>CM053031.1:108389229-108417868 GCA_028564925.1 Lithobates sylvaticus | reverse complement strand
TCCTCAAGTTGACACTCCACCAACACTGGAGAGCATCTTGAATGAGGTGAGTCTTTTGTACTTTTTGTAGCATATGGTAAATGATGTATAGAATTTATTTTTTTCCTGAAGAGTCCTGTTCTTATGCAAATGTGGCCCAGGCCTCTCTCTTTTGAGAAAATGCATATTCTCGAACAAAAAAAATGAAAAGCTCTCAAGTCTGTACATGGTTGAGTTATTGCCTTGCTTAAAAGGAAACCTGTACTGAAGGGCGTCATGTTTTTTTTGGCCTCCTTTTTGAGAATGCAGGGTTGCCTTGTAGTCTTAACCCCTTCATGGCCTCCATGCTAAAAATGTACCACTTAAGGACCGCCCCACGTACATTTACTGCGGCAGGGCGGCCTTTTAGCGCAAACTCACGTACCTGTAAGTGATTCTCGTCTTTGCCCCTCGGACACAGCGGGAGCCAATCAGCGCGTCCAGCGGCAGCGATGGCTGCCGGAACCTGGTGGTCGTTCACAGAGATGCAGAATGGTGGTCTCCCTAAGTAAACAAGACAGACTGCAGTTCTGACAGAAAGGAAAATGGAGATCTCATGTTTCTGCTAAGCAGAAACGTTGATCTCTGTTTTCTTTTAGTCAAATCATTCCCCCTACAGTTAGAAAGCACACATAGGGAACACATTTAACCCTTTGATTGCCCTGATGTTAACCCCTTCCCTTCCAGTGTCATTTATACATTGTCAGTGCATTTTTATATATATATAATATATATATATTTTTTTTTTTTTAGCACTGATCACTGTATTAGTGTCACTGGTCCCCAAAAAAGTGTCACTTAGTGTCCAATTTGTCTGCTGCATTGTCGCAGTCCCACTAAAAATCGCTGATCGCCGCCATTACTAGTAAAAAATAAATATATAAAAAGTCCCTAAATCATTTCCACAGTTTGTAAACACTATAACTTTTGCACAAACCAAAAATATACGCTTATTGGGATTTTTTTTTACCCAAATTATGTAGCAGAATACATATTGGCCTAAATTTATGAAGAAATTAGATTTTTGAAATTTTTTAATTGGAAATGTTTTATAGCAGAAAGTAAAAAATTATAGTTTTTTTTTTTTTTTTTTTTTTTTTTTTCAAAAATTGTCGGTCTTTTTATGTTTATAGCGCAAAAAATACAAATCAGAGGTCATCAAATGCCACCAAAAGAAAGCTCTATTTGTGGGGAAAAAAAGGACATACATTTTATTTGAGCACAGTGTCGCATGACCACGCGATTGTCAGTTAAAATAATGCAGTGCCGTATCGCAAAAAATGGCCTGGTCAGGAAGAGGGTAAAACTTTCCAGGTCTGAAGTGGTTAAACGTGAAGGTGAAGTGGTTCACCTTTTGAAAAAAATAATAAATTCACTTGTTTATGCAGGTAACAAAATGTGCATTTATTATTATTTTTTTTCTCAGAAGCCTGCAGAGCATTGCATAATCCATTGATCATTGGTGTGATGGCTGGCTCCAGCAGACACTTTCTACAGCTTTCTGCCCGTACCTGAGTATGTGCTTTCTGTTCTGAAAGCTGTGGGAAGTATCAATGAACTTACCCTCACAGTTCATGGAGTTCATGGAGATCTGCAAATTCTCTGCTAGGGTGGACGAAGGTAGTTCATTCATTTGCAGATTGATGTGATTGAATGACACAGTTGTGCGAGTCCTGCACAGCCGTGCTGCTTTTAAAAAAGTGCCAGCGGGTGCTGGCAGCTGTTGCTGAAAGGGGTCGGGGGGACACAAGGACAGGTGGTAGAGCACATTACACCCTAAATATTTACCCATTAAAGACAAAGGGAGAACCAATAGCGCAATACTGTATTTTATTTAAAACGATTAGTAATACAATTTATCCTGCTTACATTGCTTTGTGTCTTGTCCCGGCACTAGGATAACCTGCGAGAAATGTTGGTAGGGAGCCACATGCCGCCACGCTCGTGCCAGAAGGTTGGCGTGCGTTCCACTCCCCTGTGAGAGAAAACCAGAAGCTCAGACCTGGAAGTGACGTGGGCGGAAGGCGCCTCGACGTACGTTTCGTAATTGCTATGTCATCAGATCACGCTTCCTGATGATGCAGCAATTCCGAAACATACGTCGAAACGCCTTCCGGTCATGTCACTTCCGGGTCCAAGATTCTAGTTTTGTCTCACAGGGGAGTGGAACACACGCCGACCTTCTGGCATGAGCGTGGAGGTGTGCGGCTCACTACTAACATTTCTCGCATGTTATCCTAGTGGCGGCCAAGGCACAAAGCAATGTAAGCAGGATAAATTGTATTACTAATCGTTTTAAATAAAATGCAGTATTGCGCTATTGGTTCTCCCATGGAATTGAGGATTGAATGTTTTCCCCAGTCTACTTACTACAGGATATCTCCATAAAACGCTTCCCGACCTTTTTTTAGTTAAAGAGGTCACGGTTATCTGGTGAGCAGGCATTTCATTTGAGCACTTCGGTGTCATTTGGATTTATTTTGAGTGGTGAAGGACTTTTCATTGCGAATTGATTAATATTTTTCACTGAAGATTAATGGACTCTTAAGCTTTATATATATATAATATTAATATTGTTTATTTTTGGTTCACATTGTTCCATGTATATGGTCATAAAGTTTAAATAGTTTGAGTATTTGTTGCACTAAGCTCTCCTATCATCACAAAATCATATTGCACAGTAGTTTGTCTACTTTTCTTGGGAAGCAGCTTCTTAGGTATTGTTTTATTTATTTTGGCGCAAGGTTTTCCCATTTTTTTTTTTCCAGCACTTTTTAATATATACCTACTTAGTCCTGCTCTAGGACTAGTCATGGCAAATGGCATAGAACCAATCAACCCAGTTACTGCCATGGAGTAGCCTGCATAAAAAATCCTTTGGTCATTCATACACAAGAGGCTTGAGCTATCCTGCATTTATTAATATGGGATATAAATTTATGGTATTGAACAATCGACCTGTTTGACCAAATATCAAATTTAATCTATGCAGACAGATGATGAGGATGAACCCTTCATACCGGAAGATCCTGTGCTACTGAACATAGAGACTATTGACACCCACTCCTGTGACACCTCATCATTGGCCAGCTCTGATAGTGGTGACCGAGCACACAAGAGGTATATTAAATAATCTTTATCGTTTTTGGATTTTTTTGAATCATGTGTCTTATTTTCAAAGTATTTGCCTTAACAGAACTTTACCACCACTGCCTACCAACTTGGAATTAAATAAATAAATTCTTTGTACAATAGCTGCACTGCTGAAAAAATAAAAATATATATGTGTGTGTGTGTGTGTGTGTGTGTGTGTGATGTGTGTGTGTGTGTGTGGGTATATATATAATATATATATATATATAATATATATATAATTACACATACATACACACACACACACACAACACACACACACAACACACACACACACACACACACACTCACACACAACACACACACATATATATATATATATAATGTGTGTATGTAAAAAAAAATGTATATATATATATATATATATAATTATAATGTGTGTATTTTATTCTCAAAATTGCACATTAAAGTCTAAGTTCACATTCAGCAAAAAATAAAATAAATAATAAATGCACATGATTTTGCAGGTAAAAAAATTTGCATTTATTATTGTTTTACACTGAAGCCTGCATAGTATTACATTCATGATCAGTGAATCATGGGTACAATGTCAGGCTTCTGCAGACACTGCTGACAAAATTCTTCCAGTACTTACACATGGGCAGACAGTTGCTGAGCTGCAGGAAATGTTGGTGAACATATAATATATTGCAGCTATTACCAGTCTTTTTTTTTTATTTCTTTTTTTTTTTAGGCTTTTTTTCCTTTTATTTCACCTGGTAATTCAGCCAGTAACACACTGCCTTCATTATGAATAAATCAGACACCTTAAACAACAGCATTGTCAGTCGCATTTTAATAAATTTGTGTGTTGGGGTTTAATACTGCTACCTATAAAAATATCTAAAAATCCAAGCCCATGAATATCTATTTGACAACCTTCCTTTAAAAATACAAACGATCAGCATAAATATATGTATATCCCAGAGGTGATACACAACTTAGTCCTGATAGTAAGTATATACATTTTTTCTTCTTTATAAAACCATTTCCCATGTTGTTGCTGCTGATGACAGTGATCACCAAACTAAAATGGACCCAAGTCCTAAATAACAATTACCAGTACTTTTAACCACTTCAGGACCAAACAGTTTGACCCCCTTTCTGACCAGGCCATTTTCAGTTTTTAGCACTGTCACACTTCGAAATGACAGCTATTCAGTCATGCAACATTGTACCCAAATTCATTTTATATAAAAAAATTTTTAGAAAGAAAAGCTTTCTTTGGTCGTATTTAACCACCACTTTTTTTTTTTTTTTTTTGCAATATAAAGGAAAAAAGACTGACTATTTTGAAAAGAAAATTCTTAGTTTATGTTTTATAAAGTTTTACTAACAAATATTTTTTCTTCATAAATCTAAGCCAAATGTATTCTGCTACATTTCTTTAGTTAAAAAAAAAAAGAACCCAAATCAGTGTACATTATTTGGTCCGCGTGAAAGTTATAGGGTCTACAAACTATGGTATATATATTTGAAATTCGTTCAGTCCTAATGTACTGATGGCCTATCTGATTTTTGGAGGCCTTAAAATGCCAGGACAGTAAAAATTACTCCTTTTTGGAACGTAGACAGTGCAAGGTATTTACTAAGAGAGGAATGGTGATTTTTTTTTTTTTTTGTATTGTAATTTTTTGTCACAATTTTTTAGAAAAAGAAGTCAAGTCATTTTTTTCACAAAGTTATTTCTCGTACACAGCCTTGATGCATACAGGTGCCCAAAATTATGGATGCACCGATCTATCATCTGCCAAAAATTATCGGCCGAAAATAGTTATCGGTATTTTGATAGAGAAGAAAAGGTCAATAATGGCATGCAATGCCAAATTGCGTTCCATTGACTTCAATGCAAAAAATGTCATCCACATTAATTAAACTTACATTTTTTTTTTTTTAAACTGTCCGTTTCGGTCTAAAGTTTTCATTTCGGTGCACCACTACCCAAAATCCAAGGAGCACCTTTCAGCTTTCAAGGAGCATAAGTTACATGTCTGGTCCCTGACTACCTGTCATATTTCGCTTTAGTCCCTGAAGTGCAAGGGGCATGGTGAGTCTTTTGAAGACTTTATTTTTTTTTTTTGCCACAAGTTTTTGGGAATGTTTTATCGCAGAAAGTAAAAAGGTGTGTTTTTTTTTTTTTTTTGCAGAGGCGATCAAATACCACCAAAAAAAAGCTCTGTTTGTGAGGGGAAAAAAAAAATAAACATTTTATTTGGGTACATCGTCGCACGACCGCGCAATTTTTGGTTAAAGCAACGCAGTGCCGTATCCGCAAAAAATGGATTGTCATGAAAAGGGGGTAAACCTTCTGGAGCTGAATTGGTTAAAGTGTCCCGTGCTCCCTATAGGTGGCCATTATTCAATATTACATTGCTCCACCACAAAGCCTTAAGCCACTTTGTGCTTCACACCACTTTTTGCCTTTCTGTGTAACCACTGCTGTAGCACTGAATTTGGTACATTTTATTCATTTACAGTGCATCCGGAAAGTATTCACAACGCATAATTTTTTCCACATTTTGTTAGGTTACAGCCTTATTCCAAAATTGGATTAAATTCATTACTTTCCTCAAAATTCTACAAATCATACCCCATAATGACAACGTGAAATAAGTTTGTTTGAAATCTTTGCAAATGTACTAAAAATAAAAAAAACTAGTAAAAAATCACACGCACTTAAGTATTCACAGCCTTTGTTTAATACTTTGTTGAAGCACCTTTGGCACCAATTACAGCCTCAAGTCTTTTTGAGTATGATGCTACAAGCTTGGCACACCTATTGTTTGGCAGTTTCTTCCATTCTTCTTTGCATGACCTCTCAAGCTCCATCAGGTTGGTAGGGGAGCATCGTTGCACAACCATTTCAGGTCTCTCCAGAGTTGTTCAATCAGGTTCAAGTCTGGGCTCTGGCTGGGCCACTCAAGGACATTCACAGAGGTATCCTTTAGCCACTCCTTTGTTATCTTGGCTGTGTGCTTAGGGGTGTTGTCCTGTTGGAAGATGAACCTTCCCCCCAGTCAGGTCCAGAGCGCTCTGGAGCAGGTTTTCATCAAGGATGTCTCTGTACATTGCTGCATTCATCTTTCCCTCGATCCTGACTAGTCTCCCAGTTCCTGCCACTGAAAAACATCCCCACAGCATGCTGCCACCACCATGCTGTAGGGATGGTATTGGCCAGGTGATGAGCGGTGCTTGGTTTCCTCCAGACATGACACTTTATATTCAGGCCAAAGAGTTCAATCTTTGTTTCATCAGACTAGAGAATTTTTTTTCTCATGGTCTGAGAGTCCTTCAGGTGTCTTCTGGCAAACTCCGGGCAGGCTGTCATGTGCCTTTTACTGAGGAGTGCCTTCTGTCTGGCCACTCTACCATACAGGCCTGATTGGTGGAGTGCTGCAGAGATGATTGTTCTTCTGGAAGGTTCTCCTCTCTCCACAGAGAAACGCTGGAGCTCTGTCAGTGACCATCTGGTTCTTGGTCACCTCCCTTATTTAAGGCCCTTCTCCCCCCGATCGCTCAGTTTGGCCCGGGCGGCCCACTCTAGGAAGAGTCCTGGTGGTTCCAAACTTCTTCAATTTACGGATGATGGAGGCCACTGTGCTCATTGGGACCTTCAATGCTGCAGACATTTTTCTGTACCCTTCCCCAGATCTGTGTCTCGATAAAATCCTGTCTCGGAGGTCTACAGACAATTCCTTGGACTTCATGGCTTGGTTTGTGCTCTGACATGCACTGTTAACTGTGGGACCTTATATAGACAGGTGTGTGCCTTTCCAAATCAATGTCCAATCAATCAAATCGATGTCCAATCAACTGAATTTAGCGCAGGTGGACTCCAAACAATTTGTAGAAACATCTCAAGGATGATCAGTGGGAACAGGATGCACCTAAGCTCAATTTTGAATGTCATGGCAAAGGCTGTGAATACTAATGTATCTGTGATTTATTTTTCTTTTGATTTTTTTATTTTTAATACATTTTCAAAGATTTCAAACAAACTTCTTTCCTGTTGTCATATAAATAATAAGGTAAATTTTGGAATAAGGCTGTAACATAACAAAATGGAAAAAAAAAATAAGGTATTTATTTTTTTGAATAAGGCTGTAACATAACAAAATGTGGAAAAAGTAAAGCGTTGTGGATACTTTCCAGATGCACTGTTCCAGCACTCCTACTGCATTCTCCATAAAACAGAATGAACACACAACCTAAAAGGGGACCTAGGGACACTAATAGACTTCTACTATATCTTTCTTATTAGTAAATTGCTGTATGACTCAGTGCTCTTTTGTAATAATAAATTCTATTGAAGCTTGAATGGTGATTTGAGAACGCTCTTTGTTTTACCTTATCAGAAAGAAGAAGCTACCAGATACTTTTTCCCGCCATGGAGCTGTGCTGCGCCATATGCTGCTTAAAGGAGTCTCTGCTCAGATCGTGTCAGCTGCAGTAAGTCATAATACTGCTGGGGTATATACATGTAGATGAATCATAAGTTTCCCTGTGTATTACAAATACAGTGATCCCTCGGTTCACAAACGCTTCTGTTCACAAACAACTCGGTTCACGAGCAGAAGAGTTCACAAAAATTAGCTTTGGTTCGCAAACTCCGCTTCGATTCACAAACACGTTTGTATTGAGAAGAACAGTGCAAGATGAGAGTCTTAGGTGAACCAGTCAAAAATAGTTATCGGTATTTTGATAGAGAAGAAAAGGTCAATAATGGCATGCTGTGTCCCATTGATTTCAATGCAAAAACGCCCCCTATTGACTTCAATGAAAAAAAAAAAACGCCTCCTATTGACTTCAATGCCAAATTGCGTTCCATTGACTTCAATGCAAAAAATGTCAGCCACATTAATTAAACTTACATTTTATTATTTTTTTTTTTTAAACTGTCCGTTTCGGTCTAAAGTTTTCATTTCGGTGCACCACTATCCAAAATCCAAGGAGCACCTTTCAGCTTTCAAGGAGCATAAGTTAGATGTCTGGTCCCTGACTACCTGTCATATTTTGCTTTAGTCCCTGAAGTGCAAGGACAAGGGGCATGGTGAGTCTTTTGAAGACTTATTTTTTTTTTTTGCCACAAGTTTTTGGGAATGTTTTATCGCAGAAAGTAAAAAGGTGTGTGTGTTTTTTTTTTTTTTTTTTTTTTTTTGCAGAGGTGATCAAATACCACCAAAAAAAGCTCTGTCTGTGGGGAAAAAAGAAACCGCGCAATTTTTGGTTAAAGTAACGCAGTGCCGTATCGCAAAAAATGGATTGTCATAAAAGGGGGTAAACCTTCTGGAGCTGAAGTGGTTAAAGTGTCCCGTGCTCCCTATAGGTGGCCATTATTCAATATTACATTGCTCCACCACAAAGCCTTAAGCCACTTTGTGCTCCACACCACTTTTTGCCTTTCTGTGTAACCACTGCTGTAGCATTGAATTTGGTACCTTTTATTCATTTACAGTGCATCCGGAAAGTATTCATAACACATTATTTTTTCCACATTTTGTTAGGTTACAGCCTTATTCCAAAATTGGATTAAATTCATTACTTTCCTCAAAATTCTACAAATCATACCCCATAATAACAACGTGACATACGTTTGTTTGAAATCTTTGCAAATGTATTAAAAATAAAAAAACTAGTAAAAAATCACACGCACTTAAGTATTCACAGCCTTTGTTTAATACTTTGTTGAAGCACCTTTGGCACCAATTACAGCTTCAAATCTTTTTGAGTATGATGCTACAAGCTTGGCACACATTGTTTGGCAGTTTCTTCCATTCTTCTTTGCATGACCTCTCAAGGTCAATCAGGTTGGTAGGGTAGCATCGTTGCACAACCATTTTAGGTCTCTCCAGAGTTGTTCAATCAGGTTCAAGTCTGGGCTCTGGCTGGGCCACTCAAGGACATTCACAGAGGTATCCTTTAGCCACTCCTTTGTTATCTTGGCTGTGTTATTAGGGGTGTTGTCCTGTTGGAAATTGAACCTTCCCCCCCAGTCAGGTCCAGAGCGCTCTGGAGCAGGTTTTCATCAAGGATGACTCTGTACATTGCTGCATTCATCTTTCCATCGGTTCCGACTAGTCTCCCAGTTCCTGCCACTGAAAAACATCCCCACAGCATGATGCTGTGGCCAGGTGATGAGCGGTGCTTGGTTTCCTCCAGACATGACACTTTATATTCGGGCCAATAAGTTCAATCTTTGTTTCATCAGACTAGAGAATTTTTTTTCTCATGAGAGTCCTTCAGGTGTCTTCTGGCAAACTCCGGGCAGGCTGTCATATGCCTTTTACTGAGGAGTGCCTTCTGTCTGGCCAGTCTACCATACAGGCCTGATTGGTGGAGTGCTGCAGAGATGATTGTTCTTCTGGAAGGTTCTCCTCTCTCCACATAGAAACGCTGGAGCTCTGTCAGAGTGACCATCTGGTTCTTGGTCACCTCCCTTACTTAAGGCCCTTCTCCCTCCGAATGCTCAGTTTGGCCCGGGCGGCCCACTCTAGGAAGAGTCCTGGTGGTTCCAAACTTCTTCAAATTACGGATGATGGAGGCCACTGTGCTCATTGGGACCTCCAATGCTGCAGACATTTTTCTGTACTCTTCCCCCAATCTGTGTCTCGATTAAAATCCTGTCTCGGAGGTCTAAAGACAATTCCTTGGACTTCATGGTTTGTGCTCTGACATGCACTGTTAACTGTCGGACCTTATATAGGCAGGTGTGTGCCTTTCCAAATCAATGTCCAATCAACTGAATTTAGCGCAGGTGGACTCCAAACAATTTGTAGAAACATCTCAAAGATGATCAGTGGGAACAGGATGCACCTGAGCTCAATTTTGAATGTCATGGCAAAGGCCGTGAATACTAATGTATCTGTGATTTATTTTTCTTTGATTTTTTTATTTTTAATACATTTTCAAAGATTTCAAACAAACTTCTTTCCTGTTGTCATTATGAGGTTTTATTTGTAGAATTTTGAGGAAATACATTTTGGAATAAGGCTGTAACATAACAAAAATGTGGAAAAAGTGAAGCGTTGTGGATACTTTCCAGATGCACTGTATTTAGTACTTTTACAGATATCAGCCTATAAACCCTATAGAAGATTTACAGTTACCATTTTCCTAGATAATACAGTATGGCGGCCCCGAAAAGGGATTGTAACAATAAAGGGGTTAGTTCACCTGAAAGTAATATTTAAGTTATAGTGGAGTGGAATGGTGGGCTTAGTCAGCCCATGGATTCTTATGTTTTGGACACGCCAACAATGAATTTCTCTTCTATCTTTCTGTCCGTCTTTGTGTGTTCCAGCACTCCTACTGCATTCTCCATAAAACAGAATGAACACAAAACCTGAAAGGGAAAAGGAGACCTAGGAACACTAATAGACTTCTACTATATCTTTCTTATTAGTAAATTGCTGTATGATTCAGTGCTCTTTTGTAGTAATAAATTCTATTGAAGCTTAAATGGTGATTTGAGAATGCTCTTTGTTTTACCTTATCAGAAAGAAGAAGCTACCAGATGCTTTTTCCCGCCATGGAGCTGTGCTGCGCCATATGCTGCTTAAAGGAGTCTCTGCTCAGATCGTGTCAGCTGCAGTAAGTCATAATACTGCTGGGGTATATACATGTAGATGAATCATAAGTTTCCCTGTGTATTACAAATACAGTGATCCCTCGGTTCACAAACGCTTCTGTTCACAAACGCTTCTGTTTATGAACAACTCGGTTCATGAGCAGAAGAGTTCACAAAAATTTGCTTTGGTTCGCGAACTCCGCTTCGATTCACGAACACGTTCATATTGAGAAGAACAGTGCAAGATGAGAGTCTTAGGTTAACCAGTCCACTCATATAGGGGTTTCTGCCCCCCGACTACCATGAGGGTGGGCTCACTTAATTGGGAATCATGGAAAAAGAGTTCATATGAATTCTACAACTTTATCATGCCTTCAGATAATCTTTTCCTGGATGCACAGTGCTGTTCTCTGGCCGCTAGATTAGCCATTTAAATTGGGGTTTTGGATTGTTTCAAACAAGGATTAAAGAGGAGCTTTCGTTTTTTTATTTATAGATGTACACATGAAAGAGGTCAGCTTAATGTAAAAGACCGTATGTAATATATGTTCGAAATCCTTTTTTTTGTACATACATTCACAATTTTATATACACTGAATATACAAAAAAAAAGTTCAGAACGGATTAACCTGATTTACATTGAACCCTATGGGAACATTTGCCCTGGTTCACAATCAATTCGGTTTGCGACCAGAGTCAGTTCACAAATTAAGTTCTTGAACCGAGGTATCACTGTACAAGGAAGTCTTTAAAGGCCTTCCACAACTACAGATGTATTGGGGCTCATGCACACTGGCATACTAAAATGCTGGTATCTATGCAAAGATCCTGCATTAAAAAAACACATGTAATGGTCTGTGAAGTTCTTCTGTTTAGTGTATACAATATTGGTGTATTCAGATCTATAAAAAGTTATACAGTATGTTGTAGAGATCTCAACACAGTGTTTTTAACGCCAGTGTGCATAAACCCTAAAGCTCTGAAAAATACATTAACCAGTTAAATATAGGCCTTATGCTGGTATAGTCTTAAGGATGTCAAAAACATGCTCTGTGCGTGTTTACTGAGTGGTTTGGTTTGGTTGGCCTGTAATTTTTTTATTGTAGCTTAATATACCTTCTGTAGAAAAATATTGCATAAAATGGCTACATTCATAGGATCTAAGGAAATGGATCTGATCTACAGTATGTTTGATCTTAAGGTATAAACACGAAAAACACAGTCACTTCCAGCACTTCGGGGTGTTTTAAAGTGAAGGGCTACAGGGACATCGGTATCCCAAGACTGGGAGGATGATGCCTTCCTCAGATGGGGTGATGTGATGGAAACTACAAAAAAGAAAAAAATGGAAGGCGTGCACACCTAGTGCATTACCAATGACAACTTAATGAATGGTAAAATCCATAAAAAGTGGGTACTCGCAAAAGACAACTCATAATGAGCGATATAAATCACACAGTGTGTGGACATGTGCAGGACCATATAACGGGGTATGTCTGACATGTTTTGGGGGCGCACCCCCTTCCTCAGGGCTAGCTTAGCTCTGAGGAAGAGGGTGCGCCCCCAAAAAGCATCAGTAATACCCTGTGATATGGTCCTGCACATGTCCACCACACACTGTGTGATTTTTATGGCTCGTAAGTGTTGTCTTTTGTGAGTACCCACTTTTTATGGATTTTACCATTCATTAAATTGTCATTGGTGTCACTAGGTGTGTGCGCCTTCCATTTTTTTTTTTTCTTTTTTGTAGTGATCTTAACCACTTGCCGCCCGTCCATTGTCAAATGACGTCAGCAAAGTGGTTGTAAAATCCTGACAGGACGTCATATGACGTCCTCAGGATTTTGAGCCGCTGCGCGCCCCCGGGGGCGCGCATCGCGGCGATCGTTGTTGTGGGGTGTCAGCCTGACACCCCGCAACTACGATCTTGGTAAAGAGTCTCCGACGGAGACTCTTTACCACGTGATCAGCCGTGTCCAATCATGGCTGATCACAGTGTAAATAGGAAAAGCCGGTAATCGGCTTTTCCTCACTCGCGTCTGTCAGACGCGAGTAGAGGAGAGCCGATCGGCTGCTCCTCTGACAGGGGGGGTCTGTGCTGATCGATTATCAGCGCAGCCCCCCCGAGGATGCCCACACTGGACCACCAGGGACGCCACCAGACCACCAGGGATGCCCATCAAAAGGTATGCCACCCTAGACCACCAGGGATGACCCACAGTGCCCCCAATGGATGCCAATCAGTGCCCACAATGGATGCCAATCAGTGCCCACAATGGGCATCACTGATTGGCATGCATTATTGTTTGGCACTGATTGGCATCCATCAGTAAAAAACAATGCCGCCTATCAGTGCCTATCCGTGCCGCCTATCAGTGCCCATCCGTGCCGCCTATCAGTGCCCATCCGTGCCGCCTATCAGTGCCCATCCGTGCCGCCTATCAGTGCCCATCCGTGCCGCCTATCAGTGCCCATCCGTGCCGCCTATCCGTGCCAATCTGTGCCAGCCATCAGTGCCAATTTGTGCCACCTATCAGTGCCCACCCGTGTCGCCCATCAGTGTCGCCCATCAGTGCCGCCTATCAGTGCTCATCAATGCCACCTCAGTGCCACTTCATCGGTGCCCATCGGTGCCGCCTTATCAGTGCCCATCAGTGCAGACCTATCAGTGCCCATCAGTGAAGGAGAAAACTTATTTACAAAGTTTTGAAACTGAAACAAAAAGAAAACATTTTTTTTTTCAAAATTTTCGGTCTTTTTTTATTTGTTTAGCAAAAAAAAAAAAAACGCAGAGGTGATCAAATACCACCAAAAGAAAGCTCTATTTGTGGGGAAAAAATAATAAAAATTTCATTTGGGTACAGTTCTGCATGACCGCGCAATTGTCATTCAAAGTGTGAGAGCGCTGAAAGCTCAAAATTGGTCTGGGCAGGAAGGTGTTTAAGTGCCCAGTATTGAAGTGGTTAAGGTATAGTCAAAGAGCCTTTGTGCACACCTAAAGCCTCGTACACACAGTGCGATTGTTGGCCAACAGAGCGTCTGATTTTTGTCAAAAGGGCGTGTGCCAGGATCTTGTCTTGCATACTAACGGTACACAATTGTTGTGCCACAAACACGAATGTAGTGATGTACTACAAGGAACTTTAGCTCTTGAGCGCCACCCTTTGGGCCCCTTCTGCTAATTTCGTGTTTGGTGAGCATTGATTCCGAGCATGCGTGTTTGGACTTTTTGACTTTTGAGTGACGGATTTGTGTACTGACCATATGAAAATCTGACATGAAACCGTTGTCCGCCGAAAATATACTAGCCTATCTGACATTTGTTGGCCAAAAGTTGGACAACAATTGTCATAAGGAGCGTACTAACGGTAAGATTTTAGGACAACAGTCTGTCAACAGACAATCCCTTGTCAACAATCGTACCGTGTGTACGAGGCTTTAGCCAGCAAACTATTGACAATTACACTAGCAGAGAGTAGGCAAGAGGAAGTATATAGCTATAATTAGAGACATGAAGGCTGTCATTGCTTACCTCCTTATGAAAATTCTAGTTTCCTGATTGTGTGTTGCTTCAATGCCAGAATGTCAGAATTCTTTCTAAAGTTGTTAAGTTAGTTACCAAGAATTGAACTCCAAATCACCCTCATGATAGCCCTATAACTAACATTTTCAGCACTGGCAGCTGCCATATTTCTCCAATGACAGCTGTACCTATGAGGATATAAATATGTAATCTGCCATTGCTGCCTTGCTTTTTATAGGTGCATTTTCTATATGTTGGAATTCTTAGAGATGTCTTCCATTGCGCCTTCTCAGTCACATTTATAGCTGCCCAACTTGGAATTTGTTGTTTTGTGTATGTGCTGTTTAGTTGAGCTGCCTGTGTAGCTCTGATGTTTATTTTACCAGCATTTCTACGTAATTCTATCTTGCATTACTCTTGTCTTGGTTTGTATAATGCAACTTATGGGTAAATAAAGGAATTGCAAACAAAAGTGCATGTTCTGAAATGTTATTTTCATCCTGGCTTTGCTGCCTATAAAGTAAATAACCTGGGAGCAGCATGCAGTTTGAAATTCCAGAAAAGACCTGAACTTTTGTTCGGCATGCTTGTTCCAGGTAGATGACTTGCCTAATAGTAGGGATGGGCCCAGATCGTAGTCCCAACCCACCTGAGCAATCCCACCAGGTAGCCCTCACTGCACACCACCAATCACAGGCAATGAGGCCTGTGCCCATCTCTACCTAATAGTAAAGTCTCGGTCTAAATGCCAACCCTGGGGGTTGCACCTTTAAAAAAAAGTCACAGTTGGAACTCCTAAATGTGTCTCCTTAAAAAAATGACAGTTTGGTTACAGTGAACGTATTAAAATTCACAACAGGGAACAAGTCAAAGGTCATCTTAAAAATAATGTATGCATATCTAAATAGACTCTATGGGGGCTTATTTACTGAGATGGACTAGTCAAATTTTACTTTATAGCCCTCGCTACTACTGGTAGCATGTGCAGTAAGACGCATCTAGTGGTCTCATGAGTTCCCCTTGTTCTTTGCAAGCCATATCCTCAGTTCTGCACACAGTCTTCTGCGAAGTGATATGTGAAGTGACAGTAGCAGGCCTTGAGGGAAGGGGAGTAGGGAAGATAAGGCCACAGATAAAATGCATACTGTATAGGAGAGCTGTTTTACCTGCCAAAGGATTTGTGTCTCTGTCCATCCAGTCCTGAAATGTACACAGTTTTGCCACAAAGCACAGCTCTGTCTGGCAGGGCAGCATATCTGATTGTCCCTTGCTGCAGTTCAGTAACAGTTACAGGTCTTGTACGTCTTCCAAACTGTGCGTTGATAGTGAAAGGAGAAGCTCATTGTCACTCTGCACTCTTTTTCTTTATCTCTTGGTAGCACCTAAGCAGTACAGAACAACAGTTTGGCTACTTGTGCTGCTTTCCCCTTTCCCCTAGACTGACCTCTGCTGTAAAGGGGCTGCAGGTTGATACCAAGTCAGATTTATATTTCGTACATCATGGGACACAAAGCCTTAAGTAATTACTTAATGGGTTATAGGCCACCTTCATGTGTTGACACTGGTAAACCCAATCAAAGGAAGTTTACTCCCCTATATAACACCTCCTCCTTCCAGGAGCACATACGTTTTTTTCGCCAGTGTCTAAGGTGTTGGTCACGAGTGAAGAAGTGCTCTGAGGAGCTCCAGGAGGGATCCATGCTGGATTTAAATTCCTCCATAAAAAGAAGCCAGAAGTGCCACTGAGGTCTAAAGTGGATGGTACCTGCGACCTTGTATCTGAAGCACAAGGTTTTGCCTGTAATGCCTCTCTTTGTAGGGCTGGACCCCAGGAACCCAGGGCTTGGGTCTTGTTACATTATCTCAAGCTTCCTGATTGGGTGCTTATACAAGGCCCAAGGCAGTTGGACCCCGTTTTTACGGACCCAGTCCTTTGAAGGTTTGCTAAACGTAACCCGCCGTGATTGGTGAAATTTGGATTTTCTATTAATTCAGCAAAATCCTGCGGCGAGGACAAGGTAAGAGAAGAAAACTTATTAAAAACATCTATGCATTTTCTTTCATTTAAGGAAAAGATGCTGTCATGCTTTAAGATCTCCACTAGATGGAGTCTATTCACATACCTTACTCTGTTGTCTCACTGTTTGCTCAGTTCCGTGTCTGGCTGCACAGCATGTGGAAGGAGATTTTGCAAGGTAAAAAATTAGCATAACATTTTTTTTTTCTTCCCCCCCGATGGGACCAGAGGGTTAGGGGGACAGCTCTGCACCCTCCTTACATCCCCCCCCCCCCACCAGTATTTTACGTGTTCACGTGTTGGGTCCGGGACCCGAAAAACGCGGCGCTCAGGCGCCAGAAACATATTAAATAAAAAAGGGGACAGAATTTTTCCGGAGGGGGTGGGGTCTATCGCAGGTGCTGTGAAACATCCACGAGGACGCACGGCAGGCGAAAAGCAGATAAATATACACCTGTGTCAGTCTCTCCTCTGCTGATGAGGAGGAAACAAGCTGGACACATGAGCTGTGGAACACGTATGATGGACGTGCTGACGTAGCGTCAGCACGGAGGGAGTAGTCTAGGCCAGAGGGCCGAGGAGGACAGACGCAGCACAGCCAGGGAGAACGCGGGACCGCCCCGGGGAAGAGACGATGCGGACGCCGGCTTGCCATCTCGCTCCCCTGGGGAAAAACAGCACAGGACATGCGGGACCTCCCGCACAGGGAAAAAAACAGCACAACCCGCAGATTTAATAGCAGCAATCAGGACGTCCGGCCCCGGCTCTCCCCCCCACCGCCCCGCTCCAGCAAACGCAGCGCAAACAAATGCGGTCAGCGCCGCCGAGAAGACCTCCGACCGTGAGTATATAATACACCTCCACCGAAGCCTGGTCCACCTGGAGGTAAGGACAAACTACCTGTGGTTATGCTCTGCTGAAGACATTCTCAGGACTTCTTAAAAACGCTAGGATAACATGTAAATGCCATTTCTCTCGTTTTTTTTTTTTTTTTTTTTTTTTTTTCCCATGTTCCCTAAACTTATTTTTTATGTGGTGGATGGCTAAATCGGGCTCTGTGTCTCTCTGCTCTGTTGGGGTGCCCTCATCTTCCCCTTCCTTCCTATCCTTGCTGGGGTATTACCTCCGCCACCCCTTGCAAGAAGGGACAGGCGGGCTATAGTTCAAACTGACCCCATATCAAGAGGGGAGCAGCAGACGGTGTCTAGTGGGCCCCCCGGTCACTCTTTGTATATTCGGCAGTGTGAGACTCATTAGTATATATACTCAAACTGTACCAGGCAGACGTTGGTGCGCACTAAGCCTCAGAGCTGACACTCTTTGTAAAAAGGCGGTGTGGACCCCTTCTTTTCTAGATACAGTTTGGATGTAACTCGAGCTAAGTATTATAGATACACACGGGGGTCTATAGGTCCCAAAAACCTATGACTATGATAAGACCATGGACATCATAGCCCTCAATGGCACAAAACTGTTTGAAAAGAAAATTTTTTGAATCTGCCATACAGACATCACATACATTAAAAACTGCACTATAGACTGTAAGTGTGATTCCGACCGGAGCTCACGAGGTCTTATTCACTCACTCTAAAAACAGCACAACGGATTGAAAGTGAGATACTGATCGGGACCTAGGAAGATTGATTATCACATACTGAAAGTCGCACTGTGGAATGAAAGCGAGATTCTGATTGGTGTCTAGGAAGATCGATTATCACACACTAAAGGTTGCACTATGGAATGAGAGTGAGATTCTGATCAGGTGACCATGAAAATATATCACCATGTACCAGGTGCTGTACTATGGAAGGAAAGTGTGATTCCGATAGGTACCTATAAAGACCTATTGGTCATTGTGACTTAGCGTGACGATAGATGTCTGAAATAAGACTGATATCTCAGATCTCGTAGGTTATGTTTAAATACCAGGTCTTTTTCTTTTTATCTATTGAAACTATGGTCAAACTATAAAACCACATGTTCTTGTGTTGCCCTTGCCATTAAGACCAGCGACTCCCTGTAACATGTTGTAAGCACCTATGGACTTTACCAGTAGAGCTATTGGGTGGGTCATTGAAAGGGCGTAAACTGTCTATCACTGAAGAGAACGGGCAGGAAGGGCGAAGAAACCCCCCCATATAAACATAACTGCCTCAGCCATTGTGCACGCGCTGTGTGCCCCACTCAAAGATCCTACAAGCGGAAAAGTCCTCCCCAGTTTTTTCTTTTTTTTTTTTTTTCCCTGTAAATTTGACTGCACACACCAGAGGGACACTTAGAAGGAAGCCCCGGGTCCTAAGGCTCAGGGGGACATAAGTAACAAATATTATCCCCAAGAAGCCCGAATAGGATTCTGAGAGACAGAAAAGGCCGTCCGATCAGAGATGAAATAGAACCCAAAGGGGCAACCAACCTGGCGACGGGGGGACTCAGAGAGGGGCTTAGCCTGGGTACCTCAGACGACCTTCGTCACAGATCGTGAACCCAAAAAAAAAAAAAAAAAAAAAAAAAAACCCTAAACTACCAAGGAGTTAAGGACAGCTTTAAAGCAAGAATCTTAGTAAAAGGTAGGAGGTGGAAAAGGGCCCAGGAGGCCTGGGGTTACAACAAGACTGGGGAAGAGAATCAGACCCATTAAGAAGGCCAATATGAGTAAAGATCCAGCCAAACAGCCTAAGAAAGCAACCATCAAAGGCAGCAAAGGGGAGACAAGTACAATTAAACACTATTTAAGACAGGGCGCAAGCCCGAAAACATCGGGAAAAGAAAC
Source organism: Lithobates sylvaticus (assembly GCA_028564925.1). Taxonomy (NCBI): domain Eukaryota; kingdom Metazoa; phylum Chordata; class Amphibia; order Anura; family Ranidae; genus Lithobates; species Lithobates sylvaticus. Next base: position 108,398,820 of record CM053031.1, on the reverse strand, counting down.
CCAGGCCGGAGTCTCCCCGGAGAGTAGGGGCGGGGCGGAAGGAGAAATCAACGACTCCAGAGCGGACCTCACAATGGAGACTGAAATTGAGCCTAGTAGGGGGGGGGGACCAACAACCAGGGACCCACATCCCCAACAAACTTGAAATGGAGGCGATGCTATTACGCCTGGAAAATGTAATCAAACTTGAAATTAATTCCCTACGAGAGGACATGGGCCACTTGTTGTCCAGGGTTGAAGTGGTGGAAGGGAGAGCGGACTCCATAGAAGTGGAAATTGCGAAGCTGAAAATGCAATTAAAAGGCGCTTATCTTACTCAGAGAGATACCCTCTACAAGATAGAGGACCAAGAAAACAGGGACAGGAGGCAAAACTTGAGGTTGCGCGCCGTCCCGGAACAAAGAGGGGAAAACCTAGAAAGAAAACTATGGGAAATCCTTGGCCCCATAAGCGGCAAAGACTTAGATCACGTCCCCCACATAGAGAGGATACATCGAGTAGGCAGACCTGAAAGGGGGGGTACAGAGCGGAACCGGGACATAATTGTCAGATTCAGCCACTTCAAAGAAAAAGAGGACCTGTGGGCTAAAATAAAAAACAAGTCACCTATATTGTATAAGGACGCAGAAATTCAAGTTTATGCAGATCTATCGGCCCGAACCCTCGAAAGGCGGAGACACCAGAAACCCCTGCTAGAAATATTGAAAAGGGAAAACATAAGATACAACTGGGGTTTCCCCTCATGTTTAATAGGGTCAAAAGAGGGGTGCACGGCCAGGTTGAGGTACCCGGAAGAAGTGCAGGAATTTTGTACAAAACTCGGGATCTTGGTCCCGGACCTGCAGGGCTGGATTGAGATGGAGGGCCTGGGGGATCCCGGGGGGGGGGGGGGGGGGAAGAGGGGTGAACGTCCACCTGTAGCTGCAAAAGAATTCTGTTCAAATCGGCCCTGCCCCCTCCCACTCTGCGCCCCGAGCTCGGGCCGCGGAGGGGGAGGGGAGGGCTAAACAAACTCCACCTCACCAGGAAACCGGAGCCCAAGGGAAGCCACAAAGGATGGCCCCCAACGATCCGGGGACCCTAGTTGGGGTAAGAGAAGGGGGGAGGGGGGGGAGGGCGAGAGGGGGGGAGGGGGAGAAGGGGGGGGAGAGGGCGGGGCGGAGAGGGGGGAGGGGAAAGGGAGGGGAGGGGTGGGGTGGGTGGGGGGGGGAGGGGGGAGAGGGAGGGGGGGGAGGGGGGGGGGGGGGGGAAACCACGTCCGCTGTGGGGCTGTTATCACCATCAATACCTCAGAGGGAAAAAAAAAAAAAAAAAAAAAAAAAAAAATCCAAAAAATAAATGAAGGACATAGAAATCAAATTTTTATCATATAATGTGAAAGGCTTAAACTCTCCCGGCAAGCGATCTAAAATTTTGGAGGAAGCAGAGAGATATGGCGCAGGTATAGTGTTCTTGCAAGAGACTCACCTGGCACATTCCTCAAATATTAGACTTTTTTCTCCAGCTCTCCCAAATTGGTTTTATGGAGATACTATCTCGAGCAGGGCAAGAGGAGTGGCTATTGGGATTGCGAGGGACATTGACTTCACGGTGGAGGAGAGAATGACGGACCCCGAGGGGAGGTACCTGTTTCTTAGGGGTTCCCTCCTAGGGGTAGAACTTACACTGGCCAATGTTTATGCCCCCAACGCCAAACCTATCTTATTCCTCGAAGCAATTCTGCGTAAGCTAAGGGCCTTCAGGAAAGGATATTTGATCCTGATGGGGGACCTCAATTTCGTGATGGACCCCGCGAAGGACAGTACGTCTGGTGGCACGGGGAGGGGCAACATACAACTGAAGCGGATTAAAAAAAAACTATCGGAGGACCAACTGTTGGATGTGTGGAGGATCCAGCACCCGCAGTTGAGAGACTACTCGTTCTTCTCCCCTGTCCACCAGATGTATTCACGCCTGGACCATATCTTAATAGACCATGGCATACTGGAAAGGGTCAAAGAAACCGAAATTGGAATAGCTTCCCTCTCGGACCACGCGCCGGTATCCATGAGGCTAAGGTTCCCCGAACACAAACAACCCTCTAGCGGATGGAAACTTAATCCAGAATTGTTACATGACAAAGAAATTAGGGATTATATCAAAAAGGAGCTAGAATGGTTCTTTCAAATCAACGACAACGGAGAGGTCTCAGAGGCACAACTGTGGGACGCCCATAAAGCGTTCATTAGGGGGCTCCTGATAGCTAAAGCCTCATGGAAAAAAAAGGAGAGGGTGGGAAAAACGCAGGCTCTAATGGCCGAGATTAAAACCCTGGAGCAAAAGCACAAATCTGGGGGGGCACTTAGCCAGAGCATATACATAGAGCTTACAGATAAGAGAGAGGAATTGAAAGATTTAGCTGAACAGGAAGTTAGACAGAAGTTCAATAAATTGGCCAGGGAACAATATATATGGGGCAACAAGCCAGGGAAATATTTAGCAAGGAAATTACAAAAAAAGAAAACCAGAAATTTTATTGAAAAAATTCAAACAAGAAACGGGGAGATGAAGTTTACCTCTAGTGAAATAGCCTCTACATTCAGAGACTATTACAAAGAACTTTACGAGGTGAAAACCAAGGGAAACAACGACAGCATTGGAAATAACCAGAAAACATCAGAGTTCCTAGAGAGGGCAGGGCTAATGGCTCTAGGGGGGGAGGAGAGAGATGAGCTTGAGAGGCCAATAACTGAGGAGGAGATCTTAGCAGCCATCAACAACTCTCCAATAGGGAAGAGCCCGGGCCCGGACGGCTTCACGGCCTCATATTATAAAACGTACAAAGAGATTCTTATACCGAGATTGCTGCGATATATGAATGGACTAGGGATAGACTATGATATGAGCGAAGAGGCCCTAAAAGCTACGATCACTCTTTTGAGGAAGGATGGGAAGGATGGATCGGTGTGCTCGAACTACAGACCCATCTCCTTATTAAATTTCGACACAAAATTATACGCAAAGATACTGGCGGATCGAATAAAGGGGCACTTGGGCACACTGATCCATCCGGACCAGGTCGGGTTTGTCCCGGGCAGAGAGGGGAGGGACAATGGGATTCGGACATTGCTAGCCATACAGAGGATGGGAGACTCGAGAACCCCCAGTCTACTTCTCTCGATAGACGCTGAAAAAGCGTTCGACAGAGTAGACTGGGGGTTCATGTTCAACACTCTACAGAAGATGGGTTTTGGACCCAGAATTATTCAAAAAATTAAAACCCTATATAATCATCCGAAAACTAACATCAAGGCCAATGGAACGACCTCCGCGGAGTTCGAACTGTTTAATGGTACCAGGCAGGGCTGTCCACTCTCCCCTCTCCTTTTTATTCTATCTTTGGAACCGCTGTTAGCTACAATTCGCGGAAACCCAGAGGTGGAAGGCTGTAAAGTCGGCAGCGAAGAGCACAAACTTGCGGCCTTCGCGGACGACGTCCTCTTTTACATAAGCTCACCCCAGAAGTCAGTCCCTATATTGCTTAAAACCTTAAAGGAATATGGGGAACTAACAAACTTTAGAATCAATGCCTCAAAAACATTTATCCTTAATATTAACCTCAATAAAATAGAGAAACAGAACCTACAGAAAACAGTTAGTTTCGTCTGGAAAAAAAGGATAAAATACTTAGGAATAGAACTGGCCAACAACCCGAGGAAATTATACAAAATAAATTATATCCCACTCCTAGAAGACATAAAAAAAAAAAAAATGCCAAGAGCTGAAGGGAAAAATTCTATCCTGGATAGGCAGGATTAATTCGGTAAAAATGATGATTCTACCAGTCATCACATATAAATTCCAGATGCTCCCCCTCCCTCTCCCAAAACAGTACCTCGGGAAACTAAGAGCTATTATAATGAATTTCATATGGAATTACAAAAAACATAGAATCTCCCTCCAAGTTCTAAAACAAGACAAAAGTCAGGGCGGTCTTGCGGTCCCAGACATAGAAAGCTACTACCATGCTATAGCACTATTGAGAATCGCAGAATGGGGTAAAACAGGTAACACTAAAAGATGGGTTAGTTTTGAGGAAGCACTGAGTGAAGCTAGGCTGGGGAAGATTGTGTGGAATCCTCCGAAAAGCCGGACACTGGGAGAAAAAACACACATAATCACTATCACGACTTTGAAAATCTGGGACAAAATATATAAAATATTCAACAAAAATTATAACTCGCCACTTATAGCACTTAAAGAAAATCCTTTTTTCCCGCCAGGGTTAAAGGAAATAGGAGGTGATTGTATTAGAAAGGACTGCACGAGACTAGGGGAAGTTATTAGTAAGGGGAAGGTTATGACATTGCACGAGTTACAGAATAATGAGGCTTTTTCCATAGATGGATGGCGGCATCGCCAGCTAACCCACTTTGTGGGCTCTCTCCCTAGCCCATTAAGGGAGGCTAAGGATCTAACAAAATTAGAGAAAATCTTTACGGCAGAATGCTCAAAAAAAAGAATATCCAGAATATATAAACTGTTATTAGAAAGAGATAGACCGGAGATGCCGCCATACCTTACCAAATGGGAAAGCGAACTAGGAACACAATTAGAAATAGGCACAAGTAAGAAAATTTTAAAATTAGCACATGGGTCAGCGGTAGATGCGAGAACTGCAGAAACAAACTTTAAGTGCATGGCTAGGTGGTATAGAACCCCGGACAGGGTCAGCAATTTCCAGGCGGATACATCTGCGAACTGTTGGAGGGGGTGTGATCAAAGGGGCACGATGGGTCATTTATGGTGGGGGTCTCCTAAAATCAAAAAATTTTGGGAGACTATCCTAAAATACATAAAAGAAATAACAACGATCGAGGTAAAAAATGACCCTTGGGTGGCACTTATGCACGCCACATCCAAGGAAATTAAACAATATAAAGGCTCATTGATTCCCCATCTGCTTAACGCGGCTAAAAAGGTAATTCCAAGGAGGTGGAAGGACAAGGAAAGCCCACCCTTATGGGAATGGGTTGACGCAGTGGAATCCACTTACATGATGGAATGTGTGTTGTATACCGGGGAGGAGGACAGAGAGGCCACGAGGGCTAGATGGGAGAGTTGGAGAAAATTCAAGAGGTCTTGGAGCTACAGGGAGGCTTTGCGAGTGCAGCCGTGACAACCGATGATCCTTGGGGGGTGAAGCCGAAAAGAGATCTAGCCGCGGAAAGGCAGACCCTAAGGGCAGGAGAAGACACTGGGGAGAAAGGGCCACCTTACAACAACAAAACAGCGGACGGGGATGGGGAGGGGGGGGGGGGGGGGGGACAGGGGGGAGGGGGGGGGGGGGAAATAAAAAAAAAAAAAGAAAAACCCCCAGGGGGGTTAACTGGAAGAGTGATGGAACGGGACTTAGGATAAAGGAAGCGGAGGGGGAGTGGAGGCTGGGTGGGATCTCAGATGTATATATGTATTTTTGGGCTTTGTAAACTTCATGGATGCCCGACTCAGGACCCCTATCCCCCCCAACTCCAGGGTGGGAAAAAAAAAAAAAAAAAAAAAAAAAATAAAAAAACAAAAAACAAATGGGATAAAAAAACAAAAGGGGGGAGAATGAAACAATCCACTAATGATGCTAAGACAATTAGAGGGATGGAGATGCGGGCATAGCTGACACTCACCCACGAATATTCTTTCTGAAGTGGAAAAAAAAAAAAAAAAAACCTCCTAACTGGGTTCCCCTTTCATGGGGAGCCACTGTTTGGAGAAGACTTGGATAAATGTATCAAGACAATTTCTGCTGGGAAAAGTACTTTTTTACCAGTCAAAAGAAAATATAAACACCTTCATTTAAACGGGCTCTTTCCCCTGTGCCAGGGCTTTCGCCTCTAGGCAGTGGCGACGGTCTTCGCCATCAGACTCTAGAGGAAAACCTTGGGGTCAGACCCATACTCAAAAGAAGCCCCGGGGTAGGAAATCTGCAAAACAGAATCCTAAAGCCTCATCATGAAGAAGCAACCCCCCTCACCAAGGTGGGGGAAAAACTTCTGCAATTTTCAGAAGTCTGGAAAAAGGAAATTCAGGACAGATGGGTCATCTCCACGGTAACGCTGGGGTACAAGCTGAAATTTTGGGACTTTCCACGTCTCGCGTTCCCAAAGATCCAGAGAATAAACAGTCTGTTTCAGGCACTAGACCGATTAATATCTCAAGGGGTGATCAAACAGATGACCACAAAAGAGCAAGGTCTGGGGTTTTATTCAAATCTTTTCATGGTACCTAAACCAAATGTAGATTTCAGACCCATTCTAGATCTAAGAAAGCTAAATCAATTGTTGAAGATCCGGTCCTTTTACGTGGAGACAATCAGGTCGGTAGTCTCAATCCTTCTAGAAAGAGAACTTCTGGCGTCAATCGACATCAGGGATGCATATCTGCATGTCTCTATATTTCCTGCTCATCAAAAGTTTCTGCGGTTCGAGTTAGAACAGCAGCATTTCCAATTTGTAGCCCTGCACTTTGGGCTAGCCACAGCACCTCTGGTGTTCACCAAAGTGCTGGCCCCACCTCTAGCCAGGTTAAGGGCACAGGGCATAACTATCATAGCGTACCTAGATGATCTATTACTTCTAGATCAATCAGCGACTCATTTTGGAGCAAAGCATAAGTGCTACAAGCAACTGTCTAAAAAGTTTGGGTTGGATTCTCAACCTAGAGAAATCTTCCTTAAATACCACTAAAAAGGCTGGAGTACTTCGGTCTGATCATAGACACAGCCCAGGAAAGGGTGTTCTTGCCTCAAGCAAAAATCAATTCCATAAGAGAGCTGGTGCGGAGGGTCAGGTTTAATGGCAATTCCTCCATTCCCCTCTGCATGAGATTGTTAGGAACCATGGTAGCTTCATTCAAAGCAGTTCCCTGTGCCCAATTCCATTCAAGACTGTTGCAAAACAGTATCCTATCTGCTTGGAACAAAACAATTCAAGCTTTAGAATTACCAATGCGGCTGTCCCCAAGAGTGGCCAAAGCCTCACTTGGTGGTTATTAACCCAGAATCTGCTGAAAGGAAAATCCTTCAGACCAGTCATCTGGAAAGTGGTAGCAACGGATGCCAGCCTCTCAGGCTGGGGAGCAGTACTAGAAAAGACAACTGTCCAGGGACAGTGGTCAAGAACCGAAAGAATCTTGCCCATCAATATCCTAGAGATTCGGGCAGTACGTCTGGCTCTAAAGGCCTGGACTTTCAGGTTATGGGATTGTCCTGTCAGGATTCAATCTGACAATGCCACAGCTGTGGCCTATATCAATCACCAAGGGGGCACTATTCTAACTTGGGCAGAAAGGAATGTTCCATGCCTTTCTGCAATCTTCATTCCGGGAGTAGAGAATTGGCAGGCGGACTAAACTGCGGCCAGATTTGTTCTCTCAGGGTCTGATATTCCATCCTTCACATGGGATGCGTTAGTGACCCCATGGGATCAGTTCTCACTGATCTATGCATTTCCCCCCTATTCAGTTGCTGCCGGCTCAAGCTGGAAAGAAAGCCGATAATTCTGGTGGCACCAGCATGGCCCAGAAGGTCATGGTACGCAGAAATCGTAAAGATGGCAGTGGAGGGCCTATTGAAACCCACATTCTAAAGAAACGTGGGCTTTTCGGGTCAGGTATCTCTACCCTGATTAATGCTAGGAAGCCAGCTTCCAGAACTATATATTATAGAGTCCGGAAGGCTTATGTTTCCTGGTGTGAATCCAAGGGTTGGCACCCTCGGAGATATATCATAGGCAGATTTCTTCTCTTTCTACAATTAGGGGTAGAAATTAAATTGGCCTTAAGCTTTATCGGTCTTATTTCTTTATACAAGGGGTGACGTGGCTTAATCCGCCTGTCAAACCTCCCTTGAACCCTTGGGACTTAAACTAAGTTTTGTCTGTGTTACAAAAACAGCCATTTGAACCAAGACAACAGATTCCCCTAGTCCTTCTGACAAGGAAGTTGGTATTTTCGGTTGCTATATCCTCAGCAAGGAGGGTTTCGGAATTGGCTGCTCTTTCTTGTAAAGAGCCATATTTGATTTTTCATGAGGACAGAGTGGTATTACGCCCTCATCCAGGCATTTTGCCAAAAGTAAATTCAGGTTTTCACCTGAACCAAGATATTGTCCTGCCATCGTTTTTTTCCAAAACCATGTTCCAGGGAAGAAAAGTCACTACATTGTCTTGATGTGGAGCAGTGAAAATCTATTTAAAGAAAACTGCTCAGATTCGTAAGACTGATGTCTTATTTATTCTGCCGGAGGGTCCTAAGAAAGGACAGGCAGTGTTGGAAGTGGATTCGGCAAGTGATAATTCAAACTTTATGATTTCAGGGGTAAGATTCCCGTGTTTCAAGTTAAGGTGCATTCTACCAGGTCGGTTAGTGCTTCTTGGGCAGTGTGTCATCAGGCCTCCATGGCTCAGATCTGTAAGGCCGCAACTTGGTCTTCAGTGCATACATTCACAAAATTTTATCAGGTGGATGTAAGGAGGTATGAGGATATCGCCTTTGGGTGCAGTGTGCTGCAGGCAGCAGTATACAGTGATGTGAAAAAGTGTTTGCCCCCTTCCTCATTTCCTGTTCCTTTGCATGTTTGTCACACTTAAGTGTTTCGGAACATCAAACCAATTTAAACAATAGTCAAGGACAACACAAGTAAACACAAAATGCAATTTGTAAATGAGGGTGTTTATTATTAAAGGTGAAAAAAAATCCAAACCATCATGGCCCTGTGTGAAAAAGTGATTGCCCCCTTGTTAAAACATACTATAACTGTGGTTGTCCACACCTGAGTTCAATTTCTCTAGCCACACCAGGCCTGATTATTGCCACACCTGTTCACAATCAAGGCATCACTTAAATAGGAGCTGCTTGATACAGTAAGGTCCACCAGAAGATCCTTAAAAGCTACACATCATGCCGAGACCCAAAGAAATTCAGGAACAATTGAGAAAGAAAGTAATTGAGATCTATCAGTCTGGAAAGGGTTATAAAACCATTTCCAAAGCTTTGGGAATCCAGCGAACCACAGTGAGAGCCATTATCCACAAATGGCGAAGACATGGAACAGTGGTGAACCTTCCCAGGAGTGGCCGGCCGCCCAAAATTACTCCAAGAGCGCAGCGACGACTCATCCAAGAGGTCACAAAGACCCCACAACAACGTCCAAGGAACTGCAGGCCTCACTTGCCTCAGTTAAGGTCAGCGTTCATGCCTCCACCATCAGGAAAAGACTGGGCAAAATGGCCTGCATGGCAGAGTTCCAAGGAGAAAACCACTGCTGAGCAAAAAGAACATCAAAGCTCGTCTCAATTTCTCCACAACACATCTTGATGATCCCCAAGACTTTTGGGACAACATTCTGTGGACCGATGAGACAAAAGTGGAACTCTTTGGAAGGTGTGTGTCCAAGTATATCTGGCGTAGAAGGAACACTGCATTTCAGAAAAAGAACATTATACCAACAGTAAAATATGGTGGTGGTAGTGTGATGGTCTGGGCTGTTTTGCTGCTTCAGGACCTGGAAGACTTGCCGTGATAAAAGGAACTATGAATTCTGCTGTCTACCAAGAGATC
>CM053031.1:108327129-108388763 GCA_028564925.1 Lithobates sylvaticus | reverse complement strand
AGCCGTCGTGATTGGACATGGCTGATCACGTCTGTCAGAGACTCTTTACCTAGATCGGAGTTGCAGTGTGTCGGACTGACACACCGCAACGACGATAGCCGCCCCGGGGCGCGCAGCAGCTTGATATCCTGGCGATGTCATATGACGTCCGGTCAGGATATCGCAACAACTTTGCTGATATTATTGCTATATGATGGGCAGCAAGTGGCTGACTTTGGGGGGGGGAAGGATCTTTCTTGGTACAGCTAATATTACAAGTTTTATTGTAGTAAAAGTCAAACCGGCAGCCAAAATATTTAATATTTTAGTTTTGAGAGAGCGAGAGAGGTGTGTGTGTGTGTGTGGTTTTTTTTTTTTTTTTTTTTTATTTTTTTTTTATATAATATAGCTGTATTTTTACTTGCTTGCTGCGCTGATGATCCCCTAACATGCAGGATGTTGCCAGCACACTCTCTTGACTGAGTTTCAACAATTTCCTGAGAGGTCCACTTTACAAATTGGGAGCTAATAATGACTGTTTAGCCATTACAGTGGCTTTGTTTTTGAAATGTAGTATTCTAAATTTTGTGTGTGTACTATTTTAGGATATGCTGGGGTAGTGAAATATCAAGGTGTAAGAATTGGAGGAATTTCTGGAATCTTCAAATACCATGATTATAGAAAAGGTAATCCATAACTGGCATCTTTGTTTTGTGTTTTTAATTATTATTAAAAAAATATATATACAGGTGTATGTATATAGTGGGTGGCGACAGATGGGATTATGAAAACCGTCTGCTTTATTTGCATCAAACGAAAATGTATCTTTTCAGCAAAAACTCGCTGTCATCATGATCTTTCTGAGCTCACCTCTGCTTAAGAGACCTGTCAAAAGGGAAGTACCTGCCTTAACAAATTAACCCCTTCCTAGCTCTAAAGTATCTTCAAACACGATATTACAAAAACGGATGTTATCTTTTTCATTGTTTTAACACCTAGCTTTAGTTTTTTTAGTTTTTTTAAACTTGCTGAACTGTAACCGGTATCCCTCCATGTGCTGTTTGCAAAGACTGGAACGCCACCAATGGAGTTTGAGAAATGTAATTCATGCTCTTTCATTAATAGTTCTGTGCATTCCATGTTCTGTCGTTCCTTTAGGTCATTTTGAACACCCTCCATATACCAAAGATTCAATTAGAAGCGCTTACCATGTGCGGAACATAGAAGTCTTTAAACTCAAACAGGTAGGCACTAGATCAGGGGTGCCCAAAGAATTGCATAAGTGAACTGAGAAAAACCCAGGCTGAGACTGGAGTGAAGGTCATACACTGTCCAACATACTGTTTCTATGCATGCTTTTGCTTGGGGCAAAAGAAAATTTAGAAACATGCAAAGTTGATAGACTGGCAGACACATTCACTTCACTAAATTTACAACTTTCTTGCTGATGTAGTACTTTTTCATGCGACGTGGTCAGTTTTGCAATAGCTCTATATAGTATAAGTCCAGCTCCAGACCAAACTTTGTTTTAAAGTTTAAGTCCTGGCTTTTTCTAACTATGCTTAACCACTTAAGGACCAAGCCTCTTTCTGAGATTTGTTTACAAGTTGAAAACTTTTTTTTTTGCTAGAAAATTACTTGGCACCCTCAAACATTATACCTTTCTTTTTTCTAACACCCAAGAGAATAAAATGGCAGCCGTTGCAATACTTTTTGTCACACCTTATTTGCGCAGCGCTCTTACAATCGCACTTTTTTATTTTGGGGAAAAAATAAACTTTTTTGAATTATTAAAAAAAAATAACAGTAAAGTTAGCCTTATTATTATTTATTATATATATATATTTTTTTTTTTTTATATTGTGAAAGATAATGTTACGCCAAGTAAATGGATACCCAAAATGGCACGCTTCAAAATTGCACCCGCTCGTGGAATGGCCACAAACTTTTACCCTTAATCTCCATAGGCCATGTTTAAAAAATTCTACAGGTTGCATGTTTTAAGTTAGAGGAGGTCTAGGGCTAGAATCATTGCTCTATTGATCACGGTGATGTCTCACGTGTGGTTTGAAAACAGTTTTCATATGTGGGCGCTACTCACGTATGCGTTCGCTTCTGCATGCAAGCTCGTGTGTGTTTTTTTTTTTTTTTTTTTACACTGTTTAAAAAAAAAAGAGTAATTTGTAAAAATCCCTTTATAATAGGAAAAAGAATCATGACAGGACCTCTTAAATATGGGATCTGGGGTCAAAAAGACCTCAGATCTCATATTTACAATAAAATGCAATAAAAAAAATTTGTAATTTTAAAAAAAATGAAGAAAAATTGCCCTTTAAGAGCTATGAGCGGAAGTGACGTTTTGATATGCAATGATATGGAGACGGGTGGGGGCCATCTATCCCTCCCCCATTCTAATTTGTTTTCTAACTACATTGTGAAAGGAAGATGTGCATTCTTACCTATTCAGAGGACACTCTGGTTCAGTCACATGATCTCCCTAGCGATCGGCTTCAGGGGAGAGGAGAGATTACAGACAATGACTGAAATGCCTGTGCGGTAACTTCACTCATAGGTTTGCTATAGGCAATCGGTTGTCCACGATCTCTCCTCTCTCTCCTGTCCAGCTGGCTGCTGGGGAGATCGTGTGACTGGACTAGAGTGCCCTCAGAATAGATGAGTATACACCTCCTTCCTTTCACGGTGTAGTTAGAATGGGGTGGGAGGAGGTTTAAGCTTGATTAGGAAAAGCCTGGACTTGCACTTTAATTTGTTTTGTTTTTTTGTGTGTGTGTGTGTGTGTGTGTGTGTGTGTTTTGTTTTGTGATGGCAGCTAACAAGGGAGAGTAGAGGCAATACAGTTGTCTTCTATACAGAAGTGCAACAGTGCTGTAATACTGAAAGGGCAACATTAGTTGCTGTGTTACTGCACTTTTTCTTTAGTTCCCAACACATTACCACTTATCTAATTTCGGTAAATGGATTCATTGTAATGTATTTCTATGGCAGCCAAGTGCTGCTGTATAAAAGCAACATTACCATTGACTCTAGGCAACAATTCTTTAGCCTTTTGTGTGTGTTATGGTAGCCGACAGACTCTGCTTTAAGATATATAATTTGACTAAATGTACAGACAAGTATTTACACAAGCAAGTTCATGAAAAACCTTTAAACCTACAACTCCAATTCCCGAAAGGTTGGGACTTTGTGTAAAATTTACAGAATGTGATGATTTGCATATCTCCTAAACCCATATTTTATTCACAATAGAAAAAAAATTAAGGTCATTTTGAAATTTGGTGTGTGTGTGTTTGTTTTTTTTTTTTTTATCCTTTTAAAATGGTACATTGTCTCAGTTTAAATATTTCCATTGTGAATAAAATATGGGTTTGAGATTTGCAAATCCTTGCATTCTGTTTTGTAGATTTTACAGTGTCCCAACTCCTTTTTGTAATTGTGTTTTTTTTATTTTTATTTTTTTTAACCTAAAGTTACTATTTCCCCATTTAAACATCTGTTCCTGCTAAATGGGATCAATAAGTCATCAAACCTCTAGGAATGGACAATGAAATAAAACATAAAACAGGAAAAACTATAGCTTATTGCAGTCTGCCTGCAAAAAAAGAAAATAGCAGGTTAAACTTTGGGCACCCCTGCACTAGGTTATTATATGTATATTTAGCAGCATGTTGCTTCTTATTTTCTCACATGACATTCCAAAATATCTTCTCCCTTGATTTAGGGTGTCCTATATAACTATCCTAATGTTAAAAAAACATTTTTATTAACTATTCTTTGGAATCATTTTAATAATTTTTCTAGCAAATAGTTCTCATAAGGTCGTGGTAGTTAACTAAATGATCAGGGTCTCCTTCCTGAAAGTGGAGTCTTATAAAGTACCTGTACAAATACTAGTATTCTCAAAGGTGGGTATTTGCATGCCTTAAAAGAACCTCCACGGACTGCATTTTTGCCTCTTTATGAATCACCTTTTCTATTAGATGTCAAGAATTGGGTTTATAGCTTCAGAACCCTGTGCTAATATCAATTTTTTTTTTGTTTGCCCCCTCCTTAATTCAGATAAAAGAGCCCATGGACATCTTCTTGTCTCATGACTGGCCCCGCAGTATCTATCACTATGGTAACAAGAATCAACTGTTAAAGAAAAAAGACTTTTTCAGACAAGAGGTAGAAAATAACACCCTGGGCAGCCCGGCAGCTGCTGAACTTCTCCACCATCTCCAGCCATCATACTGGTTTTCAGCTCACTTGCATGTCAAGTTTGCTGCTTTCATGCAGCACCAGGTAAGAAATATCCCTGTTTCTTGTATTCATGCTCATTTTTGTTTTTCATCTTGAGTTATGTAACTGCCCCACCTCTCCACTTTGTTCAGTCAGAGAATGCTTTTCATTCATTGTGAAAATGCAAAGCATTTTGTAAATGGCGCCTGTACCAAGCACCTGACCTCCTGTGTTCAGAATGCAGCTATATATATATATATATATATATATATATATATATATATATATATATATATATATATAGATAATACATTTTTCCCTTATCGTCTTTCAGGACAGCCACCTGAGAGACCTTGGCTCCTCCCCTCTGTAGGAAACACCTGCGCCAGCTTGCTATAAATTTCCTCCTCCCCTGCTGCTCCTCAGTTATTTGTGTTTCCTCCAGGTGGGGAGACACCTTTTTTGGAACCAGCCAGGAGAGTCAGGATTACCAGGGGGTATGTAAGGCTCAGGCAAAGGAAAGGTCCACAAACAAAGCAGCAGAGGCTCCTTTTTTGGACAACAGACCAGGTAACTAACCTGGGAGAGACTGCCACCCCTGCATCCCTGAGCGCAGCGGAGGTCAGGGGGGTTCCTTCTCAGCTCCGAGTGCGGAGCACGGATACAGGCCCTGCCGTCCCATACCTCCAGCGGCGTGTAGCGCTCGCAGCGCGGAACACGCTGGGTATAGGGACCGGCGATGTCGGCGACGGGTGACGTCACGTCCGGCATGAGGGGGCGTGTACTTCCGGGGTCGCGGCTTCCGGTTCCGGCCGCGAACCATGAAAAGGGACCAGGCATGGGCTAGGAGAGGAGCTACAATTGCTGTGGAGACAGCAAAAGCTCCAGTGGTGACACAAGCATGTCGGACGCAGAAGGGAGGGACCAGACTGCTACGACAGAGACCAGCTCCAGCCATGTAAAGGTAAGGGGAACCTGGGGAGGACCTCCCCTGGCCTATAACCACCACCCATCCCCCTCCCCCTCAAGGGTTCAGCAAAGGGGGGGGTGGGCAGGTCCCTCCTGTGTCAGAGGGTTATTTTCATTGGGCCCCTAGTGTGGTAAGCCCATATGGAAGACGCTGCGCACCTGCAAGTTGCAGGAAGCTTATGTCAGTATTAATGTGTGTGGGTTTTTTCTTTATGTCTTTTCAGAAACCTGACAAGTCTAAGCCCTCTCATAATTCAAAGAGGAGGTGCCCTTCTTGTAAAAACACACTTAAAGATTCCTGGGGGAAAGCATTATGTAAGGAATGTATTCACAAGTTAGTGCAAGAACATTCCACAGAGCAGGGCAGTGATTTAGCGGCATCTGTTAAGGAACTATCTAGTACCTTTGTATCTTTCAAAACCTTTTTTGAAGGATTTCAGATCCCTCAACTGCAGACTGCTCCCCCACCAGTACTACCGGTGCTAGCAAACGCACAGGCACTACCCTCCACTAGTGCCGGTCCTTTAGTAACTCCTAGAGAGGAGGCAGAGGACGAGCCTGACAGCGCAGCGTCCGGCTCCCAAGAATCTGAGGGTGAAACACTGGAAGGGGATTCCAGAAGACCCTCTAGATACAAACTCTCTTTAGAAGAGGTAGACCAGCTGTTGGGAGCCATTCATACCACGCTGGGTATACAGACTGAAAAGAAACCTTTATCCCTGCATGATCAGATGTATGAGGGTTTAGGAGAACGGGAAAAGAAGAATTTTCCTGTTCATGAGGTCTTAATAGAGGCAATCAAGAAAGAATGGCAGGAACCTGAAAGAAAACCATTCTTTTCTAAAGCCTTAAAGAGACGGTTCCCATTTTCAGATGATGAGTCATCAGTGTGGAACAAAATCCCAAAACTAGACGCTGCCTTCTCACAAGTCTCCAGGCACACCGATCTAGCTTTTGAGGATATGGGGGTCCTTTCTGAAGCAATGGACAAAAGAATGGATGCCCTATTAAAAAAGTCATGGGACGCCACAGTGGGAAGCCTAAAGCCAGCCATGGCGGTCACGGTGGTAGCCAGAAATGTAGAGTTCTGGCTCAACCGTATACAGGCACATATTGAGGAAGGAACTGCAAAGGAGCAAATTTTGTCCTCTTTTCCCACTCTGCTCAAAGGCATCGCGTATATCGCAGACGCATCAGCAGAACTGGTACGCATGGCAGCCAGATCCTCGGCGCTAGCCAATTCTACCAGGCGGGCCCTATGGCTAAAGACTTGGCAAGGGGATGCTGCGTCCAAAGCCAAGTTATGCGGGATCCCGTTTACAGGGGACCTCCTGTTTGGGCCAGGATTGGAGAAAGTGTTAGACCGTACAGCGGACAAAAAGAAAGCGTTTCCGCTGAAACGGAAAGCACCGTGGTCCCAGCCTCAACAAAACAGAAAGAGGCAAAGGAGGGATACTAAGTCCCGTTTTTCAATACCCAAGGCAACTAATCAAAAGAAACCTTGGGGTCAGCGAGGGAATAGCAAAGGAGGAGCAATTTTTCGCCCTCCTGAGCAGACCCGCAATAAAGAATGAAGCACTCCCAGTGGGAGGAAGACTGGGGGCCTTCATTTCACAATGGGAAGAAATATCCTCCAGTCAATTCATTCTAAGGACGATAAGAGACGGGTATTCCCTAGAATTCTCAAAATTCCCCCCAAACAGACTGTACATCACCAAGCTGCCAAACAGCAAGGAAAAAGCCAGAGGGTTAATGAGATCCATAAAGGACCTCAGGAAACAAGGTGTAATCATCACGGTACCAAAGGCAGAGAGAGGACAGGGCTTCTACTCCCATATATTCGGAGTACAGAAACCCTCAGGAAAGGTCAGACCAATCCTCAACCTCAAACCACTAAATCTATCCATAACCTACAAAAGGTTCAGGATGGACTCCATATACTCAGTGAAGGCCCTGTTGCCCCCAAACTGTTATATGGCGTCGCTAGATTTAAAGGATGCGTACCTGCACATACCCATACACCTAAATCACCAGAAGTTTCTAAGGCTAGCTATAGAAACAGGAAAAGGAACCGTACACCTTCAGTTTCAGGCTCTACCCTTTGGCCTATCATCTTCGCCAAGAATCTTTACCAAGGTTCTGGCAGAAGCTCTGGCACCATTGCGACTAAAAGGCATATCCATTATTGCCTATTTAGACGACCTTCTCCTTTTTGCAAAAACACCCGAAAGGCTATTAGAGAACCTCAAGTATACTCGGGCATTCCTAGAGAGTCTAGGTTGGTTGGTGAATGTGGAGAAGTCAAGTCTACAACCCACACAACAGATAAAATACCTGGGGTATATAATAGACTCAGTCCAGCAAAAGGTTTTTCTACCCAAAGAGAAGATAGAAAAAATGCAAAAAGAAATAAGAACAATACAGACCAATGTACCCTGTTCTATAAGAAAAATAATGTCAACATTGGGGTTGCTAACATCTGCAATCCCAGCAGTTCAGTGGGCAAACCTGCATTTCCGACCACTGCAAATGTTCCTACTAAAAGTGTGGGACCACAAGCAGGAGTCTCTGGATTTGCAGGTATCAATACCAGCAAAAGTAAAGAAGTCCTTATGGTGGTGGAGAAGGACAGAAAATATAGCCGTAGGACGGCTGTGGATCCTACCTATCTCCCGAATCCTAACCACAGACGCAAGCGGTGTAGGGTGGGGAGCACACTTAGACTCCCAAATAGCACAAGGTGCTTGGGGGAGGGGAGAGTGGACGAGATCGTCCAACTGGAAGGAGTTGAAAGCAGTATGGTTTGCACTCCAGTCCTTCCAGAAAGAGTTGAAAGGACATCATGTTCAGATCAGATCAGACAACTCGTCAGTTATAGCTTACATAAGCAAACAAGGGGGAACCAGAAGCGGAGTTCTGTGGGCCCTGGCAGAAGAGATCCTGAAGTGGGGAGAGAAAAACATACTCTCCTTTTCAGCAGTACATCTAAAAGGAGACTTAAACAAAGTGGCAGACTTTCTCAGCAGAAAGAAAGTAAGAGAAGGAGACTGGGTGCTGAAGCAGGAGGTATTCGACCAGATTACAGAGAAATGGGGAATACCTCAGGTAGACTTATTTGCTTCCAGAGAAAGCAGGAAAGTCCAAGCCTTTTTCTCCCTAAAAAGGGAAGAGGGAGCACTCGGAGTAGACGCATTAGCGCAGAAGTGGGAATTCAGCAGATGTTATGCCTTCCCCCCACCAGCGCTACTACCCGCAGTAATAAGGAAATTACGTACAGAAGACACGTCATTGATCCTCATAGCACCTCACTGGCCCAGGAGACCGTGGTTCTCTATGCTCAAAGAACTAGCCATAGAGCCCCCTTGGTTGCTACCAATCCAAGAGGATCTGCTAGCCCAGGGCCCAGTGCACTGTCCACAGGTGGAAAGGTGGAAACTAGCCGCCTGGTATCTGAGGAACAGCTACTAAAGGCGAAAGGGTTCTCAAGCCGTCTGATAGACACACTGCTGAAAAGCAGGAAGGTTGAGACACGTAATATCTACCAGAGGGTATGGAGATGTTTTAATCGATGGTGTACAGAGAACAACTTTAAAACGCAAAGCTCAGTAGCAGTCCTAGAGTTTCTACAGAGTGGTGTAGACAAGGGGCTAAGCCTCAGCACGCTAAAGAGTCAAGTGTCAGCACTGTCAGTTTACCAGGAGAGGAGTTTAGCCTCAAACCCCTGGATAATCAGACTCTTTAGATCTGTGAGCAGACAAAGGCCGCTACAGAGTACAGCCTTTCCAAAGTGGGATCTGTCATTAGTGTTACAGACTATGACAGAAGAACCCTTTGAACCATTAAAGGATTGCAGCCTAAAGATGCTGACGCTTAAAGCAATCTTCTTGGTAGCAATTACTACAGCAAAGAGGGTCTGTGAGATGGAAGCCCTATCTATCAGACCCCCCTTTTGCCAAATCTTCCCGGACCGTATAATCTTCAAAATGGATCCGGGGTTTCTACCTAAAGTGGCCTCAAAGTTTCACAGGGGTCAAGAAATCGTATTACCATCATTTTGCCCAAATCCTTCTCATGAGAAGGAAGCGAAATTTCACAATTTAGATGTCAGAAGATGCATCTTGCATTATTTAGAGGCAACCAAGACAATTAGAAAGACGGAGTCTTTATTTATTTTATACACAGGAGCCAGGCAGGGGCACAAGGCTTCAAGGAGTACAATAGCCAGATGGCTAAGGGAAGCCATAGAACAGGCTTACAAACTAGGGGGTATGCAGATCCCAGAAGGAATCAGGGCACACTCCACGAGGGCTATGGCAGCGTCACAGGCAGAGCGAGCTGGAGCAACGCCGGAACAGATTTGTAAAGCGGCAACATGGTCCAGCTTTGCCACTTTTGTAAGACACTATAGAGTGGATCTATGGTCAGCTAAAGATCAGACCTTTGGACGTAAGGTCTTACAAGCTGTGGTCCCGCCCTAAGGGTAAGTGCTCGGTTATCCTCTCAGGTGGCTGTCCTGAAAGACGATAAGGGAAAAACGAAGTTACTTACGGTAACGTTCTTTCCAGGAGTCTTTCAGGACAGCCGGGTACCCACCCAGATGTATATCAAAGCATAGGTTTCCTTACAGGAAATGTGATATAAATTATTATATGTGTATCATATGTGTCTTGTGTCTCCCCAGCAAACTGGAGGTGCTCTTCAAAGAACTGAGGAGCAGCAGGGGAGGAGGAAATTTATAGCAAGCTGGCGCAGGTGTTTCCTACAGAGGGGAGGAGCCAAGGTCTCTAACAGGTGGCTGTCCTGAAAGACTCCTGGAAAGAACGTTACCGTAAGTAACTTCGTTTTTTTTTTTGAAATTCGGCACTGTATAGATTTAACTGACAATTGCGCGGTCGTGCGACGCTGTACCCAAACAAAATTGACTTCTTTTTTTTCCCCACAAATAGAGTTTTCTTTTGGTGGTATCTGAGCACCTCTGCGGTTTTTATTTTTTGCACTATAAACAAAAAAAGAGCGACAGTTTTGAAAAAAACACTCTTTTTTTACTTTTTGCTATAATAAATATCCCACTTTTTTTTTTATCAAAAAAAAAAAAAAAATTTTTTTTTCCTCAGTTTAGACCGATATGTATTCTATATATTTTTGGTAAAAATGGCCATAAGCGTATATTGATTGGTTTGTGCAAAAGTTACATAGTAGTCCATCTAGTTCAACCGTGAAAAAATAAATAAAATAAAAAATATCATGCAATCCCACAGTTGCTACAGAGGCAGGCGAAAAAAAAAAAAAAAACAGAAAAGCAGGATCCAATTTGCTACAGCAGGGGGGAAAAAATTCCTTCCTGATCCCAGAGAGGCAATTTGGATTTTCCCCGGATCAACTTTACCTATAAATGTTAGTACCCAGTTGTATTATGTACATTTAGGAAAGAATCCAGGCCTTTCTTAAAGCAATCTACTGAGCTGGCCATAACCACCTCTGGAGGGAGTCTATTCCACATTTTCACCGCTCTTACTGCGAAGAGACCTTTCCGTCTTTGGAAATTAAATCTCTTTTCCTCTAGATATAAAGAGTGCCCCCTTTTCCTCAGTGTTGACTGTAAAGTGAATAACTCCACACCAAGCTCACTAAGTTATAGGGGATAGATATATGGCATTTATTTTATTAATTTTTTTACTAGTAATGGTGGCGATCTGTGTGTTGTGTTGGTGTGTTTTTTTTTTTTTTTTTTTTATCGGGACTGCGACATTATGGCGGACACTTTTGACACACTTTTTTTTTTTTTTTTTTCTTAAACAATTGACAATTATACAGCGACCTGGGCTATAAAAAAATGCACTGATTACTGTGTAAATGTGACTGGCAGGGAAGGGGTTAACACTGGGGAGGTGGGCGATCAAGGGGTTAACTGTGTTTCCTATGTGTGTTTCTAACTTGGGGGGGCTGTCTAGGAGGAGAGAGAGAGATCTGTCTCCTCGCCTTGGCCCCTAGTGGCCAAAAGGAAAAGCGATGTATGGTAACATCAATTTGCCCAGTCAAGCCAACCTGCCACAGTAAAACAAAAGCGTCTCAACTAAAAAAAAAACACTTTATATTTTGTTACTATGGTGGGTTAACAGGAATTTTCTTTTACAGGACAAAGTGGGAGAGCTACCTAAAGCAACCAAATTCTTGGCACTAGATAAGTGCTTGCCACGTCGGGAATTTCTCCAGGTGAGACTGGTTTTCTATTATGTATTTTTGTTGTTCCTATCTGAAACTTACTGATAAGCTCATCCATCTATTTTATGCTAATTTGGTCAGCAAGATATAATCAGTCTTATAACTCATTATGCCCTAAGTGTCAAGGGGCCCTTGTTCCTTTCTCCATCTGCTCTGGTCCTGTCCAGATACAAGCTCACTGGAAGCAATTCATAACCTTCTTTGCATGAAATCATGGGTTCCCCAGCACAATTGGACACTCAGACATGCCTCCTTGGTCTTTAGAATTAAACATTTTTATCTGCATGCCTTTTTTTGTTTACTGCCCAGAAGCTAATAGTCTAGGTGTGGATCCAAGCTGGAATGCCTACCTTACAACAATGGAAAGTGGAGATTGATAAGTTGCTTCTGCATAAGAAAGTGATCCATGATTACAAAAGTTGCACAAAATGTAAAAAAATATGGGGTATGTGATGGGCAGAATCTACTTGCTGGCCATGCATGAATAAAAATTTGACAGGTTTAGGAGGGACCAGCCGAATTTTGATAAATGCATGGTCGCTGTGGTTGAATAGAAGTCATTTTACCAAATTACTTCTTTTCAACCTCCATGATGTGGGGGGGAAAAAGCTGCTCGATCAGTTCTTCAGGCTATAAATGGCAGTGCTGATCTGTGTACTCTGACAGCTGTCAAAATGAAACATTGGGGAGGATTTCTGCATCCAAATCGATGTGTCAATGGGAGAATCGGGTCAGATTTTTTTTTTCTTTAACCTGCTGGTTGAATGGGGGGAAAAAAACACAAATTCATGACCAGCCTTGTACACAGCCTTTACTCTGTAGAACATGGGTGCATGACTTAGTCTTTATTGGTATTGAAGGGGCATAAAGTAACAACATGACAATTTCACATTTAAAAAAAATAAATGTTGTACAATGTTATAAATGTATTACTTATAATTTCATATATATATTTTTTTTTAATTAGATTGTTGAAGTGAAGCATGACCCCAGCAAACCCAACTGCTTGGAGTATGACCTTGAATGGCTGTGTGTCCTGAAAGCTACTAAAGACCTTCTTAATGTAACTTCAAATACATGGAACATGCCTGAGAACAATGGTCTACATAGCAGGTGAGTAAATGAGCACTTTCTGAGTGTAAAGGGTTCATTCATGCAGTATACACTATAATGTTGCCACTTTACAACCAGAGCAAACCATAGATAGGGGGCTGTACAACAGCAAACCCTCTTCAGCTTGATTTGTGTTCTGCCATTGAGTTCTGGTCGCTGGTATAGTTCAAATGCTGCTTGGTTAACTTTTATTCAGAAATAAATTACAGCTGCACACTGGGTGGTATTGGTGGTCAGACAGATTTAGATATTATTGTGTTTAGGTTTGGAATTATTTGGGTATCAAACGGAAGTCTGTTTGGCCAATAGACGTTAATTTTTGGGACCCCCCCCCCCCCCTTTTTTTTTATGCAGTAATCTGACTTCAGTTTGTCTAATGTCAGTCATGGCATTACTCCCTACTGTTTTCATCTCGGTGTATAAGATTTATTATGTTTCCTTTTGTCCTTTGATTCATGCAATCTGGCTCTCAACATAATGGGGTTGATTTTAAGGCAAATCTACTGAGCACTGAATGTGCGCTTGCTCCAGGGCTTAGTAAATGAAGTAAAACTTCACTTTGCAAGGAAAACAAAAAAAAAAATGCATTTTTGTTTGTACATTGTTAGATGATATAAATCAGTAGCTCGTCCCCTTAGGTCAGATCATCCCCTTAGATCTAGAGCAATTGCACTGCACAATATATTTGCCTTTGGTAAATCAACCTCATTGTGTTTTTTGTAGTTGAGAGACGATCAAAATCTTTTAATTCAGAATAACAAAGCATTTGTGCAGGTCTGTAAAAAAAAAATTGAATTTGGCACCTCCAAATTGTCCCAGTACCTAATTTCAGCAGCTCTATTGGTTCAGATAGTAAGTACAAAAATATTTAAAATAGAATATAATAATTCTTAGTATACTTCAAATGAAAATTAAATATTATGCAACATAAATGCATAATGTGCAATAATTGATAAACATGATGTTCCTTGTAAAACATGTTCAATAAATACAGATTCATTGTCCTTGATCTGTTTGATCAAGATAGCCCAATGCAAACACAAGTTCATCCAGGAAATGTGTGTGCTTATGTAGACCATAGTGCAAATTTCTTTTGTTTGCAGGAAAGAAATTTGCATCATTTCCCCCATCAACACAGTGCTGACAGGGGAGTCCCCCCTGCCGAGACATTGTGTTCTCCCGGTGGGTGGCAGGGGAAGCCGGTAAATATTGCTAGCAGCCGCTAGCGATAATCGCAAGTAAATCTGGCAGGCTGGTTGATCGATCAACTTGGTACATTCAGCCGTGCCCATACATGGTTCCTGATAAACCGGCTGAGACTTGAACAGTCTATGGCCAGTCTTACTTCCCACACATTTGTGTTCTACTCCTTCAGTACAAGTATGCATCTCCCCAGCTACATAGACCTACAGTTCAGCTGCTCCACAAGCTATAAATGTGAAATGTAGTTCATGCTTTTACTATCTGCAACTTCTATAAAGTGTAACTATTTTTATATTATGACTTTATGCTCTTTTAGTAGAATTATAATGTTGATGTTTAATTTATAGGTGGAATTACAGTTCTACTGAACAAATGAAGCAAGAAGTCTTGAAAGATATGGGCCATGACCTTACTATCCCATGCAACTTTAGTGTCAGCATTCCATGCTATGACCCAAACAATCCTCAGCACAAGAGAGTGCCTTCTCACATTATTAATCCTCAGACCACAGAGTTCTGTGCCCATTTCGGACTTATTGACATCAATGCTAAAGTCGGCCAACTAGATGATGAGGGTGGAGAGTTTGATGCTGCAGAAGATAATGACGCAGAGAGCAATGGATCCACAGAAGATCCCAGTGAATACAGTACTGACACTTCTATCCTCTCTTCTTCAATTAATCCTGATGAGATTACTCTGGAAGATGATGACGATGAGGAAGGCGTCTCTGTGCGGTCTTTGGAGCCCTCTCCAGAATATTCTCCAAGCTTCTCTGGTTTCCGTGTTCTGCCAGAGTCCATGGCTATTTCCTCAGATGATGCCATGGATTCAACCAACGATGAACAGGAACGTTCAGAGAGCAGTCACACTGAAGGCGAAGGAAAGAATCCAGAAAAGCAACTTAAGAGACTGAGCGATGAGAACGGACGCAGTAGTGTGAAGATTAAAAGGAGAAACCAGGCCCTCTACACAGGTCAGGATGAAGTAGAGTAGCCAGATAGGAACTTTCTCTGGATTGTGGACTATTCAGACTGCTTTAAAGCAATCATTGACTTGCTGGTAGCATCTCTGGCACAGGGTCTTGTTTTGTGGCCAGCGTCAAAATTCAATTGTTTTAATATGGTCAACATAGCCTATCATCTGACTGAAGATGATCAGGTATTCTGTTAGTTACACTTTTATATTTTTTGTTGCAGTGGAGTGGCTCCATCCAAAAATGTATTTTCTTTTAGTTGGAGTGGGAGCTGGGATTGATTTTCCAATCTCCAGCACAGGATCAAACCCTGCTCCTTTCCATCAAAACCGGAAAAATTTTAACCACTTCAGCCCCGGACCAATTGTCAGCTTAAGGACCAGAGGTCTTTTTTCAATTTCGCACTGCACTACTTTAACTGGTAATTGTGCGGTCATGCAATTTTGTAACGAAACGAAATTTGCGTCCTTTTCTTCCCACAAATAGAGCTTTCTTTTGATGGTATTTGATTGCCTCTGTGATTTTTATTTTTTGCGATATAAACGGAAAAAGAGCGAAAATTTTGAAAAAAAAAGAGATTTTCTACTTTTTGTTATAAAAAAAATCTAATAAACTCAATTTTAGTCAAACATTTGGGCCAAAATGTATTCAGCCACATGTCTTTAGTAAAAAAAATGCCAATAAGCGTATATTTATTGGTTTGCGCAAAAGTTATAGCGTCTACAAACTAGAGTACATTTTCTGGAATTTACACCGCTTTTAATTTATGACTGCCTATTTCATTTCTTGAGGTGCTAAAATGGCAGAGAAGTACAAAACCCCCCCAAATGACCCCATTTTGGAAAGTAGACACCCCAAGCTATTTGCTGAGAGGCATGTTGAGCCCATTGAATATTTTTTTTTTTAGTCCCAAGTGATTGAATAAAGACAAAAATAAAAAATAATTTTTTTTTTCTTCAAAAAGTTGTCACTAAATTATATATTGCTCACACATGCCATAGTTATATGTGGAATTGCACCCCAAAATACATTTTGCTGCTTCTCCTGAGTATGGGGATACCACATGTGTGGGACTTTTTGGGAGCCTAGCCGCGTACGGGGCCCCGAAACCCAAGCACCGCCTTCAGGATTTCTAAGGGTGCAAATTTTTGATTTCACTCCTCACTACCTATCACAGTTTCGAAGGCCATAAAATGCCAAAATAGCACAAAACCCCCCCAAATGACCCCATTTTGGAAAGTAGACACCCCAAGCTATTTGTTGAGAGGCATGGTGAGTATTTTACAGCTCTCATTTGTTTTTGAAAATGAAGAAAGTAAAGAAAAAAAATTTTTTTTTTTTATTTTTTCAATTTTCAAAACTTTGTGACAAAAAGCGACATCTGCAAAATACTCACAATACCTCTCAGCAAATAGCTTGGGGTGTCTACTTTCCAAAATGGGGTCATTTTGGGGGGTTTTATGCCATCTGGGCATTCCATGGCCTCCGAAACTGTGATTGGCAGTGAGAAGTGAAATAAAAAAATTACTCCCTTAGAAAGCCTGAAGGCGGTGCTTGGTTTTTGGGGTTCCGTACGCAGCTAGGCTCCCAAAAAGTCCCACACATGTGGTATCCCCGTACTCAGGAGAAGCAACAGAATGTATTTTGGGGTGTATTTCCACATATGCCCATGACATGTTTGAGCAATATATCATTTAGTGACAACTTTTTGTAAAAAAAATATATATATTTTTTTTTTTTCATTATTCAATCTCTTGGGACAAAAAAAAAAAATATTTAATGGGCTCAACATTGCTCTCAGCAAATAGCTTGGGGTGTCTACTTTCCAAAATGGGGTCATTTGGGGGGGGTTTGAACTGTCCTGGCATTTTATGCACAACATTTAGAAGCCTATGTCACACGTCACCCACTCTTCTAACCACTTGAAGACAAAGCCCTTTCTGACACTTTTTGTTTACATGAAAACATATTTTTTTTTTGCAAGAAAATTACGTTGAACCCCCAAACACTATATATATTGTTAAAGCAAAGGCCCTACAGATTAAAATGGTGGGTGTTGCATTTTTTTTTTTCCACACAGTATTTGCGCAGCGATTTTTCAAACGCATTTTTTGTGGAAAAAATACACTTTTTTTTATTTTAATGCACTAAAACACACTATATTGCTCAAATTTTTGATGAAATAAAAAATATGATCTTAGGCCGAGTACATGGATACCAAACACGACATGCTTTAAAATTGCGCACAAACACGCAGTGGCGACAAACTACATACATTTTTAAAAGCCTTTAAAAGCCTTTACATGATACCACATTAGATTCACGGAGGAGGTCTACTGCTAAAATTACTGCCCTCGATCTGACCTTCGCGGTGATACCTCACATGCATGCTGCAATTGCTGTTTACATATGACGCCAGACCAACGCTTGTGTACGCCTTTGCGCAAGAGAAGGGGGGGCAGGGGTGCTTTTTTTTTTTTTTTTTTTTTTTTTTTTATTTATTTAGCTTTTTTATTCTATTTTTAAACTGTTCCTTCCATTTTTTTTCTTTGTTATGATTTTTATTGTTATCTCAGGGAATGTAAATATCCCCTATGATAGCAATAGGCAGTGACAGGTACTCTTTTTTTGAAAAAATTGGGGTCTATTAGACCCTAGATCTTTCCTCTGCCCTCAAAGCATCTGACCACACCAAGATTGGTGTGATAAAATGCTTTCCCAATTTCCCAATGGCGCGGTTTATATCCGGGAGGGGGGACATTCCCTCCTACTGCTTGTAAAAGCAGTCTAGAGGCTAATTACCCGCTAGAATTGCTTTTACATGAAAGCCGATCACTGGCTGAAAAGAATGATACCAAGATGATACCTAAACCTGCAGGCATCATTCTGGTATAACCATTCAAAGTCCAGCAACATACTGGACATATATTGTAATCTTTTTCCGCGCTGCAACTGAATGGCGCACCTGAAAACAAAAAAATGCTTAACACTAAAACACAGTAAACAAAATTACATACCTGAAAAGCAAGCATGATAAAACATGATAAAACATAATAAAACATTGCAGAATAGAATGGAGTAAAAAAAGAGCAACAATAGAGAGAGAGAGAGAACAATAAAACGACAACTATTTTTGTTTTTTTTATTTTTTTGAGATTCACAGGTAAAAAAGCTCCTGACTGTTAGCGACTGAATCAAAACGCTACCACAAAAAAAAAATGTTAGCGATCGCAGGGATCAGGCCTGACTCTGCGAACGCTGCAGTTATGTGTGCTTAGTGTTTTGTAAGTGACAGTGATCGATCGATACTGCACTTGGGTGGGCTGGGCTGGGCGGAGGGGGAAAACGCAGGTGCTAGCAGGTATCTGGGCTGATCCCGCTAACAATGCGTTTTTTTGGAACCCTAAACTGCTGGGACGCTAGTATAGATCTGATCAGATCAGATATTGATCTGTTCAGATACTATACCACTAAGGGAGGTGTATGCTTTGCGCGTGGGTGTTTGCGGTACTGGCACTAACCTGGGGCGACGCAGACCTTATTTGACCCTAAAACCTAATTGATATCACCCGCCGGGCGATCAGGGGGTTAAACCGTTATTGGGTAATAAATGGCGGGTGCCCTGACAGTATAAAAAAACAAGCTAACTAACCAGCGTCACCCGTAACAGTAATACAAAAAAAAAACTGGTTACCTAGCGACACTAATGCAGGGATCAGAAAAACGATCGCTTAGTGACACTGGCAAAAGGGGGTGAAAGGGTTAACTAGGGGCAATCAGGGGGTTAAACCTTTATTAGGTAATATATGGGGGTACCTGACGCTATATAAAAACCTGACGGGGAACCTAAATAACGAAATAACTAACTGGCTAACCAGCGTCACCAGTGACAGTTATACAGTGATCACTGGTGAAAGGGTTAACTCTAGGGGCAATCAGGGGGTTAAAACCTTTAGGTTGTAATATGGGGGTACCTGACCTATAAACCTATTTATGAACCTATATAAACATGGCGGTTAACCTAAAAAAAAACTGGTTACCTAGCGACACTAATGCAGCGATCAGAAAAACGATCGCTTAGTGACACTGGCAAAAGGGGGTGAAAGGGTTAACTAGGGGCAATCAGGGGGTTAAACCTTTATTAGGTAATATATGGGGGTACCTGACGCTATATAAAAACCTGACGGGGAACCTAAATAACGAAATAACTAACTGGCTAACCAGCGTCACCAGTGACAGTTATACGGTGATTACTGGTGAAAGGGTTAACTCTAGGGGCAATCAGGGGGTTAAAACCTTTATTTAGGTTGTAATATGGGGGTACCTGACCTATAAAACTATTTATGAACCTATATAAAACATGGCGGTTAAAATAAAAAAAAAATGGTTACCTAGCGACACAATGCAGCGATCAGAAAAACGATCGCTTAGTGACACTGGCAAAAGGGGGTGAAGGGGTTAACTAGGGGCAATCAGGGGGTTAAACCTTTATTAGGGGGGGGTAGGGGGCTACCTAGGACCTAAAACTAACTGCCCTGACAGTTATTACAGTCACACTGACACTAAATGCAGTGATCAGTAAATAAATGATCACTGCAATTAGTGACACTGTGACTGGGGGGGGAGGGGGTGATCTGGGGGGTGATCAGGGGGTGACAGGGGGGGGTTTTGTGTGCCTAACTGTACTGGTGTCAGTGTAGTGTTGTGCACTAACCTGTACATGTTCGCCGCTCGGCGTCTCCGGTCACATAGACCGGCGCACCGAGCGTGACATCACTTCCGCCTTCCTGTCTATACAATAGACAGGAAGGGGAAGCTTTTCATTCGCCAGGAGCGATCGCGAGGGGGTGGCCAGAAACCACTGGCCGTCCCCTCGTCCCGGATCGCTCCTGAAGCGATGCCGACCGTCCCCGCCGGCGGAGGGGGGGGGACCGATCGGACCCCCCTGCCGACGTATATCTACATGGGGCGGTCGGCAAGTGGTTAAAGAATGGCACGTACAGGTACGTTTTGTGAAGTATAATCTCGATTCTTGTAAAAAGGCTTGATGTGACACTGAAGAAAGCCAAATCTTCAGTGTCTCTCGAAGTGCCATTCTGCCGACGTATATCTACTACTGGGCGCATGGTCGGCAAGTGGTGAATATCTTAATGGCACCCCCCCCCCTCACCCCACTGCATTTCTGCTAAATTGTGGGCCCCTCACATTTTTGTAACTATTTTATTATATCTTTTCATGTGACAACACTGAAGAATGCAGCCTCCAGACATTTTGGCTTTAAGCATCTTGGAGTGGAAAAGTGAACCATCTGCATAGAGAATAATATTTCTTTCTCCTCCGTTGCATTCACATCCGTGCATTTATGAAAGTGCAGCAACACGCACTTGCTGTGCGGTTTGGAAACCTATAAAACCATATTTTTTTTTATATATATATATATATATATATATATATATATATATTACACTTTTGTGTTTATCTGTCTGCTCAACACATACAGTGCCATTTGAGAACCTGTAGCAAGTTTTGAATATTGCTGTTCAGATGCTCTCCATCCAATCTGATAGAGCTTGAGCCATTTTGCGAAAAAGAATGGACAAAAATGTCACTCTCTAGATGTGCAAAGCTGGTAGAGACATCCCCAAAAAAAGACTTGCAGCTGTAATTGCAGGGAAATGTGGTTCTACAAGTATTGAGTCAGGGGAGCTGAATACAAATGCACCCCACACTTTTCACATATTTGTTTGTAAAAAAAAAAAAAGAAAAAAATGTTGAAAACCATTTTATTATTTTTCCTTCCACTTCACAATTATGTGCCATTTTGTGTTGAGCTATCACATTAAAATACATTTTATGTTTTTGCTTGTAACATGACAAAATGTGCAAAATTTTCAAGGGGTATGAATTATTCAAGGCACTGTACTCTGTGAACAAACCCTAAGGCCCCTTTCACACGATAAGCCTGCTCGGATCCGCCTGTCCATTTTTCAGCCGTATCCGAGTGGGCCACCCATTGACTCCTATGGACAGGTGGATGTCAGCGGAGATGTGTCTGTTGACAACCCATCTGCCATCTGATCCGCTAAAAACAGACGTATACGTTCAGCCATCCGTCTGGCAGATCGGATCGCATGAGATATGAAAACGGATATGCTGTCTGATCTCCCCATAGACATCAGTGTGGCTCTAACAGGTCCCGCCCTGCTCAGTGAGCAGAGGTGGACCTGTCATCCCGCCGGCTCAGCTGAGATCAACGGATCGATCTCCCACTGAGTGGATCCGCCCCCTGTAAAAGGGGCCTAATGCACCCCTCTGAATAGTGGCTGCTTACGTGCACTGTAACGCATTGCAAATTGCTTTGGTACATGGAGCTAAATTAAGTTATTATTTTTTTTTTTTTTTTTTTTTTTTTTTAGTGATGCTTAAATAAATTAAAAGAAAAAAGCGGTGCAACATGGCCCCTACCCAACACAGTATGCACATGTTTTAGCTTTGGGGGAGGTATGAGCAAGCCCTTAAACAATAACTAATTTCTGCTTCTGCTATCGGTAAATGAATATATAAATTATGAAAGCATAAACAGAATAATACATTGTAACTACAGTTGTACATTTTTCAGGGGCGTATGAATGATGACACAAACTTTTCTTTCACTCATGTTTGGTGTTTGGCTGAAGCCATTTATTATCAATCAACTGTTTACTTTTTTCAATCATGTCAACAGAAACCCAAATGACCCTGATCAAAAGTTTACATACCCTGGTGATTTTAGATAACATGCACACAAGTTGACTCAAAGGGGTTTGAATGGCTATTGAAGGTAACCATCCTCACCTGTGATCTGTTTGCTTGTAATTTAGTGTGTGTGTGTGTGTGTGTGTGTGTGGTATGTATGTATGTATGTATAAATATATTAGTGGTTCAATGAGTTTCTGGACTCCTGACAGACCCTTGCATCTTTCATCCAGTGCTGCACTGATGTTTCTGGATTCTGAGTCATGGGGGGGAAAGCAAAAAAAAATTGTCAACGGATCTAACCATGAGAGTGTTTTTGTGTGATCATTCATATTCTCTGAAAAATGGCCAAGAAATCATAAATGCTGCCAGGGTATGTAAATGTATGAGCACAGCTGTAACTATACATATTAACTAGGTATTAGGTAAATGAATGTAGTGGGATAACCCGTGTGTGTGTGTGTGTGTGTGTGTGTTTTTTGTTAGATGGAGAAACAGAGATGGCGATAGAGAGATGGTGGAGAATAGTGTGTAGAATATGTCAATTTAAAAATAGAACAAAACTTAAAACCAATATACAGAATATATTTATGCATGTGTAACCTAGCTAGGAACCATATCTAAAAAGCAATTAATTCACAAGGATCATGAAAACCTTAGCAATGTAGGATCATGGACAGCAGTGGTCTCCAAACATTAGTCTGCAGACCAGATGTGGCCCTTTTCTTACCTTTACCTGGCCCTCAGGGCAATATTCCTCACCTTGACACCACCAATGAGGCAAAATTTCTCCTGCTGATACCAATGAGGGGGCCCTATTTCTCCTCTTCTAACCATTTTGTGCAATTTTATTTTTTTTTTTTTAATCCCTACTGACAACTAAGCCTGAGGAGTTAAACTTGAAAAATTTGGAGACTCCTAATGTACAACGACTAGATATTATAATACATTATGGTGCAGTTAAAATGAAACAAAACAAAGGAGCCACTAGATGTCACCAGTGCTCCAAACCCAAGAAGCACTAGGCCACAGATAAAGTTATACACAAAGTTACACAAGCCATCTGAAATATTAACACAATGAGAAATTGTTTCTAATGGCCTGTGGATTTATATACCCCCATTGATAATTCTAGTAGGCAATATCAATAGTAATTGTTTGCCAGAACTGGACATTTTACACACCTTGGTGCACATTGATTTTCAATATGGTTTGTCTGGACTTATAATACATATAAGGATCTGCTGCATTTTACTATTTGACTTTATACAGTGGCTTGCAAAAGTATTCGCCCCCCTTGAACTTTTCAACCTTTTGCCACATTTCAGGCTTCAAACATAAAGATATAACATTTTTATTTTTTGTGAAGAATCACCAACAAGTGGGACACAATTGTGAAGTGGAACGAAATCTATTGGATTTTTGAAACTTTTTTAACTAATAAAAAAAATTAAAAGTGGGGCGTTAAATTATTCGGCCCCCTTGCGTTAATACTTTGTAGAGCCACCTTTTGCTGCGATTACAGCTGCAAGTCATTTGGGGTATGTCTCTATCAGTTTTGCACATCGAGAGACTGAAATTCTTGCCCATTCTTCCTTGCAAAACAGCTCAAGCTCAGTGAGGTTGGATGGAGAGCGTTTGTGAACAGCAGTTTTCAGCTCTTTCCACAGATTCTCAATTGGATTCAGGTCTGGACTTTGACTTGGCCATTCTAACACCTGGATACGTTTATTTGTGACCCATTCCTTTGTAGATTTTGCTGTATGTTTGGGATCATTGTCTTGTTGGAAGATAAATCTCCGTCCCAGTTTCAGGTCTTTTGCAGACTCCAACAGGTTTTCATCCAGAATGGTCCTGTATTTGGCTGCATCCATCTTCCCCTCAATTTTAACCATCTTCCCTGTCCCTGCTGAAGAAAAGCAGGCCCAAACTATGATGCTGCCACCACCATGTTTGACAGTGGGGATGGTGTGTTGAGGGTGATGAGCTGTGTTGCTTTTACGCCAAACATCGTTTTGCATTGTGGCCAAAAAGTTTGATTTTGGTTTCATCGGACCAGAGCACCTTCTTCCACATGTTTGGTGTGTCTCCCAGGTGGCTTGTGGCAAACTTTAGACGAGACTTTTTATGGATATCTTTGAGAAATGGCTTTCTTCTTGCCACTCTTCCATAAAGGCCAGATTTGTGCAGCGTACGACTGATTTTTGTCCTATGGACAGACTCACCCACCTCAGCTGTAGTTCTCTGCAGTTCATCCAGCGTGATCATGGGCCTCTTGGCTGCATCTCTGATCAGTCTTCTCCTTGTCTGAGCTGAAAGTTTAGAGGGACAGCCAGGTCTTGGTAGATTTGCAGTGGTCTGATACTCCTTCCATTTCAAAATGATCGCTTGCACAGTGCTCCTTGGGATGTTTAAAGCTTGGGAAATCTTTTTGTATCCAAATCCGGCTTTAAACTTCTCCACAACCGTATTACGGACCTGCCTGGTGTGTACCTTGGTCTTCATGATGCTCTCTGCACTTTCAACAGAACCCTGAGACTATCACAGAGCAGGTGCATTTATACAGAGACTTGATTACACACAGGTGGATTCTATTTATCACCATCAGTCATTTAGGACAACATTGGATCATTCAGAGATCCTCGCTGAACTTCTGGAGTGAGTTTGCTGCACTGAAAGTAAAGGGGCCGAATAATTTTGCACGCACCACTTTTCAGTTTTTTTATTTGCTAAAAAAGTTTAAAATATCCAATAGATTTCGTTCCACTTCACAATTGTGTCCCACTTGTTGGTGATTCTTTACAAAAAATGTAAATTGTATATCTTTGTTTGAAGCCTGAAATGTGGCAAAAGGTTGAAAAGTTCAAGGGGGCCGAATACTTTCGCAAGCCACTGTATATTATGTATGTCTGTCTTGTCCCTGTGTTGTTGGCTTTAAAACCCTGGAAGGAGGAAGTGGAGAGAGTAAAAGTATCAGCCATATGTCCCATCCATGCTGCTAAACCCTATGCCAAAAGGGACTATAATGCAAGCATTCCTAGGATCCAATACGGCTGGATGTACAGTATATCTAAATCCTTGTGACAGAGTATCTCTGCCCTGTACTTGTTATTATTTCACAAACACAGTGCCAGGTACTGTACAGTAGCACAGACCTAGCTACTGTATGTGTAGTGGTCACCTTCCAGTATATAGGTAGGTGAACCTGTTTAGTGCAATATTGTTTATGTACAGCTCCTGTTATTCTAGCTAAGCCTGTCTCGTCTGGCCTGGGATTCTATAGCTAGTTTTAACTTGGGGCTCAAAAAACAGCATACGCTAGAGCCAGTCTAGGCAACTGATGGCCACTTCAGAATCATTCGCTTAGAAGTCCAGTTGCATGTCAGATTATAAACTTTTAGGGAGGGACTAAAGTACAGAGTAGATAGGCTGACTTTGAGTTCCAGTGCCACATCACAGTTTCTGCCAGTGACAAGCTCTGTTCCTGGCTGGTTGGATAACAGTTGGAGGATCTCCCCATGATTGCAAATCTTGTTTTCAGGTACCTCACACAAAGGCAGACACCACATCATCCTCAGGGGCCCCTGCAACTAGACTTTGCTGCAACATTCTTCTGAAGGTATCTCGATAAATAACTGTATATACCCGGGTATATGTTCACAGTTCCACCAGGTCTCCTATTGGCCCCCTTGCTAATAATACCTGTTTGTACATTCGATGTATGTAATGTTATTAATCTCTTCTTATATGAAGCTTGTATTATTTGCATACTGGTGTGCATTTATATGCTGGTTGCGGTGGTTCTTCTGCTCCCAATTACTTTGTTTAGATTACTGATTAATTTCCCAGGAAGGGAACGTTTACAGAGGCCATGTCGTGGATGGAGTAATTGCCAATTGTATAATCAAATCCACTCTTCTACTTAGCAAAGGTTCTGGTTCTCTTACGGGTTTGGCACAATATCCTGTTTGGGAAGGGCCATTTCTCATACCCCCCCCCCCCCCTCCCCAATGAGGGCTACATGTGTTGGAGAATTGGCATGAGTAAAATTTGTCTCAAGAAACTGAGATGACCCAAAGCCTGAAATCTTTACTAGCAGAGTCCCACTACACCAGTACAGTACACGCCTCACATTTTTGTAAATATTTTATACTATCTTTTCATATGACAAAACTGAAGAAATTACACTTTGCTACAATGTAAAGTAGTGAGTGTACAGCTTGTATAACAGTGTAAATTTGCTGTCCCTTTTAAAATAACTGAACACACAGACATTAATGTCTTTACCGCTGGCAACAAAAGTGAGTACACCCCTAAGTGAAAATGTCCAAATTGGGCCTAATTAACCATTTTCCCTCCCCGGTGTTATGTGACTCTTTAGTGTTACAAGGTCTCAGGTGTGAATGGGAAGCAGGTGTGTTAAATTTGGTGTTATCGCTCTCACTCTCTCATACTGGTCACTGGAAGTTCAACACCTCATGGCAAAGAACTCTCTGAGGATCTGAAAAAAAGAACTGTTGCTCTATATAAAGATGACCTAGGCTATAAAAAGAGCCCTGAAACAGCTGCAGCACAGTGGCCAAGACCATACAGCGGTTTAACAGAATGGTTCCATTCAGGACAGGCCAAAGAAGTTGAGTGCATATGCTCAGCGTCATATCCAGTCGTCTTCGGGAAATAGATGTATGAGTGCTGCCTGCTTTGCTGCAGAGGTTGAAGGTGTGCTCAGACCAAACGCCGCACACTGCATCAAATTGGTCTGCGTGGCTGTCATCCCAGAAGGAGTCCACTTCTAAATATGATGCACAAGAAAGCCCACAAACAGTTTGCTGAGGACAAGCAGACTAAGGACATGGATTACTGGAACCATGTCCTGTGGTCTGATGAGACCAAGATAAACCTATTTGCTTCAGATGGTGTCAAGCGTATGTGGTGGCAACCAGCTGAGGAGTACAAAGACAAGTGTGTCTTGCCTACAGTCAAGCATGGTGGTGGGAGTGTCATGGTCTGGGGCTGCATGAGTGCTTTCAGTACTGGGGAGCTACAGTTCATTGAGGGAACCTTGAATGCCAACATGTACAGTGGACCTACTGAAGCAGAGCATCATCCCCTCCCTTCGGAGACTGGGCCGCAGGGCAGTATTCCAACATAACGACCCCAAACACTCCTTCAGGGTATTATTATTGCTTATCCTTGGTTACAGAGGCATAACCCCTTTTTTGATTGGCTCCGTGCTGAGGTTCTCTCCTGGTCGCCACAATGCAGTAAGAAATGCTTCCAGAAGGTAGCCAAGGTCCTGTGCACCTCTTCACTCTCCTCCCTGCCAGAGGAGTACCGCGATTTTAGCAATGTCTTTAACAAAGGTCAAGCCGGTAGTTTGCCTCCACACCGGCCATATGATTGCGCAATTGACCTTCAACCTGGTGCCATACCCCCTTGTTTCCGGGTTTACCCTTTGTCGGTCTTGGACAATAAGGCCATGGAGGAGTATGTTGCAGATGCACTTTCTCAAGGCTTCAGCTGCAAATCCTCGTCTCCTGCATGTGCTGGTTTCTTCTTTGTGAAGAAGAAGAGTGGTAAACTGAGACTTTGTATTGATTATAGGTGTCTAAATAGTTTCACGATTAAAATGCCTATCCGATTCCATTGATTACGGAGTTATTAGACCGCCTCAAGGGAGCAACGGTTTTCACAAAGCTTGATTTGAGAGGGGCATACAATCTCGTGAGGATTAAGGGGGGCGACAAGTGGAAAACTGCGTTTAATACCAGAACAGGCCATTATGAGTACCTCGTAATGCCTTTTGGCCTTTGCAACGCCCCAGCAGTCTTCCAGGAATTTATTAACGATGTCCTCTGAGATTTGTTGCAGTTTTATATGTGGTGGTTTATCTCGATGATATCCTCATATTTTCCAAGTCCCTGGACAGCCACCACACAGATGTCTGTCGTGTGCTTCAGAAAAAAAGAGAGAACAATCTCTAATGTAAACTGGAGAAGTGCGAGTTCCATCGTGAACAGGTTAAATTCCTGGGTTGTCATTTCCACTTTTTCGATGGACTCAATTAAACTTTTGGCAGTTCTACAGTGGCCCCGATCTGTCGGTTTACGTCCTCTGCAGTGTTTCCTGGGCTTTGCCAACTATTATCGGAAGTTTATTCATAACTTTTCGTCTCTGGTCAAGCCCCTGACTGATATGACCAGAAAGGACGATAACCCACAGAATTCGTCTCCGGAGTCCATTAAGGCCTTTGAGAGTCTCAAGGCTGACTTTGTTTCTGCTCCTGTGTTGGCACATCCTAATCCTAAATTACCTTTTATCCTTGAGGTTGATGCTTCTGAGACTGGCGTTGGCGCCCTTCTGCCTTGTGGCTACTTTTCCAAGAAATTGTCACCTGCGGAGTGCAATTACAAGATTGGTGACAGAGAGCTGTTCGCGATCACTTTAGCCCTAAAGGAAGGGAGACCTCTCCTCGAAGGTACCACTGTGCCGGTTCTCATTCTTACTGACCATAAGAATCTCACATTCTTGTCTGAGGCTAAACGCCTCTCACCCAGAAGGGCGCAATGGGCTCTTTTTTTGTCAAGTTTCAATTACATTGTCTCATTCTTACCCGGTACTAAGAATGTAAGGGCTGACACCTTGTCACAACAATTTTCCTCCACTTCCAAGATGGAGTTGGTTTCGGTTCCTGTGATTCCTCCTGATCGTATTCTGGCTACAGTTCTCACCAGTCTAGTCAGTTTGTGTCTCGGTTCTGACTAGCCTTTTGTCCAAAGTTGGGAATTCACATTAAGCTTGCTTTCTCCTCCGCGTATCACCCGCAGTCTAATGGGGCCGCAGAATGAGCCAATCAGTCCTTGGAGAAATTCCTACATGGCTATATTTCTGACCATCATAACAACTGGTCAGACCTCTTACCGTGGGTGGAGTTTGCTCACATTAGTGCCTTGAATTCTTTTTCCCGATTGTCCCTGTTTATGGCAAACTATGGTTTCCAACATTCCATGTTGCCTGACTCATTTG
Organism: Lithobates sylvaticus; assembly: GCA_028564925.1. NCBI lineage: Eukaryota > Metazoa > Chordata > Amphibia > Anura > Ranidae > Lithobates > Lithobates sylvaticus. The sequence goes on along the minus strand of CM053031.1, from coordinate 108,360,304 downwards.
TTCCACAGAGTATTCCTGCGTTAGAGGAGCATCTCTGTGGTCTTCGTTCCACTTGGGCACAAGTCCAGGAGGCTTTGCGACATGCTAATGATAGGTAGAGATCAGAAGTTTTGGCTTGTCTGACCATCTGTTCCTGAACTCTGGCTATGTTTTGACTACGTTTACTCTGTTTACCTTTTTTATTATTATTAAACAAGTGTGATTTAACTGTACTTCTGTCTTAGTCTGATTCATTGTTTCTGACACTTTTATAATAAGGGAGATGGCTTATTTGAGAGCCCTCTTATTGACTGTTCCAAGCCAGCTAACCTGGGTTGAATGGTTATGCAGGACATTATGGTTACAAAGAATTCAGTCCAGCAAATTTACATATAAATCCACCTGGACTGGTACTGTGATCAAGGCCCTCGTGCCAAAACATGTTGGCTGTTTTATTTTTCCTGTACTGTACATGTATGCACCAATAAAGACTTTCTATTTGGATTACTGGAGTTTCCGGCTACATTTCTTTTGAAAAGTCACCTGGACTGCATATTTCATACCTGATGGGGAAGACTGCAAAAGCCGATAGGTAATATGTATGGAATTGAGATAATTTCAACATAAAAAGAGAATTCCCTGGGATTCAGTAGAATAAAGAGAGGAAAAGTAGTTAAAGACACTCTTTAGGTCAAATTTACAATAGACAGCACAGGTAGGAGTTTTAGGAAGTAAGATAACACATAACACAACACTATAAAATTGGCAAGCAGAACAACAATTTTAAACATTTATTTAAGACCAAGTTTTTTGGAGATAAAGAGCAAAAGTAGGACACTGCATTGGATACATAGGAGTGAAATTGGCCAGCAGCAGGACATTTTAAATCAGAGATAAAATGCTTAACTGGTTTGTACCTTTTACTTTATGGGGATGGAGGGTGCACTGAATGTGAGTGATATAATGTGAGATGTTTTAGGTGAACGCTGTTCTTGGTGCTCGGCACACTGCATACTTGGCTTTGTTTTTCTTTTAAATCACAGAGGAGCATACTAAGAACAAAAGGTAACTCCAAGAACAGTAGGTCAGGAACGAGTAAATGCTACGTGTTGAGCACCCTAAATATAAAAAAGGCCCTTTAAACATAAATTAAAAATCAAACACTGCCCAAAACAAACAATACTCCCAAAATAACATGTCTAAAACAAAAGATAAGGGAAGTTGGATCAGAACAAATGCTGTCTAACCTAAGAAGAGGTCTTGTCAACATACAATAAAAAACAATATGCCCCCAAAATAAATGAAAACCCAAACATAATACCCCTGAAACAAAAACAATTTAACATAATCTAAAGGCCTTATCAACGTACAATAAATGACAATATACCTCTAAATATAAATTAAAATACAAAATTCTGTTCCTATGTGCTTATTGCCCAGAAGAGCTAGCAATGAGAAATAAAGTACAGTAACCCCCAATGACACATAATCAACTGTTTCCTGGTTGCTAAATACATTTCATAATAAAAATGATTACGTTTGCTGTTCTGGATGACATATATAGAACAGTGAAACATTTGAGACCTAAACCCTAAGGCATGGTACATACACTCAGGAATACTATGTCTGTATTAAAATAAATACACCTAAAAGCAACAAATCACAACCAAGAATTTTAGTGCATTCTCAGTCAGGGTATGTAAATGTAAATGTTTGAAATGATCAGTGTGCCTTATATTTTATAACTGATTTTTCTAACGAACTGTTTTTCATTTTAACACTTTTTCTGCAGCTAACTGTTTTTATTAATATTATTCTGTATATTTCTTGACTTTACAATTAAGTCATCAAAAATTGAAAAGTACAACATTATTTATGTTTCGGTTTTATTGAGCAGCTATAATGCAAGAGAAAAAAAATGTCTGTAGCTCTTTATTAAAATATTAAATCAATTAACATTAATGTATAGTGTACATAAACATCCCGTGTACAGTGTACTCTTGAATAGTGTACACACTGCAGCTGCCTATTTTTTCCTAATCATCAGAAATCTTATCATTGTGATACAACACAGATACTGTAACTCTAGACAAAGTTCACAATTAAGGCCAGCCATAGATGGTTTCAGCAGGGACTGTCCGAGATTCTAACCGTTTATGGGCAGGCCGATTGTACCCAAGTCGATCCATTAATTATTTATTTTCTTCTCTGTATTTCAAAGGCAGTTTTTTTATTTTGGACATGTGACCATCAGCAGAGGACTAAAAGCTCCTCCTGCCACTGTTTAGTTATAGACAGGCTTAGAAAGAGCTGGGTCATGTGACAGCTATATATTGATTAGGAAAAAAGATACTTACATTGTTTTTTTTTTTATTAAAATATTTATAGTGCCATCATCCATATTCAGAAAGGGAAGGGATAATGTAAATTAAATAGTGTGTGTTTTGTATCACTTTAAATAAGTGAAATGTAATTGCTAATACCTGTAAAGTAAAAAAAAAAAAGAGCCTTGGATGCCGACTGAACAAAATGAAAGCTAGTGTAAATCATCTTTGACTCCGCCTACACCAGAGTAATGCATAAATAAAAATTGATGTTCAATAAAGGTTTATAGGGAGCTATAAAACATTTATAATTTAATTTGAATTGCTCTTCTGGACCCATTTTATTTTAGTCTTGTGACTGGCGCACAGTACCAATCAGGGCTGTGCAGACAAAGACACTGTAGAGAGCATACAGAGGAGTAACAGACGGCCCTCCCAAGGATCTTTCCCTGCAGATATCAAAGAACAGAGAAAGATCATGTGGCCACACAACAATGCTGCAAGAATAAGGTACTTAGAGGAATTACCAGGGCCAAAGGCATTGGCAAGGGTATGCCTTGGTGCTTGCTGTAACTGATGAAGAATGAAGACTCCTGGTATTTTGGTGGTTATGGAAAAAGATTGACCCAGTTGTCCTGGTTTGCCAAAACAAAGGCTTGCAGACACTGCTCTACAGACTGGTTGGCTCTCCTAGTTGGACTGCAGATAATAGAGAAGAACTGTAAAGAGGCATCCAGGGATTTGCAGAGGACCCTCCGAGACCCCTCTAGAATAGAAATATAAATTGGACCCCACAATCAGACACCATGGAGTCTGAAGATCTGAATAAAGATCAACACCAAGCCAGTGGCTAAAGGTGGTGACAAGATAGGTGACAAGATAGGTACAAAATGTGCCATCTTGAAGAATTGGTCTACAAACACCCAGATCAAGGTGCTGCCCACAGTGGATGGGAAGTTAGTAACGAAGTGCATGGCAATGTGACACTGGGGCTCTTTGGGAACGGGTAACAGGAGAAGAGGTCCTGTTGGTTGCAGAGTGGGTAATTTAGTTTGGGCCCAGACTGAACATGCTTTCAATCCTCCACATCCTTGCACAGGCCTGGCCACCAGTGGTGAGAGAGAAAGAGAGAGGAAGACAAAGGCTCTGTGTACGCTCGGGTGTCTGGAAGACTTGGAATCATGGGCCTAGTGAAGTAACTTGATGACTAAATCCTTGAGTGCAAAAGTCCTCCCCCAAGAAATGGCAGACTCTCAGATGGAAGTTCAAAAAAGACTTGGGTATGTGGGATGATAATACAAAAAGAAAATTGCGCTGGACAAAAACTAACTAAACTACATAGAAGCAGCAACCAGAATGTGATAAGCAAATAAAAAATTGAAACAGGGAAGGTTGCGCTAAATAGTAAGAAATTAGTAAATTAATAAAAAATTGATAACAAAGAAATGACAAATGTCTGTGATTGTGTCTCACTCAATATGGGTGAGCATAGTGACTCGGGAGAAAGTACAACTGCTATATACCCATAATGGCCCAACAAGTGTTTTTACACGTGTCCCCTTCTCTTTTTTCATATTTGGGCTAACCTCCCCCGTTCCTGGAGATCCTTGAATTTGCTCTCACAACCCAGAAGCTACGATCCTTCACCACCAGTGACAAGCTTCACGTTCACCTATATCTGAAGCGAATAGTTCCCTGGATAATCGCGAGGGTTGCAATTGAGCTACATCTAAAGTCAAGGCCCTGGCTGGGTATTAGCCACATGCGTGTTCCCTTCTACAGTCTGGTAAGCCTGCAATCTTTCTGGTGGAGGGATTACCACAAGCACTTGTCACTTTAATCTGAATCTCTGCAAAGTCACCGTGTTCAACACGTGGAAGCCACTCACTGCTGTGCTGATTATTCAGTTCACTTGGACATTTTTATTCATTTATTTATTTCTTTATTTATTCACTTACTGTTTATCACTTGCTGTTTATTTGCTGGGTCGATATCCAGCTCACTTGGACTTTTTGATAATTTAATTAATTTGTTTAACACATTTGATATTTCTATCTACTAATTTAGTGTATATCAACTGTTGGGTCATCATTATGCTCACTTGAACATTTTGACATTTATTCACATTTTTGTAAAAACACCTGTTGGGCCATTATGGGTATATAGCAGTTGTACTTTCTCCCGAGTCACTTTGCTCACCCATATTGAGTGAGACACAATCACAGACATTTGTCATTTCTTTGTTATCAATTTTTTATTAATTTACTAATTTCTTACTATTTAGCGCAACCTTCCCTGTTTCAATTTTTTATGTGGGATGATAAACATTATCTTAGTGGACATGGAAAAGTGTATTGACATGAAAATTTGTGTCCTTGATTTGAAAGTGATAATGAAATCAAACCAGGAAAAGAAAAACAAACAGTGGGTTTGTCTAGCTGCAAGCTGTCTGGAGATACTGCATGTTTTTTGGTCCATGTGGATGGTGATCTGGTAGGGTGAGAGGTATCACCACTCTTCCAAGGCCAGTTTAATGGCTAGAGTTGGGCTTCCCAGCCGTCTGGGGGTGTGCACACGCCGCTGTCGGCGCGCACGCGCCCCCGCCGAATCACTCAGAAGCCGATGCGCGTGCCCGGTGGCCACGATGTCTGCCGGGCACCCGCGATTGCCCGTTAACAGAGCACGACCGTGGATCTGTGTGTGTAAAAACACAGATCCACATCCTGTCGGATGAGAGGAAACCTATCATGTGCTCCCAGTACAGAGGAACACCGATCGGTCTCCTCCCCTTGTGAGTCCCCTCCCTCTACAGTTAGAATCACTCCCTAGGTAACACAATTAACCCCTTCACCGCCCCCTAGTGTTAACCCCTTCCCTGCCAGTGACATTTATACAGTAATCAATGCATTTGTATAGCACTGATCACTGTATAAATGTGAACGGTCCCAAAATAGTGTCAAAAGTGTCCGATATGTCCGTCGCAATGTCGCAGTCACGATAAAAATCGCAGATCCCCACCATTACTAGTAAAAAAATAATAATAATAAAAATGCCATAAAACTATCCCCTATTTTATAGACGCTATAACTTTTGCGCAAACCAATCAATATGCGCTTATTGCGATTTTTGTTTACCAAAAATATGTCGAAGAATACATATTGGCCTAAACTAAGGAAAAAAATCGTTTTTTTTTTTTAAAAAGTTGTGATATTTATTATAGCAAAAAGTTAAAAATATTGTGTTTTTTTTTTTAAACTTGTCGCTTTTCTTTTGTTTATAGTGCAAAAAATAAAAGCCGCAGAGGTGATTAAATACCACCAAAAGAAAGCTCTGTTTGTGGGGAAAAAAAGGATAAAAATTTCCTTTGGGTACAGTGTTGGATGACCGCACAATTGTCATTCAAATTGCAACAGTGCTGAAAACTGAAAATTGGCTTGGGCAGGAAGGGGGCGAAAATGGCCTGTATTGAAGTGGTTAAACACAATTAAAAACATTTGCACAAATAACCATTCCCTTGTTTTGTAACAGGCAATGTCCCTGTACAATGCCAAGTTCCCATTTCTTTAATTTGAATATCAACAAATGAGCCCATTGGCCCAACTACCCCTCAAACATTCAATCACATTTTCTTTTTTGATAATTAATCTTGAACAACATATTTTTTTTCCTACATAAAACACCACTCTAGGTTCTTCTATAAAACCATAATGCCATTTATTGAACACTTCAGAGCCCAGGGCAATTTTATCTACAGTATCTGTCAGGAAGGGCTAACCAGCACTCAAGATGGCAGCCGAAGAATACAACCTGTGACCCCAGCCCCTGTCAGAACACCTCTGGTGCATATGCGCGCGCAGGTGTGTGCACACGCGCATATGCGTGCACAAGTGCGCATTGTCAGGAATGGCATGTCAGTATTTAGGATGAGAATCCAAGACAACCTGTCAGACTGCCGCCCGTGTGCATGCCTGCAACTTTGCGTGCATCAGCACGCACATGTGCGTGTGCGCGCACCCGGTAATAGCTTTTTGGGCCAAATAAACTATTTAAACTCTGCCAGTGCACAGACTCGGTGCTGTCTGCTCGACAGCGTTCCCATGTGTTCCTGTTACCTGCATCTTAAGCCTGGGTTCACACTATTGCGAATTCGCAGCGTGGCAAAATACTGCGAATTCGCAGGACATTTGAAAACCCATTGTTTTCAATGGGGCACGTTCACACATGTCCGGTGCATGCGCACTGCGAATTGACGAAAATCCGCCACCATCTTTGGTGCGGTGCGGGATTGATCAGGTGCGAATTCAGGCCCATTATCTTCTATGGGCCCGCATCTGATTCGCATCTGGCTTGCGTCCTGAACAGAAGTTCGCGCCACTCAAACACCTCCCCTTCTTCCTGTTCCTCCCCTGTGTCTTTTGAAATCCGGACTGGAACCAGCATGTCCAAAAGAGGGCGAAAAGCATCATCAAAGGAGAAAGAAGCAGTGGATTGTAAGGAGTTGATCAGACTTATGAGGGAGAAACCCATGATTTATGACACCCGGCATCCTAAATATAAGGACAACGTTGCCAAAAAACGTGCATGGCAGGACATTGCCAGAGACCTCTTGCCAGAGTGGAACAGGTGCTCTTCCCAAGTTCAGGCTGAGAAAAATGTAAGTTTTTTTATTACCTTTTACTACCTGTATATGCTGTCCTGTATTTTTTAGATGGTGTACATTAATGTAATTTATTAGATTTTAACAAACAGCATGTGGTCACCCCCAAATCTGTACCAGGCCACATGCTGTAAACATTGTGCACATAACAGCTTTATCTAGGGATGGATGAGTCCCTAAATAAATGCATATTCTTATAATTTCTAAGGTTAGTAATATGACATACACCACAAATGTGAGATAAAAAAGTTTTATTTTTCATAGCCAAAATGACATACAACATTTTTCATACAGCACACTTAGCATTATATTATCATGCATTTACATCCAGCAAAAAAATACATATTTATTTTTAGTCAATAGAATTCATCTGCCAAGGCACCTCCCCAGCTGGTGACAAAAAAAAAAATCTTAAATTCTTCTCTAATAAGTGTACCAGTAGTGCTGCCCCTAGGAATATTGCAATGTGCTGCCTCCATGTTATGGGTCAGGGAATCTTCAAAAAGAAACCCATCTCTTTCACGCACATAGTTGTGCAGGGCAGAGGCAGCTTTAATCGCACTGATTGCATGATCAATACTGAGGTTAATAGAGGTATGCATGAATCTCCACTTATTGCAAAGAATTCCAAATGTACATTCTACTACTCGTTGTGCCCTAGTCAGCTTATAATTGAACACTCTTTTTTCAGTTGTCAGAGAGCGACTTGAATAAGGCCTGAGCATGTTCTGGGACAGTGTGAAAGCTTCATCTCCGACAAATACATGTGGGAGGAGAGGCTCTGTAGTCCCTGGCAGGGGAGAATTATTGGGCAAGTCTAGTGTATTGTCACGCAGCATGCGGCCAAATGAGGAATGTGAGAATACACTAGAATCTGAGCTGCTGCCATAAGAACCTATATCAACATAAATAAATTTATAATTTGCGTCTGCCACTGCCATTAATACCAACGAAAAATATTTTTTATAATTAAAAAATTGGCTCCCACTAGCTGGAGGCTTGAGGATGCGTACATGTTTGCCATCAATGGCTCCAAGACAGTTGGGGAAGTTGCATCTCTCCCAGAATAGGTCCGCTATCATCAGCCATTCTTCTGGTTTGGGCTTCTTCATAACAATGTCCTTCAGTTCTTCCCATATGACTAGGCAGGTAGCATGAACAATGCCACTAATCGTTGATTTTCCAACCTTGAATTCATAGTGCAAACTTCCAAAGGAATTTCCTGTTGCTAAGTACCTAAAATGAAAAAAAAATAAAAAAATCATTATGTTCTTTATTTTTCAGTGCACTACTTACAGACAAGATGGCGTAGCATGCGTGATGCTTACAGAAAATACATGAGGCACCTCAGAGAAACAAGGAGTGGCTCAGGGGCAGCGCCTAGGGTACCCTATATGTTTGCCAGGGAGTTTCTACAACCCCTTGTGGAGATGAGGGAGTAAGTTTTCATTTACATCATCTATGTAACGCACAATCTGGTAATCATCAATATGCCGAGTTAATTTTTAACATTTTTACAATATAAAACAGGACAGAATCTAGTTGGGAGGAGCAAGATGTTTTGGAGGAAGAACAAGAACAACAAACAGAGGAGGAAGCACCCATTGATATTCCAGAAGACACAGAGGATTTAGCACTAATCCAAACATCCTCCAGTCTCTGGGAAACTAATCCAGAAGAACAATGTTCAGGGGCAGAGGAGGCTGTCCCTGGGCCATCCTCTGCTCCTGCACAAATTGGTCAGCCTGGTAAGGTGCCACGGAGGCGCCCAGCACTATCCCAACCTGACCTAAGTGAGCGCTTATTAGACATGTTAAAAAACATGACCGCAAAGGTGGATGCATTTTTATGTCCCGATACAATCCTGGCACTCAGTTTTGTACCACTAATTAAAAAGGTACCCCCAGAGCGGTACTATGAAATGCGGAAAAATATAGAAAAAATTATGCACTCCTTCTCCCAGCCACAGCAGGAACCTGCTTTTAACTACCCAAATGTGCCCCAACCAAGACCTCCCCATCACTACCCAAGATACACGCACTACCCTGAGCAGCAACACCATCCTTACCCCTATAATCCACCATCATATCCCTCAAGTTATGACAAGCCAATCTCCAGATATGAAGGGCCACACAGTAACCTTCCCTATCCCATCCCATCCCCACTTCCTTCAATTAGGGCCCCCCCCCCCAAACTCACGGTATGTATGGGCAAAGTCAACATGGGGAGGCTAGGCCTGCTCCCCACACTGCCAGTGATGACCCAGCTTCCGCAACTCAATACTCCTATGAGGCCCCTTTCCAAAAAACATATCAGAATCTGTGATGAGGTCTGTTCATGGTTAAGGACCAACATGACACATTTTGATAAAACGGGGAAGAGGCCTACTTGACAGGCAAGTTTTTTGTTTTTAAGTTATTGCAGAGTTAATTTATGTTTTATACATGGGTAAAGTTTATATTTTTATCATATTTTATGATACGTGAATAAATAATTATTCCTACATTTTTTTGTGCCGTCATATTTTTAAAAATACCCAGGTAAAAAAACATAAAAAATAAAAAAAACATGGTCAATATAACGCATGACAAATGACATGAGTGATGATAATTACCTTAATGTGATCAATAATCTTTCAGCAGGCTGGATACTTGGTCTGAAGCTCGTGTTCTGACGCTCCAAGCGAGGGGAGATTAAGCCCAGCAATTCGTCAAAACTGAATAAAAAAAAAAAAAATACATAAATACATGTGGGAAAAACATTGGGGCATACTGTAAAAAAAAAAGTAAGGTAAGTGGTTAAGGACATTATTTATGGTAACAAGGCAGGCATCCTTAGTTACAATATAATTATGGCTAAATAAGTGACAGGAAAAAAAAAAAAAGGCATATGGGTCCTCATTTCAACAAAGAAGAAGCCACTGGCCTTTTAAATTAACAGTAACAATTGTCTGAGCCAAAAATACTAAACAAAGCTGCGTGGCAACACCAACACCCACAAAGCAACTTGTCACTAGCAATTTTGGGCCAAGGTATTTGGGGGTAAAACATAAAAAAAAAAAAAAAAGGGAATATGACCTGGCTTACACCAGGAGGGGGGTGCAAGGTGACGCAAATTTTTTGGTGCCCTTAAGGTTGCATGCTGAAATAATGTACAGTTTGTATTTTTGGGGGGGGGGGGGGGGACAAGGCTTATTAGTTACACTAATCTTAAAATAAAATAATCACACATAGGTTAGACTGGATGGACTTGTGTCTTGCAAATATAAAACACACTATACATCAATGGCTACAAATTAAGTATGGTTTGGCAGAAACAGTACTCACCTACTAATTGACATGCGGGTGAAATTGAAAAATTTCACTTCATGCCCACGGAGGTGCCCATACAATATCATGAACTGGCCTCTTTCTTCACGATTTGCAATGATGGGATGAACCCAGTATCTTCTTCTTCTACGCATCCTTCTACGATTTTCTTCTTCCAGCAAGATTGCTGCTGTTGCAGCAACAACAGTTGGCATGATCATTGGCAGAGCAGCACACATCTTGCAAAGAAACACACAAAACACAGGTACAGACTGCTGGACAACCAGGAAGTGTACACAGACCTACCAGGTTTTATAAGCAGCCAGACAATCAGCGAAAAAGCTTGGTCAGCACAAAATTAGCAACTCAAATTAGGCAGGAAGGGTTACTAATTAATTCGCAGCTGATTCGCACCTAAACGCGTACAATCCGCAGAACAGCCGGCGTTTCACTGCGCAGTCACGCAGGGCCTTGAATTCGCACCGCACTAGTCTGAACACACTGACAATAGTTGCAACCTTTCAACAACAAACGTTATAACATATTTTAAATCTATACAGATAACTTCTCTGAACTAAACCCTTCTCAAGAACTCACATTTGTCTTTAACACTCACTTTCCATTCCAGCAAGGCTAGGACTTGCTAAACATGGAATGCAAATGCAGTAATATGCATTCTCGAATAATGGAGGGTGAAGTGCACCCATAAAACAAAATTCATAAGAATCAATTCTATCATATCCTCTACTTCTGATCTGGGATCAGCCATAAACACATCCTTCTACATCTGCTGCTTAGCCACGCCTCCTTTTAAAACTATTTTACTTACTGCGTGTCTTGTCTCTGAACTGTATAGCAGACATATTGGTAGCATACTAATTCACCTTCGATAATGGATTTAACTGCAGACACAGTGTTCGTAAGCTTCTAGATGTGCGCTCCACCTGGCCTAGGAGTGGTAAGTTCCATTAACTTTTCCACTGCAATCCTAAGACCTTAAAGAGGTTTGTTTGTTTCCCTGCAAAGGTAAAGCATAATGGACTACTATGCATCGCATAGTAGTCCATTATGTGTCACTTATCTGACACAGGAGCCAGCAAAGTCACCGCTGTCCCCTTGTGTACGGAGCCTCCATCTTCTTGGTGGGTCTTGCGGCTCCGACGCTGTCATTTGATGTGCGATGACGTCACTCCTGTGCATGCACACGGGAGCCGCCACTCGCGGCATATCGCCGTTTACCGCGGGCTGCTCAGTGCGCCTGCGCGCCGCTGTCTACGGCACATGCGCAGTAGACAGCGGTGCCTGTCTTTTGGCAAATGTCTCCTAAACCGTATAGGTTTAGGAGATATTTCTTGGACCTACAGGTAAGCCTTAATATAGGCTTACCTGTAGGTCAAAGTGGTTTGTAAGGGTTTACAACCACTTTAATACTCCCTGAGTTTTCTTGGCTGCTGTTTATTTAATTTACCTTTCATTACCAAATAACTCCTCTTACTTTTTCTTCAAATCTTAACTTATTTAACCCTCTACAATGTAGGATGTTTTCATTAAACCACCTTTAAACTCACTTACTTTATCCTTACCACAAAGTAGGGTGTTTTCAAAACACTCCCTCTCCTTACAAATCCCCCTAGCACACCTAACACATTTTTTTTTGCAACATTCAAAATGCTATTCTTTTTTACCTTCAAAGAGTCATCAAAACATGTATTTAAATAATTACACTTCTCGCAAGCAATTTAAGCACCTTTAAACAAATATTAAAGGGGGGACCTCATATAATGCACTTTTACTGTACTGGTCCATTAAAATGAATTCTCTTTATGTACTGTGTGGAGAGGCGACCCCAGGTCACAGTGTGTATTAGCACCTTCAGCCTGTTTTTTGCAAAGACAGGCGTAATGAGTTGGGTTTATATTCCCGTCAGGAAGAGAGCTCAGAGCTTACACTTGAGAACAGCTCCACCCTACAGGCAGGTGGCCTGGTTTAGGAGTCAGGAGGGCTTTCAGGTGGAGACGGCTCCATGAAAGAATGACAGGCAGAGTCTGAGCGTGTATGTCTGCAGTAGGCAGATGTGGCCCACGACCAAGCAGCATGCAGCTGAGCAAGTAAGCTCCAGGAGGGAGTTTGACTAAGTAAGAGTGAGTGAGCCGGGAGGCTGAAGTTTTTTTGTTATACAATGATGGTGAAACCCCAGGGAAGACTTTCTGTGAAGTTTGTTTTGTTTAAATAAAATTGGGCTGCCACTCCCTTAAAAATACAGTCTGGACTGACCGGTGTTCCTAAAAATGCATACACCACTTGAGCATAATCACCCCAGATCATTACAGTTGGTGGAGAAATTGGCGTTGGGCATGGATGGCGCTGGTCCAGATCCTTGCATGCTGGAAACCGTAGGTCTCAAGAGACTGTATGTATTGCTGTGTGAAGCAAATTGATGTGTGCTGTGTCTCAGCCTTAAGGAAACATTTTTTTCAAAAGGAACTGTGTGTCCCTGGCTGCAGAGATGGGCCGTTCAAAGGGAAAAAGTTCTGCAGGGAGAGTGCGGTCTCCCATGGTAACCAGAGACAAAGTGTCGTCTGGATGGTGGGGCTGCTATGACGAGGTAGCTCACTGTTCCCACAAAGAGGGCTGGGATGCCCGAGAAAAGTCATTTGGATGGTGGGGTTGCTATGAGGAGGTATCTCACTGTTCCCACAAAGAGGGCTGGGATGCCTGAGAAAAGTCATCTGGATGGTGGGGCCGCTATAAAGAGGTGGCTCACTGTTCCCACAAAGAGGCTTGGAATGCCCAAAAATCTGGAGTCTCCCATAGCAACCGGTGAAAATGTTTGTGGCAAAGTGCCTACTGTTACCATTGGCGACAGGAAACCTGTTTGACCTGCAATGTTGCCCTGCAACCAGGTGGGGGCATTGGCCTGTGAGAGCACAACCAAGGAGGGACGATACCCTCAATTGAAGGGTCAGATACCTGTCACCTGGATTGGTAAGACTATTCCTGTTTCTTATGTGAAAGAGACTGATCATGAAGTGGTGGCAAATCCAGTGGGGAGATACACTTCTGAGAAGGACTTGTTGCAATGCAGTGTAAATGATGAGTTACTGCAATGTAATATGAGGACTGATAAGGACTTGTCTTCAGGCAGTCTGCTGTACTGCTGTATAGCAGGAAGACAAGTGGTGAAAATGTGCTGTTGCAGCCAGAGATGTCAGGGGTGACCATTAAGAGATGTATGCCATTGCCCCTAGCAACCGTGGAAGTCAGGAATGATAGTGATAATTTTATTTCTGACAGTGGTGGGACTTTCCCAACTGCGGAGGGGCAATAGATGGGAAGCACGTCCACATCGTTCCCCCCCCCCCTCAACTCGGGGTCATACTATTATAACTATAAGGGGTTTAATAGTATTGTGTTGTTGGCGGTGGTGTCGGCAACATATGTTTTCCTGTATGTGGACGTGGGGAAGAATGGTCGGATGGTGGAGTCATCGCCCAGACCAAATTTTACAGACGGCTCCAGAATGGTGGCTTTGGATTGCCACCCGCTGAAAAAAACGTGGAAGGACTACTGTTCGTTTTTGTCACTGATGAAGCATTTGGTCTGTGTGAAAACCTGATGCGGCTGTTCCCGATGAGGACCCTCACCCCGGAGTAGAGGATTTTTAACTACCGGCCAGAGCCAGAAGAGTGGTGGAAAATGCCTTTGGAATAATGGCCAGCCGGTTCTGCCTATTCCTCACTGCAATAAACATGGCGGAATATAAAATCAATCCTATCGTTATGGCATGCTGCATATTGCATAACTTTTAAGAAAAAATGCATCAAACTACGTGGCCTCAGTTGGGACTGAGGCCGTCTTATTACTGGATACAACAACCCTGACGGTTCTTGAAGCTGGCCGCCCTGGCTTGCCCCCCAAAGCGCCCGTGAAGTACTTCCCTTTTTTGTACAAGTTTTACACATGGAGACACTCCTATAGTATCCACTGGAGCACCTGTGTGGAACACCCTAAAAAGTTTGTTCTGGTGTCCCACACTAGTGCTCCTGCGTCCAGATGTGTAAACAGCTGCTGAGTGTCCTCTCCTTACACTGAAAAAAGTTTGCATTTCATTCTAGTTATAAACACATCTAGACAACAAACTTCTTTTAATAGAAATAGGCCGGAACAAATGTAATTAACCTGCATCTGCCCAAAACATCTTATAAGTGGGCGAACGAACGATGTATCCTACGACCGATTACTGTGCCCATGAACATGAAAGTTGCCATTTTAAACTGTACAACAGTGAAGAAAAGCACATGGAGCAGCATGCAAGTAAAAATAATAATAGGAACACATGACAACTACTTACTTTTTTGAAGAACTCTTGATCTTTCTGTACTGATCCTGCTCCCTCAATTTGAGGTCTGACCAGCGTTTCCTCAGTTGATCCTTGGATCGTCGTACCCCAAAATCCCTGTGCAGACTCTTCACAACTTTAGTCATGATCTTGGCCTTTCTCACATTTGGGTTTAGGTAAGGTCCATACTTCCCATCATAGTCGGCCCTCTTCAAGATGTCCACCATCTCCACCATCTCACCAAAGGACATATTAGAGGCCCTAAATCTCCTGGCTCAGGACGTTTGTGGCTCTGGGCTTTCGTCGTTGCTGCTCTCCTCTGCATGCACCTGTTGTCCCTCCGCCATGTTCTCTACCCACTGCGCCGAAAGAGAAGGGGCGGGGAATATACTAGAAAGAACTTCAGGGGTGGGCGAAGTTTCACGCATGCACAGTGTATATAAAGCATAACAGGCGTGCCTCCTACATATGATCTGTGAGCAGAGGACGGAGTAGCAGAAGCGACGATTGTTATAACGAAGGTACAATTTTAACTTGGTGCATCAGTGGCCTTTACTGCTTATAGATTGAGGCCTATATTGGGTCAAGATTAGGAGAGTTTAGGGTTTGTCTTGTGTTGTGTCTTTCAGAGAAAATGGATGGGTTCAAAGACCACAGCTTCCTTCCAATATTCATTGATAAATACAGAGAGCTGCCTTATCTGTGGCAGGTCAAACACCCACATTATAATAACAAAATAAAGAGGCAGGCAGCGATGGAGTTGGTGAAGCCGCAGGTTCCCACGGCAGACATCCCCTTTAAAAAAAAAAAAAAAAAAAAAAATTGGTGGCCTGAAGAGCACATATAATCGTGACCGTACTAAGGTCCAGAAATCCATGAGATCAGGAGCAGCAGCAGATGACATTTATGTCCCCAGGCTGTGCTACTATGAGAGGCTTAATTTTTTGGCAGACATGGGAATCCCTCTCAACCCTACCTTCCATACTTCCTTCCACCCCAGCTGAGGCTTCCGACGCCCACGCTGGGCCTTCCAGCCAGGAAGATGTGGAGGAGCTCAGCTTGAGTCAGGTATAGCATTGTTCAACATATTTCTTGTCGTAAAATAAATGATGTGAAATAGATGTTATTATTGATCACTAATTGCTGATTTAATAAAGTGTTTTATATATCAATAGACAGTAGTAGCCAAAAAGGCTTGGGACAAGAATGAAAAATGCTGGTGTTTATTAACATTCAATTTGCAACAGTCATGAGCTGAAAATTGTGTGTGATTGATGAACAATAAACAAAAACTATGTCCCTTTTTCATACACAAGAAAGCCTCAGCCAGGAGGAGGTGTGGAATGTGGCAGCCAGGAGGTGGCGGGGGTAAGTGGCAGCCACGAGTTGGCCGGGCCCAGTAGGAGCCTGACAGAATCGCAGGTCCCTCCCCTCCGCCTTCCAACCATAAGGGCCAGGAAGGGGAGTAACGTGGAGGGGCCAACTCACAACTCACAACCAACTCACAACCAAAACACACCTGTGTGAGTTGGACCATCCTCCTCCACCTCCTGCCACACCTCCAACACCACAGCCACAACCTGGAAGGAAGCGTGTAAGGAAGACAAAAAAGTGATGGCCTGGGTTCAGTCTGGTCTGGCAAAAGATGCAGGCTGTTGTATGACCACAGCCTGGGGACATAGATGTCATCTGCTGCTGTTCCTGATCTCTTGGAGCCTAGGACCGGATTGTGCTCATGAATATATGGACTCCTCAGGCCAACAATTTTGGCTGGCAAATAGTTTGTGTCCCCAGCAGTTTCTCCAGCGTTGCCTTCCTCTTTATTTTGTTTTTGTTTTTTTAAGAAATACTTGCCTGTGTTTTACTTCAAAAAGGACAGTTTGTTTGTGAGTAGGCAGGTACATTTCAAAAATACAATGTCAAATTAACAAGGGACACCAACACCAACCAACCTCCTTGAGGTTAAAAAATACAAGATAATAATGGTGTTGTGGTAACTTGACACACAAAATGAGAAATAATATTATGGAGATCACTATAAAAAGCAAAAAAATAGGAGATCTTGATAGAAAAAAAAAATATATATATATACAGTGCCTTGCGAAAGTATTCGGCCCCCTTGAACTTTTCAACCTTTTGCCACATTTCAGGCTTCAAACATAAAGATATAAAATTTTAATTTTTTGTGAAGAATCACCAACAAGTGGGACACAATTGTGAAGTGGAACGAAATCTATTGGATATTTTAAACTTTTTTAGCAAATAAAAAACTGAAAAGTGGTGCGTGCAAAATTATTCGGCCCCTTTACTTTCAGTGCAGCAAACTTACTCCAGAAGTTCAGCGAGGATCTCTGAATGATCCAATGTTGTCCTAAATGACTGATGGTGATAAATAGAATCCACCTGTGTGTAATCAAGTCTCTGTATAAATGCACCTGCTCTGTGATAGTCTCAGGGTTCTGTTGAAAGCGCAGAGAGCATCATGAAGACCAAGGAACACACCAGGCAGGTCCGTAATACTGTTGTGGAGAAGTTTAAAGCCGGATTTGGATACAAAAAGATTTCCCAAGCTTTAAACATCCCAAGGAGCACTGTGCAAGTGATCATTTTGAAATGGAAGGAGTATCAGACCACTGCAAATCTACCAAGACCCTGCTGTCCCTCTAAACTTTCAGCCCAGACAAGGAGAAGACTGATCAGAGATGCAGCCAAGAGGCCCATGATCACTCTGGATGAACTGCAGAGAACTACAGCTGAGGTGGGAGAGTCTGTCCATAGGACAACAATCAGTCGTACACTGCACAAATCTGGCCTTTATGGAAGAGTGGCAAGAAGAAAGCCATTTCTCAAAGATATCCATAAAAAGTCTTGTCTAAAGTTTGCCACAAGCCACCTGGGAGACACACCAAACATGTGGAAGAAGGTGCTCTGGTCCGATGAAACCAAAATCAAACTTTTTGGCCACAATGCAAAACGATATGTTTGGCGTAAAAGCAACACAGCTCATCACCCTCAACACACCATCCCCACTGTCAAACATGGTGGTGGCAGCATCATGGTTTGGGCCTGCTTTTCTTCAGCAGGGACAGGGAAGATGGTTAAAATTGAGGGGAAGATGGATGCAGCCAAATACAGGACCATTCTGGATGAAAACCTGTTGTAGTCTGCAAAAGACCTGAGACTGGGACGGGGAGATTTATCTTCCAACAAGACAATGATCCCAAACATACAGCAAAATCTACAAAGGAATGGTTCACAAATAAACGTATCCAGGTGTTAGAATGGCCAAGTCAAAGTCCAGACCTGAATCCAATCGAGAATCTGTGGAAAGAGCTGAAAACTGCTGTTCACAAACACTCTCCATCCAACCTCACTGAGCTTGAGCTGTTTTGCAAGGAAGAATGGGCAAGAATTTCAGTCTCTCGATGTGCAAAACTGATAGAGACATACCCCAAGCGACTTGCAGCTGTAATCGCAGCAAAAGGTGGCTCTACAAAAGTATTAACGCAAGGGGGCCGAATAATTTTGCACGCCCCACTTTTAATTTTTTTATTAGTTAAAAAAGTTTCAAAAATCCAATAGATTTCGTTCCACTTCACAATTGTGTCCCACTTGTTGGTGATTCTTCACAAAAAATTAAAATTTTATATCTTTATGTTAGAAGCCTGAAATGTGGCAAAAGTTCAAGGGGGCCGAATACTTTCGCAAGGCACTGTATATATATATATATATAGATAAACAAAAATTCTAAACATTATTATGGAGATCTAACGGAATAAATAAATAATATTATTTAGGAGATCACGAGAAATAATAAAGAAATCAGTTTGTGAGTGAATATGAGCAGCAAAACAACTTCATTTTTCTAGCATTATAAAGAGAATGCGCTGCATTAAAATATTTTAAAAATTGCTGCGTGACGAATGTGCTATCTCCATTACGAATGCTAGTTTTACCAGACCGAGCGATTCCCTCGCATCATTTATTCTGAGCATGCGTGGCACTTTGCGTGTCGGAATTTACGAGAATGGATTTTCTTGTCGGAAAATTTGAGATCCAGATCTTAAATTTTGTGTGTCGGAAATTCCGATGGAAAAAGTCACATTACAGTGTGCTGGATTTCTTCATACAAAGGTTGTGTATGAGAGGCACTCTGGAGCCCTGTTGGACAAGCCAAAGGTATCATAAATACCAGCGGTAAAAGAAATTGGTGTGGGAAAAATTGTTGTGCAAGAACAGTCGCTGATGGAGTGTTGGACAACAGGGGGCAATGTGAAACTGTGGGAAGGTCCCATAGGGAGTAACTGCTGGCCTGTGTGTGGTCCCTCCTCAGACACTGTCCTAGCAGGGGATGGGACAAGAGTTCTTGGTGATGCTGAATTGTGTATTTTTGAGAAGTTGGTTGACAAGGGTAACCACACAGGTATTAGCGAACCTGGAAAACAGATAGTGCTAGTTGAAGTTGAGCCGGGTACACAGAGAAGTCAGTTCCTGACAGTGGGTGTAGAAGTAGGCCCCCTACAGTCCTGGGAGAGTAGGTCTGGGAGAGGTGAAAAGAAAGGGGGGACCCCAAAGATTAGGGAGAAGTGCATGTGCGAGCACACATGGAAAAAGAGGTGGGTGGAGTGCCCCTTTAGGAGAAGGGTTTTGTATTTCTCCCTCCAGTGCGAAACAGGGGGGGGAGGATATGTGGAGAGGTGACCCCAGGTCACGGTGTGTATTAGCACCTTCAGCCTGATTTTTGCAAAGACAGGCATGATGATTGCACACCTGTTGGGTGGGTTTATATTCCCCTCAGGAAGAGAGCTCAGAGCTCACACATAGGAACAGCTCCACCCTACAGGCAGGTGGTCTGGTGTAGGAGTCGTAAGGGCTTTCCGGTGGACACGGCTCCACGAAAGAGAGACAGGCAGTCTCTAGGAGTCTGAGCATGTTTGTCTGCAGGAGGCAGATGTGGTCCAAGCAGCACGTAGCTGAGCAAGTAAGCTCCAGGAGAGTGTTTGAATAGGTACGAGTGAGTGAGCCGGTTGGCTGAAGTTTTTCTGTTATACAATGATGGTGGAACCCCCTGCGAGGGAAGACTTTCTGTGAAGTTTGTTTTGTTTAAATAAAATTGGGCTGCCACGTCTTAAAAATACAGTCTGGACTGACCGGTGTTCCTGAAAGCGCATACACCACTTGAGCATAATCACCCCAGATCATTACAACTGTATAACTGTTTTGCCCTTTTGAGATATTTGTTGACACTCAGTAAGAATATAAATATCAGTTTCTACCCATTTGTTAGAATGCACCAGTGACTATGGTAACAAGCAAAGAAGCTTTCTCTTGTTTAACCTTTATCATATCCCTTCTAATTCTTCGTGTAACTCTTGTTATCAATTTTTCTATGGCAGTTAAAACTCTTAAGTTTATATCG
Organism: Lithobates sylvaticus; assembly: GCA_028564925.1. NCBI lineage: Eukaryota > Metazoa > Chordata > Amphibia > Anura > Ranidae > Lithobates > Lithobates sylvaticus. The sequence goes on along the minus strand of CM053031.1, from coordinate 108,340,278 downwards.
CATAGCCAAAACCCCTTTGTCCCATATGCAGCATAGCAACAATATTTTCCTTAATTTCTTCATTCTTTTCAACAACTTAAGTAATGACATACCCACATTTGAATAACAAAATTGAACCCTATGGACTAAGACTGGGATGCCATTAAAGTTCATGTGCGTGTTAGGCAGGCGTCACAATGCTTTTGGTAATATAGTGTATATCTGTCTGAACAAATAGGAGCAAAACCTCCTTTGTCTCCAGATACTAGCTTTAAAGCCTTGCCTTGTTTGCTTAAGCCAGTGGTTCTCAACTCCTGTCCTCAGGACCCACTAACAGGCCAGATTTTAAGTATTACCTTAAGGAGATGCAAACTAGAATACTGCAATCGCTGAGCAGCATATTATATCACCTGTGATGTATTTCAGTTATCTTGCAAACACTGGCTTAAACCATAGTGACTACTAGCTTTGTAGTGCATATGTTCACATGATGGAGCCCTGTAACACCTGTACATTTTCAATTTTCCATCCAAATATCTGAGAAGTTATCTCATTAACAATTTTAATGAAAAAAGGCAAGGTTCTGATAACAAATAATAATTGAAAGTAACCAATCTTCAGAAGGCTAATAATTTTATTAGGTTAGTGATAGCTATCCCACCAATTAGTGTTAAAGTGTTAGTTTATGGGAGCTAGGCCTATAATGGAGACACCTGAGGTAAAATTTGTGTATGTCCACCAGAGTTGCTAAGAGGGCCCAAACACACATTGGTAACTACTGGTCAGACTCTGGCACCTATGTATGTATTGTTATATGTCTTGTATATTTCACTGTTTTCGTACTTAATAACATGCTATAAGCATGCTTGATCATTTCCTTGCATATAAGCAGATTGCCAATTTTCTATGTTTAAGTCATTTTACTGTATCCAATAAATTCCTGTTGTTGTGTTTGAGCTTTCAATCAAACACCGAGCAGCCAAAGTTCAGACTGAACTTTGAGCTCATCTCTGAAAGGAAATAGTAGGTATTCTGGATGGCCACCCTTCTTGTAGGTACACCAACAGGGCCCTCAGATATCTGGAGACACCGAATGAAAGCAGGTTGTGCATTTGTAAAATGTCTGCCTTTATTAGGTACATTACAGCTTATATATGGTTCAACATACCAATCAAAAGAGGGAAGAGGGGATTGGTTAGTAAATTATGTATTTGTATAAAATATATGGTTATACAGGTCAGTGACCCTAAAAATACATGTATTATGGGTTCACACGAGTGAACAGACCATCTGGTTATGAGTCAAGTCATACACCCTGTCCCATGGCCTACAGAACAGGAGATAGAAAAGGACAAATCAAACCACAATGGTATATATATATATATATGAGTATAGTGCCGTGCAAGCATTTGTCTGAGCATTCTTTAATAATTGCAGGTTTAAGCTAAAATTACAAGATCTTGTAAACCAAGCTAAAATGATAAAAACGTATAACCTAAAATGGTGAAGCATAACAAAATGGAGTCACAATGGTGTTTTACTACAATCTCTAGTTGTCATTATAACTGCAACAGACAATGGGGACACCTGTATCATTGGCAACAACCGAAGAAGAGATTTTTGTAGATTTCTGCTTTGTTTTTGAGACAGGAAGTGAAGGAAAATCTCGACTTTTGGACGCAGAAAATAAAAATGGGACAAAGACTCTAACCATTCCCTACCCTATTCAAAACAAATTAAACATTTTGGCTAGAGATATATTTTAAGATACATTTTTCAAAAAACATCAATAAAACTATATGTTTCCATACATTCTAAAGAATGGATTTGAGAAATGACACAGTGGTTACAGAATTTATTCTCCTTGGACTTTCTAGCAATCCAAAAACTCAAGTTATTCTTTTTGTAATCTTTCTGCTTGGGTATTTGATCATTTTGACTGGAAACATTCTAATCATTGGCCTCATTTTAACAGACACCAATCTTCAAACACCCATGTATTTCTTTCTTTTAAACCTCTCTTTTCTGGATATCTGTTTTTCAACTACAACTGTACCAAGGATGCTGAGAGATTTGATGTCAGTAAAGAAAACAATCACTTATGCAGAGTGTGCAACACAACTCTACATTTGTCTCTCTTTAGGGGAAATTGAGTGCATTTTGCTTGCCGTAATGGCATATAATCGTTACGTAGCCATATGTTATCCATTGCACTACACTACCATCATGAGTAGGATGGCCTGTGTCAGAATAGCTGTTAGTACATGGATATGTGGATTCCTTCTTTCTATTTTACATGTGGCAGTTGTACTCAATGTAGGTTTTTGTGGGAACAATGAAATTAATGATTTTCTATGTGAAGTACCAGAACTCTTATCTATTTCATGTGAAAACGACAACACAATTTTCATTGAAGGCATTACTTATGTAGTTGGTGTGATTGTTCTTATGATTCCTGTTACCTTTATTGTAGTTTCATATATTAAAATTATCTCAAGTATCCTTAAAATTACATCATCAGCGGGACGGAGGAAAGCTTTTTCTACATGTGGGTCCCATATATTAGTTGTGATAATGTTTTATGGTTCAGTTATGACTGCCTACATGAAACCTAGGTCAAGCCTAACACCAGAAACAGACAAAGTGAATACCGTTTTTTACTGTGTTGTAACTCCAATGTTTAATCCTATAATTTATACCCTTAGAAATAATGATGTTAAATCTGCATTTCTGAAATTTAGAAATAGACATTCTTTCTGCTGATAAAAGTAAAGGCTTCCATTATTGTTCTATATTTATATTGATCATGATCAAGAACTCATTTCAATGTATACCAGTTCCTGCAGGCTCATACCAGGTTGTATATGGTTAGATTGTATAGAGGCACACGCCCTATAAGCACGGCCTTGTGCCTTTTTGTACAGCATGGGTCACAATCCTCCTAAGCATTTCTCTGCTAAGTAAAAAAAAAAATCTAACAGGGAGGATAGGACCTGCCTGGAATAACCTCGCCAAACACGCCATTCAGAAGCTCTGGTGCAATGATATAAGGAAAACAAAACTATGTAAATCTTGAGTAAAGTGACTCTTATGCGGCGTACACATGCTCGGACTTTCCGGCGGGATTGTCCGCCGAACCTAGTCCAGCGGACAAACCGCCGGACTTTCGGAGCGTGTGGACTTGCCCACACACGCCTGGACTTTTCCGGTAGACAATCCGCGGGAAAAAGTCCGCGGGACTTTTGAAATGAACGGACTTGCCGACACACGATCGGAAAGTCCGTTCATTTAGAACGTGACTCCAGGTAGACCGGACTAGCGAAGGCAGCGAATGCCGCCGCGCTAGCTCCATCACCTGGTATGGATTTAAAGGGGAATCCCTACACCGAAAAAATGGCGTGGGGGTCCCCCCAAATCCATCTCAGACCCTTATCCGAGCACGCAGCCCGGCCGGTCAGGAAAGGGGGTGGGGACGAGCGAGCGCCCCCCCTCCTGAGCCGTACCAGGCCACGTGCCCTCAACATGGGGGTACCCTGGGGAAAGGGGGGCCGTGCGGCCCCCCCACCCCAAAGCACCTTGTCCCCATGTTGATGAGTTCGGAATCTGGGAGCCCCCTTTAATAAGGGAGCCCCCAGATACCGGCCCCCCACCCTATGTGAATGAGTATGGGGTACGATGTACCCCTACCCATTCACCTAAGGTGTAAAAGTGTAAATAAAAAAACACACAATTTTTTTAAATATTTTATTGCACAGCTCCGGGGGTCTTTTTCAGTCTTGGGGGGTCTTCTCGCCAGACTCCTCCGCTCTCTTCTGCTCTTTTACCTAGCTCTTTCACGAGCGGAGGAGCCCGGCTTTCTTCTTCGTCGCCGCCATCGTCGTCTGGGGGTCTCGTTCCGCCTTCTCGTTCCGCCTTCTTAGGGGGTCCCTTCTGCGTCGTCGTCTTCTTCCGATGTTGACTCGTTGCTCTCTCTGGCCGGAATGGCAGAGACACGCGGTGTTGTGACTTATATAGGGACAAGGGGCGGGGCCACTGGCTCATATCACATGGTGACCCCGCTCCCATATGATGTCACAGTCCCAGCATCCTCCGGGACTGTGACATCATATGGGGGCAGGGTCACCCCCCTCCTGAGCAGTACCAGGCCACGTGCCCTCAACATGGGGGGTGCCCTGGGGAAAGGGGGGGCCCTGCGGCCCCCCCACCCCAAAGCACCTTGTCCTCATGTTGATGAGGACAAGGGCCTCTTCCCGACAACCCTGGCCATTGGTTGTCGGGGTCTGCGGGCGGGGGCTTATCGGAATCCGGGAGCCCCCTTTAATAAGGGGGCCCCCAGATACCGGCCCCCCACCCTATGTGAATGAGTATGGGGTACGATGTACCCCTACCCATTCACCTAAGGTGTAAAAGTGTAAATAGAAAAAACACAATTTTTTAAAATATTTTATTGCACAGCTCCGGGGGTCTTCTTCCGTCTTGGGGGGTCTTCTTGCCGGACTCCTCCGCTCTCTTCTGCTCTTTTACCTAGCTCTTTCACGAGCGGAGGAGCCCGGCTTTCTTCTTCGTCGCCGCCGTCGTCGTCGTCTGGGGATCTCGTTCCGCCTTCGGGGGTCTTCGGGGGGGGGGGTCTCTTCTGTTCTTGTCGCCGCCGCCGCCTGCTGCGCCTGCTGCGCCTTCTACGCCTTCTGCCTCGTCGTCTTCTTCTTCCGATATTGACTCGTCGCTTTCTCTGGCCGGAATGGCAGACACGCGGTGTTGTGACCTATATAGGGACAAGGGGCGGGGTTACCATGTCACATGAGCCGGTGGCCCCTTTTCCCTATAATAAGTCACAACACCGCGTGTCTCTGCCATTCCGGCCAGAGAGAGCGACGAGTCAACATCGGAAGAAGAAGACGACGACGCAGAAGGCGCTGCAGGCGGCGGCGACAGCGGCAAGAACAGAAGAGACCCCCAAAGGCGTAACGAGACCCCCAGACGACGATGACGGCGGCGACAAAGAAGAAAGCCGGGCTCCTCCGCTCGTGAAAGAGCTAGGTAAAAGAGCAGAAGAGGGCGGAGGAGTCCAGCGAGAAGACCCCCCAAGACGGAAGAAGACCCCCGGAGCTGTGCAATAAAATATTTAAAAAAATTTGTGTTTTTTTTATTTACACTTTTACACCTTAGGTGAATGGGTAGGGGTACATTGTTGAGGGCACGCAGCCTGGTACGGCTCAGGAGAGGGGGGCGCTCACTCGTCCCCACCCCCTTTCCTGACTGGCCGGGCTGCGTGCTCGGATAAGGGCCTGAGGTGGATTTGGGGGGGACCCCCATGACGTTTTTTCGGCGTAAGGATTCCCTTTTAAATCCATACCAGGTGACGGGCTAGCACGGCGGCATTCACTGCCTTCGCTAGTCCCGTCTAGCTGGAGTCACGTTCTAAATGAACGGATTTTCCGATCGTGTGTCGGCAAGTCCGTTCATTTCAAAAGTCCCTCGGACTAGCACACAGACTGCGGGATTGTCCGCCGGACTGCCGAGTCCAGCTGACAATTTTAAGCCTCAACCTAAAACTTAGTCCGCCGGACTTTTGGGAGGAAAAAGTCCGCCGCCGCCCACACACGGGCGGATTGTCCGGCGGACTCTAGTGAGGCGGACAATCCCGCGGGAAAGTCAGCTTGTGTGTACGCGGCCTTACATCTCTAACATAATGTTTGATGCAAATATTGCACCATTCAATATTTAAGCCTAAATCCAACCATTTTGATTAGTGGCAAGATTTCGCTTTACTATTGGTCAAGACAGGCAGTGATGGGTGATCTCTCCCCAATGGGGAAACACAGACAAAAACATTTTCAGTAGAGGGAGAAAGGGTTAGAACTTCTCATAATGTTTTCTCAAATCGCCTTTCAGGACAACCCTGGAGAGCGCAGCTCCGCCCACTTTTCAGGAAACACATGCTTGACCTTTAAAACCCCTCCTCTTCCACCATGGCCTCAGTTATTTGTGTTTCCTCCGCCATGTGGAAGCACTTGTGGGAACCAGCAGGGCTGCGATCTCTCCAGGGGGAGCTGAAAGGCCTTACCTCGGTGAGGTGCGATTCGCGGCAAAACGACCATCCCAGCACCTTCCTGGTACGTTCGGAGGGTGTTCCGGAGTCCCCAGCCTTGTCCAGCTTAGGGGAGCATGGCCGAGCAGGAGGTCGAGGCGTCTTGGACCCGGGAGCCCGAGTTTGAATCTCGCGCGCTGGCGCTGAGTTGGCTTCCGGGTCCCCTCTGGAGGGCGGATGACGCGGCGGCCAGTGACGCGGCTTCCTGTTTGGGCGGGGCGACGAGTGGTTCCGGTCGCCTGACAACGCAGGGGCTAGGGGGCGGGTCCTTAGACCGTGTGCAAGCTTCCGGCCAGCGTAATGACGCAACGCCCGGGAGTTTTAAAATTCAGCTGTGTCAGATTCAGTCCCCGCTGCGCTCTCTGCATGATGGAAGAGAGATCGTCAGCGTCGGTGGAGGCAGGCACCACGAGCACCGGTCAGGCCCAGGTAAGAGGGGCACAACGGTGCTCTTGATTCTTACCCTTATGGGCTTATGTTTTTTCCTTGTGAACTGTATTTCCCTCCCTCAGGGGAGCCTGCCCCTTCAGGTTTCTGAGGTTACTGTCACTCAGACCTGTGGGTTTTTGGTGGCTGTGTCTTTTCCCCTTTGTTTGTCACAGTGGGGTGTTGTCCTTCTCCCTGTTGGTGGTCGGTGTGAGCACTGTTTGTTTTAGTGGGCCCTCTGCAGTAGCAGTAAGACATTCCTTTTTTGGTTTCTTTTAGGAGACTGTCTTGGGGAAAACTAAACGATCTAACCCTCCAGGCCAGAAGAAATGCCCTTCGTGCAAAGTACCATTGCGGGAATCTTGGCAAAAAGCCCTTTGCAAAGCTTGCATTAGGGAGCTGGTGGAGGAAGAGTCCTCCCAGCAGTACAGGGACCTCTTCTCCTCTGTTAAGGAGATTGCTAGTTCCCTGAGTTCTGTAAAAACTATGTTGGCTCAGAACCCAGCAGGTCAGAGCACTAGCCAGCAGCCACCTCTAAGTCCTAGACAATCCACCTCCAGACAGCTGGAGATCCTGGATTCCGAGGACGAGGGGACAAGCACTCTTCCTTCCCTCAGGGATTCAGAGGATGAGGGGGAAGAGGAGGATGAGGACCGTAGGTCTAGGTACAAACTTTCCCTAGAAGAAGTAGATGACCTACTTAAAGGTATATATACTACCTTAGACATTCAGGAAGAAAAGGTCCAACTGTCAGTCCATGACAGAATGTATCAGGGCCTGGATGACACCAAAACCAGGGTTTTTTCCGGTCCATCGGGTACTTTCAGACACAGTCAAAAGGGAGTGGAAGGACCCTGAGAGAGGTCCTTTTCTCTCCAAAACCCTCAAACGGCGCTTCCCATTCGACGACAAAGAGTCGGAGGTTTGGAATAAGAAGCCGCGGGTGGATGCCGCTTTCTCCCAGGTCTCACGCCGCACTGATTTGGCATTTGAGGACATGGGGGTCCTCAAGGACACGATGGATAAGAGGGCTGATGGCCTCCTTAAGAAGGCATGGGATTCTGCGGCAGCTAGCCTCAAACCAGCCATGGCTTCCACGGTAGTAGCGAGGAACCTAGAATGCTGGGTGGAGAAACTTAAGAGTCATATTGAGGCGGGGACATCTCGGAAAGACCTCTTGGAATCTTTCCCTTTGATCCTGAAGGCAGTAAAATACATGGCCGACGCCTCTGCCGAGTCTATCAAGTTGGCAGCTAGGTCTTCTGCTTTAGTTAATTCAGCCCGTCGTGCTGTCTGGCTAAAGACTTGGTCGGGTGACACGGCCTCAAAGATTAGGCTATGTGGCCTTCCCTTTTCTGGGGACCTACTTTTTGGGCCAGATCTGGATAAAAAGAAGGCCTTCCCTACTAAGAAGAAACAGGCACCGAAGAAAAATTTTCGTGCTGTTCAGCAGTCCCAAAAAAGTAGGGAAGATAACAGAAGCCGTTGGGCTCCCCAGAGGGGTAGAGGTAGGGGAGGAGTCCTGTTTAGAGCTCCCTCCGACCATACACCCAAGAGCAAATGACGGTCTGGTTCCAGTAGGAGGAAGGCTGTCAGCTTTCCTTCCGCAATGGAACAGGATGACTCCGAGCCCATTCGTGAGGGGGGTTGTCGCCCAGGGCTACAACCTAGAGTTTCTAGAACCTCCTCCGAACAGGTTCTATGTCACGACCCTTCCAAGGGATCAAGACAAGGCCTCTGCCATGACGAACCTGCTGCAGGATCTGATACAGCAAGAGGTGGTTGTCGAGGTCCCAAAACATCAACAAGGGCAGGGGTTTTACTCCCACATTTTCCTAGTCAGAAAACCCTCAGGAAAATTTCGGTTGATCTTAAATCTAAAGATCCTAAACCGCTCGATCCGGTACAAACATTTTCGTATGGACACCATCCACTCGATAACGAAATTGTTAATGCCGAATTGTTTCCTGGCATCCCTAGATCTAAGGGATGCTTACCTACACATTCCAATTGCCCAGACCTCCCAGCAATTTCTGCGGCTGGCAGTCAATCTGGGGGAGTCCGTTTGGCACCTGCAATTCAGAGCTCTGCCCTTCGGACTCTCGTCCTCCCCCAGGATCTTCACGAAGATTTTGGCGGAAGCTCTGGAGCCCCTGAGGCTGAAGGGTATTCCCGTAGTACCCTATCTAGACGACCTTCTATTTTTTGCAGACTCCAAGGAGCAGGTAGCTGTGAATTTGCAGGTTGCTCAAATCCACCTCAGAAGCCTGGGGTGGCTCCTCAACTTAGAGAAGTCAAGCCTGGTACCGAGTCAGGAAATAACTTTCCTGGGTTATGTAATCAACTCAGTCCTCCAGAGAGTTTTTCTCCCGCAGACAAAGCGGGAAAAGGTCCAGGCGGCAGTGAAGCAGGTCCAAACGAACTGTGCAATCTCAGTTCGTTCTGCCATGAAGGTTCTGGGGCTTCTCACAGCCGCAATACCGGCAGTACCTTGGGCTCGGTTTCACGCCAGGCCTCTTCAGGCAAATATCCTGAAGTCCTGGTCGCATCAGGTTTCTCTAGAGAAACAAATCAGGCTCACGGTAAGAGTAAAAAGGGCTCTATGGTGGTGGAGGTGTCCGACCAACCTTTCCAGAGGTCTCCCGTGGGTCTTCCCGTTGGACAAGCGCCTCACAACAGACGCGAGTGCTTGGGGTTGGGGGGCTCATCTGGACGGTTTGACGACACAAGGGACCTGGACCAAAACAGAGTCGCGAAGATCGTCAAACTGGCGGGAGCTCAGGGCCATTTTCTTAGCCCTTCGAGTTTTTCGAGAGGAAGTGAGGGGTCATCATGTCCAGATCCTCTCGGACAATACGACCGCAGTGGCTTATGTACAGCGACAGGGAGGAACCAGGAGCAGTGCTCTTATGGTCCTAGCCGAGCAACTTTTCAGTTGGGCGGAACCATGGGTAGCCTCCCTCTCGGCAGTCCACCTGAAGGGTTCCTTAAACCTTTTCGCGGACATGCTCAGCAGGAAAAGGCTGTTGGAGGCAGAATGGGCTCTGAATCAAGACGTCTTTCTTATGATCACCAAAGTGTGGGGGTCTCCTCAAATAGACCTTTTTGCCAATCGGCAGAACTGCAAGGTCCGCAGGTTCTTTTCCCTGCGCAGGGAGGACGGAGCCGTGGGTCTGGATGCCCTGGCTCACCCATGGCACTACCACCTGTGCTATGCCTTTCCCCCCTTCCCTTTAATTCCGTTGGTACTGAGGAAGTTCAGGGAAGAGGGGATCGGTATGATCCTGATCACACCCTACTGGCCCAAAAGGCCCTGGTTTTCGGCTCTCCTAGGCTTAGCAGTGGAGCCTCCGTGGAGGCTGCCAGTCAGGGAGGACCTGCTGTTGCAGGGAACGGTGGTTCACCCAGAAGTAGGCAGACTTCAGCTAACGGCCTGGCTTCTGAAAAAGACCTCCTAAAAGCTAGAGGCCTGTCTGATAGAGTAGTCAAAACTCTCCTGTCCAGTAGAAAGGAGGTGACTAGGGCGATATACTTTAAAGTTTGGAAAAAATTTAATTCGTACTGTACCTCTAAGGGATTCCAGGTCAGAAGTGTGGTGTCCGTTCTGGAATTTCTCCAAGAGGGGATGGAAAAAGGATTAGCAGCTAGCACCCTGAAAACACAGGTAGCAGCTTTATCTGTTTATTTTGAAAAAACCCTGTCCAGGGAGACTTTAATTTCCAGATTTTTTAGAGCTCTGGCTCGAAATAGGCCAGTGGCTCCTACCTTTTTTCCTAGTTGGGATTTATCCATTGTCCTCCAGGGGCTTATGGAGGCACCTTTTGAACCCCTACAGGGGTCTTGTTTAAAAGATTTAGTCTTGAAAACTATTTTTTTGGTGGCTATTACGTCAGCAAGACGTATTAGTGAGCTACAAGCTCTAGCAGTTACGGAACCTTTCCTTAGAATCTTCCCAGACAGAGTGGTTCTTCAAACAGACCCAGCGTTCCTGCCCAAGGTCTCCTCGAAGTTTCATCGCTCCCAGCAAATTGTTTTGCCTACCTTCTCTACAGCTCCTGCCAACGCAGGTGAGGAGGCGTTTCACACGCTAGATGTAAGGAGATGTCTTCTGCAGTTCCTTTTGGTCACTAGGGAGTTCAGGAAGTCTAATGCCCTTTTTGTGATCTTCTCAGGACCCCGCAAGGGGGAAAAAGCTTCAAAGAGCACCTTGGGCAGGTGGCTTAGGGGGGCTATTGCAGAGGCCTACAAGGCCAAAGGGGAAGTGCCCCCAGCGGGGATTGCTGCCCACTCCACAAGGGCAACAGCAGTTTCTTGGGCTGAAAGGGCCGGTGCTACGCCTGATCAGATCTGTAAGGCGGCCACGTGGTCAAGCTACTCGACCTTCCTTCGCCACTACAGACTGGACTTACTGTCAGCTGCAGATCAGGCCTTTGGCAGGAAGGTACTGCAGGCAGTAGTCCCACCCTAGGTAAGCTTCTCGGTTATCCTCTCCAGGGTTGTCCTGAAAGGCGATTTGAGAAAGACTTAGTTAGACTTACCGGTGACGGTATTTCTAAGAGCCTTTCAGGACAACCCCTAGTTCCCTCCCTTGTGTTTCTGAATGCATAAAAAAGGATACAAGTATCTGTCATGGTTTTTTGTGTGGTTCTCTGTGCTTTGTTTTCCAGTATGCCGGAGGTCCCCAATAACTGAGGCCATGGTGGAAGAGGAGGGGTTTTAAAGGTCAAGCATGTGTTTCCTGAAAAGTGGGCGGAGCTGCGCTCTCCAGGGTTGTCCTGAAAGGCTCTTAGAAATACCGTCACCGGTAAGTCTAACTAAGTCTTTTTTGCTGTCCCAGTATTAACTGATCCTCAATTTCTTGCATAAGCATCAAAGGCACAAGAAGATTGGGAAAATCTCTTACACAGGGTCACAGACAGAAACAAAAACCTGCAAATGGAAATGAATTAGGACAAACACCATATATGAAGAAGGATAAACCTATAATATGACATATCAAAAACAATGGATACTTACTGTACAACATTCCTGAAATGTTTTATTCTTATTGGTCTTATATGTTTGATCATATAAGGATAACAGTAGGACCTATTTTTTTTTTTTCCTGTCTCTTTGAAAACATCTTTAAAGTTCAATAAAAATATGTTGTTTAGAAATAAAACAATGGCGGCTCTAAACATCTCAAAATTCACTTTAACCACTTCAGCCCCGGAAGAATTTACCCCCTTCCTGACCGGGCCATTTTTTGCGATACGGCACTGCGTCGCTTTAACTGACAATTGCGCGGTTGTCATCATAGCCACCGGCTCGCGCACAGGCTCTTACGTCAAGTGGCGGGCCCTATACTCCTTAAAGCGCCCGCTGTACAGCTATGGCGATTCGCGCAGGAGTGCCATTCTTGAGTTGCGGTCCCTTTAAGGGAGATAACCAGAAAAGCAGCTGGGAGTACTCCGGGATTGCAAGGTGAAGAATTTTAGGGTGATTCGGCAAAAGGGGAAAACTGGCTTACAGTTTTTGCAGTATTAAGTCCTGGAATGAAAACCGGAATTTGGAGGCTCAGAGAGATTTTGGGTCCGAGCCTTCAACCCTGACTATGGGTATTTTGGTCCTGAAAGGTTTAACCTGCAAGAGAGTGTTGAAAAGAGCAGGAAGCAGTCAGTATGTGTCCGTGAGGTGTGGTTTGGAACAGGACACACTTCTGAGAGAAAGCTGTGTGCTCTTTGTAACCAAGACACTGTTGATCTGTGGGGGCATCTTCTTTGAGACCCTTGGGCAAGCAGCGATTTTAAACCCTATATGAGACAAGATTAATGCTAGCAGTGAAGCATATCTTTGCTTTCGAGCCATCGGTATATACATTATTTGTTTTGTTTCTACTGAAGAAAGCTACTTTGTGCTGCCTGTGTTGCCTTTTGCCTTTATCACATGGGTGAGTTTTTATCAACATAGTTAGAATTCTTTTTTCCGAGACAGAAAGGATCTGGATTAATTGTATTTCATTGTATAGATTTTAGTTCAGACAATAGAATAAAAAGTAGGAAAAAATATGTTTTCCAATAGATTTATTTTTTGCATTTGTGGTAATATTGTGTGACATTAAAATAGAACTGCCATTATTTTATTCTCTAGAGTGTCTGCTCGCTGAAAATATATAATGTTTGGGGGTTTTGTGTAATCTTCAGGCCTAAATTGATTTTTTAACCACTTCAATACCAGGCAATTTCGCCCCTTCCTGCCCAGGACAATTTTTAGCACTGTCGCACTTTGGATGACAATTGCGCAGTCATGCAACACTGTACCGAAACTACATTTTTATAATTTTCTTCCCACAAATAGAGCTTTCTTTTGGTGGTATTTGATCACCACTGGGTTTTTTATTTTTGCTAAACAAACTAAAAAAGGCGATACTAATGGGCACTGACAAGTGGCACTGATGGGCATTGACAGGCAGCACTGATTGGTACTGACAGGTGGCACTGATGGACACTAATTGGCACTGTGGTGGACATTGATGGGCACTGACTGGCAGCTGAGGTGTACAGATTTGCAGCTGTTGTGAGCACCTCTCATGGGGGCTGCGCTGATAATCAATGTGCTGATTATAAGTGCAGACCCCCCTCTTTTGTTTTAGTTTAAAAATAGAAAACGTTATACTT
>CM053031.1:108085101-108326657 GCA_028564925.1 Lithobates sylvaticus | reverse complement strand
CTGAAGGAGAATGAGTTGTCCTGTACTGTAGTGTATGCTGTGAATAATGTGTGCATTTGAACGGAGTGTAAAGGAGGTGAAAAACCTTGGCCCAAAATCTGATAACGATAGGACAGGACCACCAGGTGTGCTTCATATTGCCATCTGATTCACAGTTTTCTGAAGCATTTCTTTAATGAGTAGGTGTTGGCGTGCCATCATGGAGAGGATTAGGTACCATCCAGTCATGACCTTTTTATGCCAGTTCTATTAAAGTAATATTTGAGGAGCATTTTGATGTCGATGGTTGTTGAATCTTGCAATGATTTCGATTTTCCAAGGTCATTATGCCATTTTTAGCATGTAGGAGTTGACTGAAAGGGAGGATAGTATAGGGGAAGATTATGGACCTTTTGGTTCATAGATTATTAAGGCCTAAATGTTCAAACAAACTTAAGGGGAGTAGAGGTGTCTTTGTCTGACAGCAGTTAATAGAGCTGGTGACGGATTTGAATATATCAAAATAATTCTTTGGAAGGGGAGGGGTGTGTCAAGCCCACAATAGCTTCTCAGGTAATAGATTTATGGAAGTAAAGAAGATGATGGGCTGTAATGAAGTTGTGAGATATCAACAATCTAAGCATCAAAGGGGTTTCCAAAGTTTGTGTAAACATAGGGTTTTCAAGAATAAGCATACGTGGGCTGGAGAACAATGGGCTTAATTATTTGATTGCATCCTACATCTTATGCATGCTTTTGAGCAGATGGCTAAGGTTTGGGGGTCGGATCCAGGTATAGTGTATAGTGCAGTGGTAGAGGTTTTTTGTTTTTTAATTATGATTTAAGTTTTATATTAATTATATCACAATCATTCATAGTTATCTTAGAAGTGTGAATCTTACAGTTCATCATTTCACAAAAAAAATATTCAGCAGTTGATCCCTTAAATCACCCTCATTAGTGCTCTTTAACGCAAATGTCAACAAAAGACTTATCAAAGAAATCACTCGCACAACATCAAGCAAGCTTAGTACCTACAGAAAGAAGAAGTAAAAAAAAATAAAGAATTATCTCTCCTCTTATCTATCTCCCTCTAATGTTAGCTTTTTGGAGAATTTAGCAAAGCTAGGGGTTCTAGGGCAATACTTAAAATGGGGGATCCGTGCATAGTACCTGCTGTTATAGGGGATTTTGGTGATGTGCCAGCATGGGGTTACAGTGGAGACCCAGGAACAAACGTTTTGACCAAACCCGCATTTGGACAACACGTAGTGAAGGTAGTCCCAGGAAAGGGTATGCTTAAAGGAAGGAAACCCAGGATGTTAAAGTTATAAAGCAGCAACCTGTTATTTTATTATACTGGATTTTTATAGTGCCAACAATTTGAGCAACGATTTACAAATTAAAAAGAGACAGATTAGTTACAATACCATTGAAAGCAGGAGACTTAGGAGGGCCCTGCTCATGGAGCTTACAATCTAAAAGATATGCTTTACATAGCACTGTGGGGTAAAAAAAAAAAGTAGACTCTAGGCCAATCAAGTTCAAAGACATGATGCAATAAAATTAGTACAAAGACATAATACAGGAGAACAAGAGGACCTGCTCCTATAATCTAGCAATCTAAAAAATTATACAATTGGACAAATAAGGGACATTTAATAGATTTAGTCTTCAGCTTGAACACTTTTCCAAGAGCCTGTGCTTTACAAACATTTTCACATATTCCTGTATTTTATTCTGCTTGTTTTTCCACAAAATAAATTTTCTTCTGATCCTTACAGAAGTGACATTTTAAATCATTTTTCCAAATGTGGACAAATTTTTTGATCATGCGTTGCAATTTACTGTCTATTTTTTACAAATTTCTTTGAGAGTTTAATACTATTTTGGACATGTATGGTAGAGTGTCTCTTGTTGACCTTAGCATTTTTGGTGTAAACCTCTAATTTTACAGCTGTGTTCTAACCTTTCAACAACCTATAACATTTTTGTGTTGCTTTTTGATTGTTTTACTAATATATTTGTAAAGATTCTATAGTGTATTTTCCTGAGCAAATGTACACTCGCAGCCCTTTTTTAAATGGCTTTAAATAACATTTTCCATGGCCGTCTAAGCCTTTTGCACAGTACTGTATATACAAAATATGTATATGGCGTAGATGATAAGCTAGTAGTTCATCTCATTTTATAGTTTCTCGATTAAAGTGGGTGTAAACCCGATTTATCTGCAGGGTTTTAGTATCTCTCTTTAAAACATCATGTCCCGTAGCTTTGTCCTGCTCCAGTCCTCTGTTATCAGCATGATAACTTTTGACAAGTTCTCCGAGACGGGAGCCTGAACTATGTGTCGGGGGAGGTTGCTATAGATTAGCAGACTGCTAAACTATTCACAGGCAACCTCTGCATGTGTGGGGATGGGGTGTGTGCCTTTCCTCTAATTAGCTGTTTCGGTGTCTAGCAATAATCCACTCCTACAGGTGAACGAGGAAGTAAAAATCGAATGGGACGTTCACATTCTAAACCGTATATAAAGACGAAGATAGCAGATCTACATGTAAAACGTGTGTAGGAAGATTTTTTCATCTCTGTGTATCATCTGAGGCTGTTCACTTCACTGGGTATATGTGAGGGTTTACATCCACTTTAACTGAATTGTAGCACAATGGCTGTATATTGGTGCAAGTACTGCCATCATGAATCTGGATTTCTCGTTTTGTTCATAAGATATTCAAGCAGCTACAGATTGTATGGTACAGTTTTTTGCACTTAATACATAGCCATATTGCTGCTAGAACAACTCTTCACCAACAACTGATTTAACCATTGTAATGTTCGATTTGCTCTGCAAACCATATGTTTACACTGAAGAAAGCATTTTATTTCCTCCTTATGAGACACAGTAAGTGTATGAAGTAGTGGTCCATCTGTAAATGTGCAATATGAAAACCTTTTTAGAACATATGAGACCTTTTCATATGAGACCTGGTTAAATTACAGTAAAAGGCTCCTAATGACACCTATCTACTTAGTATCTTTTGGGTATTGATTATATCTCTACACAATGGGGTCAATTTACAAAAGGCAAATAGACTGTGCACTTCGTAGTTCCACTAATTTTTCCCAGAGTTCAGTGAATGTGGTGAAGCTTCAGTTTGTAAAGAATACTCAATCAGGTGCAAGGAAAACAAAAAAAAAATTGGATTTTTTTTTCTTGCACATGATTGGATAATGGAAAGCAGGATGGCTTCACCACATTCGCTAAGCTCTGGGGAAAAAGGGTGCATCTGCACTTGCAAAGTGCACAGTTTGTTTGCCTTTAGTAAATCAACTGCCATATCTTTTAATACTGTTCACGCTAACTTGATTTTGGAATCGTATACTAAATAGGTACAGCTTACAGTTCAGCCACATAAATAAATACATACATACATACATACATACATACATACATACAATAGATTGCAGGAAAGCAAATTCAAATAAAATATTTTATATACTTACAAGATCCATACCATTAACCTTTTTTATTTTATTTATTTTTTAGGACTGGGAACCATGGGAAGAGGAATAGTCACGTCGCTATCAAAGGCAAATATCCCTGTCATTGCCATTGAGCAAGACCCACATCAGTTGGACATGGGTAAGAAAGCAGTAAATAGTCTGCTAGAGCGTGAAGCTGAAAAATTTACGCAGCAAGGATTTGCTCCTGGTAGTAAATTAGGCTCTGTTCACTTCACACTTGACTTTGGAGAACTTCAAGATGTTGATCTCATCATTGAAGCAGTCTTTGAAAATATGGAGCTGAAAAAGGAGATATTCCGTAAACTGTCTACTGTCTGTAAGCCTGACGCTTTCCTATGCACTAACACATCTGGACTTAATATTGATGAAATTGCATCTGTCACAAATCGACCAAACCAAGTCATTGGTACTCACTTCTTTTCCCCTGCCAACATAATGAGACTCTTAGAAGTGGTGAGAGGTCAGCAAACATCACTCAATACCATCGCCACAGCTATGAACCTTGGGAAAATACTGGGAAAAGTAGCAGTACTGGTTGGTAACTGCTCCTTGTTTGTTGGTAATCGAATGTTGGGTCCATACCTTGAACAAGCAAGTTACCTATTGGAAGAGGGATGCTATCCAGAAGATGTGGACCGAGCCATGGAAGAGTTTGGTTTTGCCATGGGTCCTTTTCGGATGATGGATCTGGCTGGTTTGGATGTTGGCTGGAGGTCAAGAACAGGAAAAGGTCTAACTGGGGCCACAGTTCCTCCAGGAACTCCTGCAAGACAGCGGCTAGGAAACCGGTATAGTCCCCTTGCTGACATGCTGTGTGAATCAGGAAGGTTTGGACAAAAGACTGGTAAAGGTTGGTATCAGTATGAAAAGGTGGGGGGTAGAACTGCAAGACCAGACCCATGGGTGAAGGATTTCCTGCAGAAATATAGAAAAACTCACCAGATAAAACAACAGCTTTCAAATCAAGAGCAGATTGTAGAAAGATGTGCAAATGCACTTGCTAATGAAGGATTCCGCATCTTAGAAGATGGAATAGCTTCATGCCCAGAGGATATTGATGTCATCTACAACAATGGCTATGGCTGGCCTAAGTACAGAGGAGGTCCCATGTATTATGCTTCTTTTGTTGGCTTACCTAAAATGTTTAACACATTGGAAAAATATTCTAAGGCCAACCCAGATGTCCCAAGTATGAAGCCTGCCTTTTTGCTGAAGAAGTTGGCAGCTATAGGTGGACCGCCCATCAAAGAATGGAGATCACAGGTTGGAAAACTTGTTAACAAGCTTTAATTGGCTGGGCAGAGATTTTACCTTTTGACATTTTCAAATGACATAGTGATATGCTGATTTAGCAGTGAAATGATTGTTAATGGTAACTCTCCTTTTAAAGATCAGTATACTAGAAAATACAATTCTTGACTAACTTGCTATTTACAGGACTGCCTACGTAACTGGAATGTCTTAAGGTGTTTATTAAATTCATATACAAACAATTATTTGAAATGCTAAAAAATACACAACTTTAAAGTGCCAATCTATTTTTATAGTAAAATTACATTTTGAAATCAATCCTGTTTATGTGTAGTTATTTAAATGCATGGTATGGTATCATATCTAAATGCAGATTTCAAAGTTTATGAGCCTGAACATTGAAATCCAAAATTAAAAACAGCAGTTGACAAAAAATTAAAAATGGACAAACAATGAGTAGAGGTCACATGTACTGTATTTCAGTAATAAGATGCTACTACATTAGAGGTGATCATGAAACATGCTCTGTCACGTTGTAAAAATGCTCTACAACAGCGGTAGGCAACCTTTTGAGCACAGTGTGACGAAAAATGTTTTCAAAGAAATTGAGCGTGCTAATTTTATAACAAAAAGTCACCTTCACGCTCTCAATCACAAAAAAAATGTTTTTATAAAGTAAATGCTGTAAACTACTTTAGTAGTGAGAAATTACTCAGATCAACCCCAATTCATGCACCTTCACACCTCAGATCACTGTAACCCCCTGCACATCTGCCCCACCACTGTAACCCCCTGCACATCTGCCCCACCACTGTACTACCCTGCACATCTGCCCCATCACTGTACTACCCTGCACATCTGCCCCACCACTGTACCCCCCTGCTCATCTGCTCCACCACTGTAATACCCATGCTCATCTGGCCTATCACTGTACCCCTCTGCTCTTCTGTCCCACTGCTGAACCCCCTTCTTATCTCTTCCACCACTGTACCTCCATGCACATCTGCCCCACTGCTGTACCCTCCTGCTTTTCTGTTTCATCTCTGAACCCCTCCTGCTCATTTTCCCCCACCACTGTACCCTCCAGATGAGAATCTGCTCCACCACTGTACCCTCTTCTCATCTATGATGTGCGTGATATGCAGAGTGGTGAAAGGAAGCCGAGATGAGGCACATCTACCTGTCCTGGCACACTCATGCACCTGATCCACCCCTTGCATCCAGCCCATGTGCTTGTACAGTGGTGTGAAAAAGTGTTTGCCCCCTTCCTCATTTCCTGTTCCTTTGCATGTTTGTCACACTTAAGTGTTTCGGAACATCAAACCAATTTAAACAATAGTCAAGGACAACACAAGTAAACACAAAATGCAATTTGTAAATGGAGGTGTTTATTATTAAAGGTGAAAAAAAATCCAAACTATCATGGCCCTGTGTGAAAAAGTGATTGCCCCCTAAACCTAATAACTGGTTGGGCCACCCTTAGCAGCAACAACTGCAACCAAGCGTTTGCGATAACGTGCAATGAGGCTTTTACAGCGTCCTGGAGGAATTTTGGCCCACTCATCTTTGCAGAATTGTCCTAATTCAGTTACATTAGAGGGTTTTCGAGCATGAACGGCCTTTTTAAGGTCATACCACAACATCTCAATAGGATTCAGGTCAGGACTTTGGCTAGGCCACTCCAAAGTCTTCATTTTGTTTTTCTTCAGCCATTCGGTGGTGGACCTGCTGGTGTGTTTAGGATCATTGTCCTGCTGCAGAACCCAAGTTCGTTTCAGCTTGAGTACACGAACAGATGGTCGGACATTCTCCTTCAGGATCTCTTGGTAGACAGCAGAATTCATAGTTCCTTTTATCACGGCAAGTCTTCCAGGTCCTGAAGCAGCAAAACAGCCCCAGACCATCACACTACCACCACCATATTTTACTGTTGGTATAATGTTCTTTTTCTGAAATGCAGTGTTCCTTCTACGCCAGATATACTTGGACACACACCTTCCAAAGAGTTCCACGTTTGTCTCATCGGTCCACAGAATGTTGTCCCAAAAGTCTTGGGGATCATCAAGATGTGTTGTGGAGAAATTGAGACGAGCTTTGATGTTCTTTTTGCTCAGCAGTGTTTTCTCCTTGGAACTCTGCCATGCAGGCCATTTTTGCCCAGTCTTTTCCTGATGGTGGAGGCATGAACGCTGACCTTAACTGAGGCAAGTGAGGCCTGCAGTTCCTTGGACGTTGTTGTGGGGTCTTTTGTGACCTCATGGATGAGTCGTCGCTGCGCTCTTGGGGTAATTTTGGGCGGCCGGCCACTCCTGGGAAGGTTCACCACTGTTCCATGTCTTCGCCATTTGTGGATAATGGCTCTCACTGTGGTTCGCTGGATTCCCAAAGCTTTGGAAATGGCTTTATAACCCTTTCCAGACTGATAGATCTCAATTACTTTCTTTCTCAATTGTTCCTGAATTTCTTTGGGTCTCGGCATGATGTGTAGCTTTTAAGGATCTTCTGGTGGACCTTACTGTGTCAAGCAGCTCCTATTTAAGTGATGCCTTGATTGTGAACAGGTGTGGCAATAATCAGGCCTGGGTGTGGCTAGAGAAATTGAACTCAGGTGTGGACAACCACAGTTATAGTATGTTTTAACAAGGGGGGCAATCACTTTTTCACACAGGGCCATGATGGTTTGGATTTTTTTTCACCTTTAATAATAAACACCTTCATTTACAAATTGCATTTTGTGTTTACTTGTGTTGTCCTTGACTATTGTTTAAATTGGTTTGATGTTCCGAAACACTTAAGTGTGACAAACATGCAAAGGAACAGGAAATGAGGAAGGGGGCAAACACTTTTTCACACCACTGTATGTGATATCACATACAAGCATATGGAATGGATGTGCAATGATGAGCTCAGGTCAGGGGCATTTTCTGAAAGCAGTGGGCCTGTGTGCAGAATCATAAGTTGGGCCCCCGCAGCTGAGAAAAAGTGGTTGGTTGTGATTTTCATTGCGCTGAATACTGTCTCTGGCTTAAAGGGACAAAGTGCAGGGGTCAGTAGTAAGTGACGCAAAAAGGTTCAGGAATAATTTCAACAAAGTTCCCAGAAGCTCAACAGTAATTCCACAAACTGTCACCTGATTGTGGTTTTCTCAAACGCAGTGAAATCCCTTCTTTCTGAGATTGATAGTAGCAACCAAGCCAGTCATCTTCCTCCAGATGGTGGACAGGGCTAGCTGTGATTGTCTTTAGCAGTGGCCAAGACAGTCCTCCTCATCCTGGAAACAGGGATCGCCCCCCCCCCCCCCCCCCCCAGCAGAACTGCACCCAATCTCTTCCCCATCACAAAAGCGGACAATTGCAGCTAGCAACGTTGGAGAACTTTTTTTTTTACAAAGTTTGGCGCAATTTTTAAAGCGTGACATGTTGGGTATGTATTTACCCGGCATAATATAATTCACATTATAAAAAAAAATGGGCTAACTTTACTGTTTTTTGATTCACGAAACTTGTTTGAAAAATTGTCACGCAAATACCGCCTAACATAAAAAGTTGCAACAACCGTCATTTTATTCCCTAGGGTGTCTGTTAACCACTTGCCGACCGGCGCACGACGATATACGTCGACAGAATGGCACGTACAGGCAGGAGGGCGTATATATACGTCCCTCCTTTAGCCTGTCCGTGCCATCGGGAGCGCGCCGGGAGCGGCGCGCTCCCGCGCCGGTCGGGACCCCCGTGAGTCCGGCCGCGGTCCCCGCGGACTCGATCGCCGCGGGGACTCCCGCGATCGTCTCACGGAGCGGCTAAACGGGGAGATGCCGAGATAAACAGCATCTCCCCGTTCTGCCTAGCAACTAGTGACGCCGATCTCTGCTCCCTGTGATTGGAGCAGAGATCAGCATTCACTAGCTGACAGCCACGCCCCCCCACAGTAAAAAAAAACACCCCTAGGCCTACTTAACCCCTACACTGCCACCTTGTGGTTAACTCCTAAACTGCCAGTGTCATTTATACAGAAATCAATGCATTTAAATGCATTAATTGCTGTAAAAATGACAATGGTCCCAAAAATGTGTCAAAAATGTCCGATGTGTCCGCCATAATGTCGCAGTCACAAAAAAAATCGCAGATCTCCGCCATTAATAATAAAAAAAAAATTATTAATAAAAATGCTATAAAACTATCCCCTATCTTGTAAACGCTATAACTTCTGCGCAAACCGATCAATAATCGCTTATTGCGATTTTTTTTACCAAAAATATGTAGAAGAATACGTATCGGCCTAAACTGAGGAAAAAAAAATGTTTTTTTATATATTTTTGGGGGATATTTATTATAGCAAAAAATAAAAAATAATGCATTTTTTTCAAAATTGTCGCTCTATTTTTTGTTTATAGCGCAAAAAATAAAAACCGCAGGGGCGATCAAATACCACCAAAAGAAAGCTCTATTTGTGGGAAAAAAAGGACGTCAATTTTGTTTGGGAGCCACGTCGCACGACCGCGCAATTGTCAGTTAAAGCGACGCAGTGCCGAATCGCAAAAAGGGGCCTGGTCCTTTGGCTGCAAATTGGTCCGGTCTGAAAGTGGTTAAAAAAACATATATAATGTTTGGGGTTTCTGAGTAATTTTCTAGCAAAAAAAAAAATGATTTTTACATGTAGGAGAGGAGTGCCAGAATAGGCCCGGTATGGAAGTGGTTAAGCTTCTCCAACTTTATCCTTGACCTGTCTGGTGTGTTCCTTGGCCTTCATGATGCTGTTTGTTCACCAAGGTCATCTAATAAACCTCTGAGGGCTTCACAAAACAGCTGTATTTATACTGAAATTAAATTACACACAGATGAAGTCTATTTAGTAATTAGGTGACTTTTGAAAGCAGTTGGTTCCACTAGATTTTAGTTAGGGGTATCAGAGTAAAGGGGGCTGAATACAAATGCACGCCGCATTTTTTTCAGATATTTGTAAAAAAAAAAAAATTAAAACCATTTATCATTTTCCCTCCACTGCACAATTATGTGCCACTTTGTGTTGGTCTATCACATAAAATCCCAATAAAATACATTTAAGTTTTTGGTTGTAACATGACAAAATGTGGAAAATTTCAAGGGGTATGAATAACTGTCAACCTTGCAATGCATCATGGGACTTGTAGTTTTGCAACAGCTGGAGTATATTATAAGAGCTAATAATTAGTGTGCATGGCATCAGGAGACCCAGGGCATGTTCCTGGGATACTTAGGTTTAGCAAACCAATAATTTAACAATATTCTACACAGTATATTGAAAAGGGTTAGTACATTGGATTATTCCAATAAAAGCTTTTCAGTCCAGTCAGATTAGAATGGTAAATTATAATATGCCATCCTAATGCCCCTTTCACATAGGCTGGATCCCGTTTTATTAGCAGGGGATATGTCGGTTGATCTCCTGCTGAGAGCAGCAGGCGAATGACGTGTCTATGTCCGCACCGTTTTTGCAGAGCGGATACGGACACGGACACAGTTTGCTCTGCTCTTTGGGCAGTTCAATTTAGATGGACCAGCTGTTCCTTTACACTCGACTGCCCTCTGATCCGATCCAGCCAGTCAGAGGGGAATGGATCCCCTTCTGTTTGTTATTGCTGGATCAGATTGGAGGTAGGCGGGTGTAAACGGAAACAAGTCCAGTTACATCCGCCTCTCCATAGAGGAGAATGGGGGGGTCTGAATGGGTCTGGCGGAAAAACGAACAGGTGGACCTGATCGGAACTCTCATGTGAAAGGGGCCTAAAACTAATATTTCAGTTTAGAAGGGTGTTGAAGAGTTGCTCATTGGTATCGTACAACTCCTGGGAACCCAAAATCTCTTTTAATATTATTATTATTATACAGAGTTTATATAGCGCCAACAGTTTGCGCAGTGCTTTACAACATGGGGCAAACTGTACAGTTACAATACAATTACAAATACAAGGATTTATCTTACTCTGGAAATCCTTACTCTATTACCATCTTCAGTCATTACAAACCAACTACTTGTGTCTAACCCTTGTGTATAGCGCCACCCCTGAAGGAGCCGCTTGGTAAATTTGGGTTCTCTGATCTCCACCTCAACCCCAAGAATGACCTCAGCCCCTCTGGCACACCTGGTTAAATTTAAATTACTACAAACGCATTTAAAAACACATGTGGAAAATACAGTTATCCTGGTTGTGGATGATCACCAAAAACAGACACACACCTGGTAGTGATAAACAAACTGAATATATTATCACGGTTTAAAGCATATGGAAGCTTACAACAATGTTAAACCTTTCTGCAAAGAATTAATACATTTAGAAAAGACAACCTTCAATACAAAGCAACTGTAAATTTAGAAAAGGGGAGTAATCTATATGCCCATAACACAGATGCTGAGAGGAAGGAGAGAAGATCTATCAACTTCTCAGCTCCTTCTGGGCCACAAACACCATTTGAAAGTAACAATCCAAAAAGAAGAAATGGGTTAACAGGTACAGTAAGTACAGTTCTGTAACATTACAGGTCCTAAATTGAAGGGTACTAGTGTGTTCTGCCAGCAAACGGGGTCGTTTGTAAAGAGAATAGGTTTAATCAATCAAAAGTGAGACGGTAGCCCTCTAGAAAATCCCATTAGGTAGTGGTTTGTAAGAACAGAATGGCTAAAAGTGGCAGCTCCAAGTAAGCATCCTCTGATAGTAGAAAGGGGAATAGGTGTCTGCATGCAGTGTCTGTACTGTGCTAAGAAAGATGTTGGGTTTATCCCCGCTCACCAATCCACTGGGTGATGACACAACGAAAGTCCCAAATGGTGGTTCAGGCTCCTGGCAATGTTGTAAGGAACTGGATCTCCTCCTGGCGGCCGATCAGGATGGCTGGTAGGTGATGGGACAACAGCCAACAGGACACCTGGATGGGTCTTGTGATCCCTGAAGCAGTGTGTGGGTTGTCTCCGCTGGGCTAGATGGTGCTCAGTTGCTGAGCAGGGTCCATGGGCTGAACGGTGGAGGACCATGTGGGTGACACTATTCCTGACTCCTTTATCCTCAGTTTATTGGCAGCAAGTCTTGGGAAAAGCATGGCTCTTGCTCT
Source organism: Lithobates sylvaticus (assembly GCA_028564925.1). Taxonomy (NCBI): domain Eukaryota; kingdom Metazoa; phylum Chordata; class Amphibia; order Anura; family Ranidae; genus Lithobates; species Lithobates sylvaticus. The sequence continues at coordinate 108,314,817 of CM053031.1, read as the reverse complement.
CTCAGATGCTGGTAGACAGTGTGACCCTCTCTTTCTTAGGTGGAGCTCCACCGCACAGTCCCGTCACCTCACCACTCATGTCCTCTATCCCCTCTCCTCACGGTAACTCTCCCCGGTAGTCTCAAGAGAAACATGGCTTTCTCTCCATCTGTTGGGTCACACAGTCCCTGGTGTCTCCCCTCAATCAGATGCTGGTGACTCAGACCGCTATCCTTACTCTCCTCAGACAGCCCTCCTCATAAAAGATCCATTGAAAGAACAGGCCGGCAACTCAACAGTTTCTCCATAGAAAATATTTATTTAAGTATTACAGCAAGGACCTCATCCAAAAACTGATGCGTTTTGGCATTAGGCCTTCATCAAAAGCATAAAAATATGACAATAAAAACAAGTGTATATATAAGGGAAGCAAAATCACTTAATTTAGAAACCAACCCATTAATTTGTTACAGGTGGAGATGACCAGACCTGGGCCAAACAAACACACACAAAAACAGGGGATTTCAACAAAGAACACGAAATGTTAACCATTACAGTCCCACTGATACAACAGTGGAAGATTTTCAATAAAAAATCATTAATTGCTATACTTCAGAGCATTTTTTCAAAAACAGACTAACATCCATCCTATTGTTCATACCCAACGGCATTCTGGTATTTAATGTGTGTATCTACCACACCTCCCATTGGAGCAGGGTGCAATGGGCACCCCCCCCCCCCTCTTGTAGACCGTTTAACATGTTCAAAGCCAAAGAAAGAAAAAGTATCAAGGTTGCCTCCATGCACTGTCTTGAAATGTTTAGATACATTAGAAATATTTTTGGCATTTGGATTGACAGTGTCCTTATAGTGTTCAGAGACCCTGAGTCGTAGGTGGCGAATGGTGCAGCCCACGTACTGTGTCTGACAAGCACTACATTCCACTACATAAACCACTGATTTAGAGCTGCAATTAATAAAATGTTTGAGTGTAGGTTTTGCCTGTGGAGAAAGAGGTTACAGTTTTGTTTTTTCTGTGTCTTCTGCATTGTCTACATCTGCTGGTGCCACAAGGAAAAGATCCAGTGGTACTTAGCTATGTCCTATGTGGGGGATGATGAGGATTAAAAAGGCTAGGAGATAGGATAGATCCCAGTGTGGGGGACCTTCTACTGGAAAAAACTATATCCCAGTTGTAAAATGTCATACAATGTCTTATCCGCATATAGAATGGGACAGATTTTTGACAATTGCTACAATTTGATTATATTGTCTAGAGTAAGTAGTAACAAAATGTATTTTATTTATATTACAATGGGACTGTCTTTTCATACTAGTGTTCTCTGCAGTTTTTAGCATGCTACCTCTATCCTTTTTCTCCACCTTGATCCTGCCATTATCAATAAAGTGTTTTTTGTATCCTCGCCTCATTTAGTCTTTCTGAGACTACAGTAGATTCTTTCTCTTAATCTTCATGATCAGAGCAGTCCCTTTTTGCTTGCACAAATTCCTCTACTGGTAGTGCATGTATGGTATATAAGGGGTGACAATTCGTAGCAAGCAAAAGTGAATTGCCAGTACATTGCTTTCTAAAGGTTTTTGTAGTTACCCTGCCACTGTCGATGTGTCCAGTAAGTGTTATATCCAAATAATCAATTCTGACAGAGTGAAAGTGATGACTGAGCTCCAAATTCAAATGGTTGTTATTAAGATACTGAATAAAAGAATGTATCATAGAGACCGGGCCAATTCACATCAAGGCCAGGTCATCTATGTAGCGACAGTACCAGTCAATATACACTCTGCAAAGATTATTATGTGTGAAGAGAAAGACCTCTTCCCACCACCCCTTATATAAATTTGCCAATGAGGGAGAAAATTTTGCCCCCATCGAGGCACCTTGGCATTGTATGTAAAAGGATGAGTCAAACATGAAATAATTATGCTTCAATAGAAACTTAATGGCCAAAAGTAGAAAATCGCACAATTCCCGATTATAAAACCTGTACGATATAAGGTGGTGCTTAATAGCCTCCAAGGCTAAACAATGTGGTATAGATGTAAATAATGCCTTAACATCTACAGTGATACAAGTATTGGTTGCTGACCATTTAATTTCATGTGTATGGGCAAGAAGGTGACCAGTGTCCCTAAGATAACCTGGTATCCCTAAGATAACCTGGTAGACGAGTGACGAGGGGTTGAAGATGTTCATCCACCCACCCACCAAGTCTCTCTAATAGGGACCCTATGCCTGCAACAATGGGACGGCCATGGACAGGAATATGATTTTTGTGTACTTTAGGAAGGTGATGGAACACTGGAACAATTGTTTTTTCTACCATCAAATCAATCGTTTTTTTGTTCCAGTATTCCTGCATTCCTTCCTTCATCCAAAAGAGGTCTCATTTTGCACTGTATAGCAGGAGTTGGATCTGTGCTTAGTATGCAATATGTAATCCCATAATTCAGCTGTCTCAGTGCTTCTTCCCTTTAGCTGTCAGTGTCAAGCTGTCAAGACAACCACCAGCCCACCCTTATCTGCTTTCCGTATGACGAGATCTTCTCTTACTTTTAACCCCTGAAGGGCAAGGTATTCTGGTTTAGATAAATTAAACCTCCTAGGATGTGTGTGGATATGAGACGATTCTTTCAATTTATTTAGTTCAATCTCCACTATGTGCTGAAAAGAATCTACAGCTTCACCGTGAGCCTGAATGGGGTAAAAATCTCTGTCACTCAAGGAAATAGCATTTTTTCTTAATACCAATTAGAACCCCCCCCCCCCCCCAACCCAGACTCGGATTGAAGGCTTTCCCAGGTAGATTTCATAGATGATCAAACTGAAATGATGTGCGATTGTCAAATCGTGTGGTGTGTGGTGCGCCATTATCAGCTGTTTCTTGTAAAAAGTGTTTTTTAAGCATTATATTTCTAATAAAACGATTAATGTCTAGCACAGTTGAAAAAAAACATCAAATTCATGTGTTGGGGCAAAGGATAAACCTCTGGACAACAAAGACTGTTCATCATTAGATGATGTGACAGATGACAGATTAAGTACATTCACAGTACTTAGTCTCCCTGCTTCTTTGATCGTGTCGGATACTTTTTGTGCTCTACCTTTGCTGGCTCACTTCCCCCATCTTGTCTTTTCTTTTTCCTTTTGTTCTCTTCTTTGTGTCCCAGGAGTTTTTTGATGATTTATTTGGAGAACTTTGTCTAGAAAAGACAGAGCTGACAGAGCTGTAAGATGTGTTAGATAAACTTGGCTCAGCTGTGTCAGAAAGATCCGACTGAGTGTCTGAGATTTCTGGTGAACTAAAACGAACCCTTTTCTCGCTGGTAGATCTGGGTCTTCCCTTTAGAATGGAGTGTGGAAATCTTCTGTCCTTACGTACATGCACGTTACCTTTCTCATAATCTTTCAGATCTTGTAAACATTTAGATCTTTTGGTTTCCATTATATCAGCTTCCAGATTTTTTATATTCGTTTGTAACTCTTGATTTAGTTTCTCATATGAGGCAGCCAAGCGGAATTGATTTGCAGATTCTTTTAAGATGGTAATATCTTTGTTTACATCCACCAAAAGCTTTTCCTCGTGCGAGCAAAAAGGAACTGCTCTGATCATGAAGAAAATGGCAGGATCAAGGCGGAAAAAAAGGATAGAGGTCAGGGCCAGATTAAGAACATCATGGGCCTGGTGCTGAGGATTTTGATGGGACTTTTATAAACAATAAATAAATAAGAGAGAGAGAGAGAGAGAGAGAGAGAGAGAGAGAGAGAGAGAGAGAGAGAGAGAGAGAGAGAGAGAGAGAGAGAGAGAGAAAGAGAAAGGGGATGAAAGAGGTGTTGGGGGTAAGGGAAAGAGAATGAGAGAGAAAGGATGGATGAGAGAAAGAGGATGCACATGAGCATGCGTGGGAATAACATCAACGCAGCCCAGCCAAGGCAAGTGACCGAAGGCACAGAACCCAGAAGGAAGACCGGGTGAAGATGGAAGCGCCCGGGCCTGATTGATCACAGCACAGCACTGGAGGGCTCAGTCTGACAATTTAAGTGTACCCCAATGTGCTAATATGCTGTGCATACTTGTACATTATGGCATAACCTACCTAAGGGCCTCTAAAAAAATAGTAATGTTAGAAAAGTTTACCGGTTTAATATCATTGGAACCCAGGAGCCTCTCATGGGGCCCCCTACTGACCCGCATAGTTGCCAACATTTCAAAAATATTTTCAGGGACACTTTTTTACAAGTGCTATATTTAGAGTAGCTGACATCCCCTATGTTCATCTATACATCACAATAGTAATTACAAAATTAAATAAATACTAATAATGGGGCAGAACAAATATAAGGACTGAGATTTTCTTTAGTTGAACTAACAAAAGTGTGCCCATTATAGAGCTGGTAACATTGAGGATATTCAGTATCATTTTAAAGAACTGTTTTTGTGGGTAAGAGGCATAGGGGAGGAGAATGGATGGTATAAAAGTGGGAAGTATGTGCAGGTGAGGGAGAGGAATTGGAGGGTCTAACAGTGGGCACTATGTACTTGAGAGGAGTGCGGAGGGTATGACAGAGGGCACTATGTACAGGAGAGGAGTGTGAAGAGTATGACAGTGGGCAGTATGCACAGCAGAGGAGTGTGGAGGGTATGACAGTGAGCAGTATGTACAGGAGAGGAGTGTGGAGGGCACGACAGTGGGCACTATGTATAGGAGAGGAGGATGAAGGAATCTGGGAAGGAAAAATGTTAAGGTTTGTGGAAGGATGTTTAGGGACTGTGTAGTGGTTAAGCAGGCCAGACATGGATTGAAATTACACCAATTAAGCAGAGACCAGCCATAGTTGATCTATGTATGGGCTACCTGGTTTTACACAAGTCAACCTATTAACCGACTTGAGTACCACCAGCCTGTCAGGTTTTCCCCAAAACAAACAGTGCTGCCAGCTATAGTTAGCAACACTGATCATTGTATTCACTGGCAGAACACAATAACACTGCAGGAGTGATTCCCCCATTCACAGGTCAGCAGGTGAGAGGGTGTGTGGGGACAGGCTGGGGAGAGATACTAGTCAGTGGCTGGGTAGGCACTGGTTAGTACGGTATCAGAGCCAGATACACACAGGTTACATACACCACGACCGTTAGAGCGAGAACAATAATTCTAGCCTTAGACCTCCTCTGTAACTCTAAACATGTAACCTGTAAAAAAATTTAAAGCATCGCTTGGTACACAAAAAAATCGTGCTAACTTTAGTGTTTTTTTTTTATGAATGAAACAGTTTCTTTTAAAAAAAAAAACTTTGAAAAATTGCTGCGCAAATATCGTGTAACATAAAAAGTTGCAAAGACCACTATTTTATTCCATAGGGTGTCTGTTAAAACAATATATATAATCCTTGAGGCTTCTGAGTAATTTTCTATCAAAAAAAATGATGATTTTTACATGTAGGAGAGAAGTGTCAGAATTGGCCTGGGTGGCAAGGGGTTAATTATCATAAGTAATATGCAAATAATTATTATAAGCACTGTGAGTTTATCCTCTCAGTCTGCTGCAGAGTGTGCCAGCTTGTATTTATACTGGCTGCTCTGTATGTAGCCTCTGACCGACTGCATCTGTATCTCCAGAACTATAGATGATAGCAGCCCCATATTTTAACCAGTGCTGGAGTAGGTCTGTAGTTACCTACCCCCCCCCCCCCCCCCAAATGTGGGGTCTCTGACTCCTAATCACTGAGCTACAACCCTCGAAGTTGATCTTTTTTTTAGGGGGGGGGGGGGGAATGGGCCTATCTTAAGAAAGGGGCCTGGAGCTGCAGCTCCTATAGCCCCTATGTTAATCCGGCCCCGATAGAGGTAGAATGCTAAAAAAATGCAGAGAACCCTAGTATGAAAAAACAGTCCCATTGTAATAGAAAAAAAAAACAGTCTAGACGATAAGATCAAATTGTAGCAATTGTCAAAAAGTGCCTTCCCATTCCATATGTAGACATTGTTTGACATTTTACAACAGGGATATCGTTTTTTCAGTAGAAGGGCTCCCACACTGGGATCTATCCTATATCCTAGCCTTTTTCATCCTCGTCATCCCTCGCGGACATGGCTAAGTACCACTGGATCTTTTCCTTGTGGCACCAGCACATGTAGACAATGCAGAAGAAAAAACAAAACTGTCACCTCTTTCTCCACAGGCAAAACCTACACTCTTAAACATTTTATTAATTGCAGCTCTAAATCAGTAGTTTATGTAGTGGAATGTACTGTTTGTCAGATACAGTACATGGGTTGCGCCATTCGCTACCTACGAATCAGGGTCTCTGAACACTATAATGACACTGTCAATCCAAATGCCAAAAAAATATTTCTAATGTATCTAAACATTTCAAGACATGGAGGTAACCTTGATACTTTTTCTTTCTTTGGTTTAGAACATGTTAAACGGTCTACAAGAGGGGGGATACCCATTGCACTCTGCTCCAACGGGAGGTGTGGTGGTGTCATGAAGATCCTGCCAGAAACCTGAACCCGGGCCATCCCGGCCCTCAGATTTCACTGTACAGCCGCGCACAGGGAGACGGGCGCGCGCTCTAGTTAGCACCAGCCGGCCTATTTAAGCTTGACCTGTGCAGATGGTCTTTGCTGTCTGCTCTACAGCGTTGTGGTGTGTGAAATATGATCTGATATATCTGTTCCCTTTGACCCGGCTTACCATAGACTATCTAGCTTTCTGCCTGTACCCGACCCCGGCTTGTTGTGACCATCCCTCTGCCTGACCCATTGTACCTTGCTTCCAGTTTGATTCATGACCTGTCCTCCTTGATGAACTCTGGTTACCTGCATGGTCTTTCTCCAGTCTGCAGTCTGATCCCTGTAATGAACCTGATCACCTGTCTGTCTCCAGCCCATTCAGGGGTTCTGTTTCCTGTTCCCAGTCTGCTAAGCTATTGCCCAGACCCAGCCAGCTCAGCTAACCTGTTTACCTATGAGCCTGCTTGCCAAGCCGTTGTCCAGATCCAGCCAGCTCTGCTATCCGGTTTACCTGTGAGCCTGCTTGTTAAAGATCCAGCCAGCTCTGCTAACCTGTTTACCTGTGAGCCTGCTTGTTAAAGATCCAGCCAGCTCTGCTAACCTGTTTACCTGTGAGCCTGCTTGTTAAAGATCCAGCCAGCTCTGCTAACCTGTTTACCTGTGAGCCTGCTTGTTAAAGACCCAGCCAGCTCTGCTAACCTGTTTACCTGTGAGCCTGCTTGTTAAAGATCCAGCCAGCTCTGCTAACCTGTTTACCTGTGAGCCTGCTTGTTAAAGATCCAGCCAGCTCTGCTAACCTGTTTACCTGTGAGCCTGCTTGTTAAAGATCCAGCCAGCTCTGCTAACCTGTTTACCTGTGAGCCTGCTTGTTAAAGATCCAGCCAGCTCTGCTAACCTGTTTACCTGTGAGCCTGCTTGGTAAAGATCCCGCCAGCTCTGCTAACCTGTTTACCTGTGAGCCTGCTTGCTAGCTGTTGTCCAGATCCAGCCAGCTCCGCTGACCTGTTCCAGCTCATCAGTCTGTATCCAGTCTTCCCTGCTATCCAGGTTCTACCGTGTCCGCTAGCTGACTTGGTACTCTTCAGGTACGTGACAGGTGGATACACGTGTTAAATACCAGAATCCTGTTGGGCATAAACAATAGGATGGATGTTAGCCTGTTTTTGAAATAATGCTCTGAAGTATAGCAATTAATGTTTTTTCATTGAAAATCTTCCACTGTTGTATCAGTGGGACTGTAATGGTTAACATTTCATGCTCTTTGTTGAAATCCCCTGTTTTTGTGTGTGTTTGTTTGGCCCAGGTCTGGTCATCTCCACCTGTAACCAATTAATGGGTTGATTTTTTAATTAAGTGATTTATGCCCTTCATACCTCACAAGGGCTGCTTCCCTTATATATACTTGTTTTTAATGACATATTTTTATGCTTTTGATGAAGGCCTAAGGCCGAAACGCGTCAACATTTTTGGATGATGTTATTGCTGTAATGCTTAAATAAATATTTTCTATGGAGAAGCTGTCAAGTTGCCGGCCTGTACTTTCTATGGATCTTTTGTGAGCTTAATTAGCCAGAGTACCGACTACTCTACACACCAACTATACTATATAGTGGTTGAGCTTGGGTGAGTTTTTCCTCTTAGCCCTCCTCATATCTCCTGTCAGCACTCTCTCTGTAGTACTGTGTGGAAAACCTGTCTCTCTTCATATACCTCAGCACTTCCTGAAAATCCCCTTTTTCCCATTGTGCTTTGTGTCTCTGAGTTTTCTGGAAGGACAAGTCAGTATCTCTCTGTCTCCATCTTGTGGCCAAAAGGAGAAATTGCATTTTAACATACCTGCTACACTTGCATAATTTTTTGTAATGTAAAACTATTGCAGAAATGCAGAGCCCTGACACAAGTAAGGCTATTCATAAACAGCTTGGGTTTTCATTTGATTCCCCTATCGACTGCCGGCTATCGTGTTCAGCAACTGCGATAACCGTTAGATACATTCACTGCTCAACTGATCATTTTCCACCTGGCTTGAGCTAGGTGGGGCTTGCAGGGCCACCTATGGCTTGTGTTTTGGCCAATTTGAGAGGAATCAACTGAATTCGAACCATCTATGGTTTTTCTTAATACATCCATGTAATGGTCAAATTGTAGCTGGCAGCTCCAGGGAGATATTGTCTGAGATGTAGAATGTTGGTGAGTCATGTTACCTCCTAGCATTCACCATATTCTAAAATATCATTGGGGGGACACAGCTGTTAATGTTTACATGTGTTGTAAAACTGCCCTATATCTGCTTTATTTTTAGTTTTTGCTTGTTTTTCTTACATACCCATTTCTATAGTCAGCTATTTTTTACTGCCAGTCTGGGTTTTCTTTGATTCTGTTCCAATATATAAACTCCAATCACAATGTGCTGTGGTAGAGAAAATGCTACAATACATCCATCATTCACAGCCAGCAGCAAACAACACATTTGTCGCAATGTCTCATTCAGTTATCAGATCTTTAAGTTTAGATACAGACGTGTCAGCTGCTTGTTGTAAAACATATTGCACACTTTATTTAAAGAAGGAGAGCTCGGATCAGCAGAGAGTAACAACTACAACACCATTGCATCAGTAGATAATTGAAAAAGTTTAAGTCAACCAGATTTTGTAGGTTCTCCAATTTCTATTTCCACAAAATACAAATTATATTTGTAGGACTAATAAAGCATTGTGAGCTGCAAGATGCGTTTCATTCCATGAATCTCTACATCTGTCTCTAAGGTAACTGAAGGAGAAGGTGCATGGCGAGAATGCAATAGCATATTGACTCATATAATGTAGGAAAGCTGAAGAGGAAAAGACAAGACTCACATTGGCATCCTCTCTAGGCAAAGGCTGGGATGTAAGACCTTTCTAGAAGGTTGCTCCAAATATTTATTTACTCCCTCAGCTCATATCACTGAAATTTTTCTGCCTCTCTAATCTAAGCACTCAAGTTCGATCTCTATAACTGATCCATTTGTGATAAGATAGCTGTAACTTACAGTCTCAGTAGATTTAGCAGACAGTGATTCGATTCAAATGACATATTGTAGAAAGCTCTAGTCTAAAACGTGTGCAGATCTTCACAAATGAACATAAGAGGTTAAAAAAAATCCTAGTATGTCTAGCTCCAGCAATTGCATGGGCTCAGAACAGAAACTAAAGACACACTGAAAAAAGGGGTGGGACTAGCTATATAGGAGCATCTCCTAGCTACAAAGAGAGGAAGGGGAAAAAAACAACAATGCATGCGTAGCATGATACTCTCTGTCAAAATCTATGATTTCAAATATTAAAGAGAGTATCAAGTCCAAACACTAAGTGAAGACTCCATTCCAGGGATATCTGAAAGAGAAGAAAGAGGAGAACAAAAGAATAAGAAAGTGTGACAGACCTGGCTGGGACACAGGCTGTTGGAGGGGACTGAACGCGAGCCTATTACCTTGGGATTATGGGCCCTGGCATTTGGGGGAACAGTGCTCTTTGAGCTGCAAGCCTGGACCCCTGAGCTGGTGGTACTTGGATTCAGGTCAATGCTAGCCCCCCAATACACATAGAATCTGTATGTGTATTTGGCATATTAGCAAGAGACGCTAATGTCATGACTCATGAACTCCAGCCACCTGTCTGTTGTGTTAATGAATATTGTCTGGCTTGTAGAAGTGTTTCACCTATTGTTGTGTGTGCTAATTAACCCTGCAATTGAATGATGGAGCCCAGTGTTGATTAAGATAATTAGCTCATGCTAATTAGGTTAGGCTTGAGTCATCTGTCAACTGTATATAAGTGTGGCATGTCAAATAAAGATTGATTCCTGATGTAGCCTACACTGGTGTTGTCTGGTGACTGGGTAAGCTAAGAGGGTCTTGGATTGTGTGGTACCGGACAGAGGAAGCAGTTACGGCGGACATCTTGGGTACGAGGTCCGTCACAATTGGCTGGCAGCGGTGGGATCGTGCTTCCTTGTCGTGAACACATCCAAACCATCACCTGGATCCAAGGCCCGGATAGCAGAGGTACAGATACGTCATGGAAGAGGAATTCGGAAGGAGGTTGCGAGAGATGCGGATACAGCACAGAGGACCAGTATCGGTGCAGGTCCTGCTGGGATGGTATGATTCTGTTCGCCTACAACTCTGGAAAGAAGCGCTAGCCTGTGAGCAGCGACACCAGGGAAAAGTTCTCCCCTCCATCCATGTAAGGTACTGGTCGCAGTATGAAGTACGATTGCTGTTATTGGGGGAACAACCGAAGCAGGAGTGGACAGCTGAGTTAAGCAGGCTGATCAGGGCAGAAATGCGTTTGGACGAGAGCTACAGAGCCCTCCGGTGGTATGTAGCCCAAGTGTGCCCGTGGACAGCAGATGACAGGCCCACGGAAGGCTTTGATTATAATGGCCTGGGATTGTTGTACTGGAGGCTGTCCGAGGACCCCGACTTTGGGAGTAATCTGGAGTGGCGTTTGGAGGAAATAATGGAGCACAGAGAGCAAAGATTGAACGTCTCGGAAGTGCTCTGGGCACAGGAAGATTTGGAGTTCCTGGCCTCTCAGGAATGGGAGCTTGAGATTGCCTACATACAGCTGCTAGACACTGCTCAGCAGCAGGGTGGGGCTCCCTTTGCCTGGGACTATGAGGAAATACCAGCAGACAGCTCTGAAATCCTGGCTGAAGAGTCGGCGATGTGGCATAGTAACAGAGTGCTTTGCCCACCTGCCCCCGCAGCTATGGACGCGGAGGTCTTATGGCGGATGCAGGAAGTGCTGACAACAGGGCAGAGCTCTGCTAACCTCTGCCCAGCACCGATGGCATCTTCTAGGTTCCACGGACAGGTGGTGAACCTCTATCCCCAGCCATCAGTTGTAGAGACTGGGGATTTAATAGACTTTTCTGCTGAGGAAAAACAACCTCATGAGCCTCCATCAGAAGAGCTGGTATTAGGGCCAAACTTCACTGAGCTCTGCCCAGCACCAACGGCAGTATCCATGGAGTTACAAGGAACTTCTCCAGCTGAAGCGCAGGTCACCGGACAGAGGGTCCAAGACCTCTGCCCCACACCGGTGGCAGTTATGGAGGCTCAGGGTGAGAAGGTGGCAATCACTTCCCAGCAGCAGATACAGGGGGAGAAGGGAGAGGAGGTGTTTGTCGTCCCTCCCCAACAGTTGGCCAGGGTGGAGAAAGCGATCTTTCCTCCCCAGCAAAGATTTGTGCACCTGGGAGACAGTACCAGAGACATGTTGCCCCAGCAGCCAGATGAGGGAATGGAAAAGGAAGCAGCCGGCTCCCCTTCCCAATGGCAGCTACACAATTTGGGAGTGGAGGAAGCCAGCCTCCTGCCCCAACGGTTAACCAGCGCGGAGGGTGTGGAGTCCCCAGCAGAAGTGCTGGCAACAGGGCAGAGTGCTACCCACCTCTGTCCAGCACCAGCAACAGCTGCGGAGTTCCAGGGAGCTGGGGCAGTCGGCCTCTCTCCCCAACAGTTAGCTGGAGGAGATGATGTAGGGAAGCTCCTACACCCACCTGAACTGCTGACAACGGAACAAAGTGCTGCTGGCCTCTGCCCACAACTAACAGAGGGCAGATTTCCTGTAAAGGGGGATGGGACTGCAGTCCCCACCTGTATACCCCAGGGATGCTGGGCTGTCGGCCCAGATCCCCAACAGCATGATGGAGTGAGCCCAGTCACCCTGTCTTCTCTCCAGCGGCTGAAAAGACTCCAGGGAGAAGGGCCAGTCCAGGCCTCTCCCCAGCGGCGGATATGTTCTATGAGAGAGGCAGAAGTTGGCTGGGTGAGTCGTGCTCTGTTTGGAACAAATTGTTTGGGGTACTGTGTGGGTACAGGCATTAGAGGACTGGAACCACTGACTAACTTCGGAGTCAACCCGTCTGGGGTCTCCTCCTGTGTTAGTCTCCTGCCGAAAGGGGAGAAATGTGACAGACCTGGCTGGGACACAGGCTGTTGGAGGGGACTGAACGCGAGCCTATTACCTTGGGATTATGGGCCCTGGCATTTGGGGGAACAGTGCTCTTTGAGCTGCAAGCCTGGGACCCCTGAGCTGGTGGTACTTGGATTCAGGTCAATGCTGGCCCCCCAATACACATAGAATCTGTATGTGTATTTGGCATATTAGCAAGAGACGCTAATGTCATGACTCATGAACTCCAGCCACCTGTCTGTTGTGTTAATGAATATTGTCTGGCTTGTAGAAGTGTTTCACCTATTGTTGTGTGTGCTAATTAACCCTGCAATTGAATGATGGAGCCCAGTGTTGATTAAGATAATTAGCTCATGCTAATTAGGTTAGGCTTGAGTCATCTGTCAACTGTATATAAGTGTGGCATGTCAAATAAAGATTGATTCCTGATGTAGCCTACACTGGTGTTGTCTGGTGACTGGGTAAGCTAAGAGGGTCTTGGATTGTGTGGTACCGGACAGAGGAAGCAGTTACGGCGGACATCTTGGGTACGAGGTCCGTCACAGAAAGCAAACATTAACATACTGTAAAACTTGAAAGTCACTACTGGTGTCTGCAAGATGGCACAGAAGATAGTTGATTGTATCTTCAGAGGGGAATGCGGCAACATGCACCAATCCTTCTTGCCTCCCTTTTTAATCAAGTTGTTGATTTGGTTTAGACTGAATACTATTTCTTTTGGCAAAAGAAGTACCAGTTCACTGATAGTCCTTAAGTAGAGTCACGCTGATCCTTCCTGAATTACCTTGATTTTTACTTTTCTAAACTTTCCATCATTACTTGCTGCAGTCTTTGTATTGAGACCCATAGGCCAATGGTTGCAATGGGCATGCTTTTCTTTCAAAAAGACTATGCCGACAGCTTGTAGGTTGGGTTTGCTAGTTTGCCATTTGCCAAGACGGTAAAGGTTGCAAAGGTACTCCTTCTTTTAACTCCAGAAGACATTGGCAAGGTTATGTACCTGTTTCCACTGTTGTCTATGAACATTAGGGCAGTCAAATTCTCCAACAGGATTGGTAGGTATCCTAATTTTCTGGGTAAGCTATACTGGACCCCCTGGATTCTGAGGACACTGAAACCAATCATCTAGCGTTATTGATGGCGAAAGTTTAGGATCAAGTCGCATGGAGTACAGGATTTTCCTTGCAATCCCAATCCTATTTTCCCAAACACCTCCCATGTGAGAGGAATAAGGTTGGTTGAATTCCCATTTACATTGGTTGTTTAATAACTTTTCCACCCTTTCTGGAACTTTAAATTAGTTCCACAGTCAGATCTTAGCAGCTTTACAGGTCCTCGTATATAAAAAAAATCTTCGAAAGGCATTTAATAAAGGAAAAAGAATCCATTGATTCTATCCCTTCAAATGCACTGCACAAATTCTCAAACTCGTGATTGGCATGGCCCAAGGTTTATTGTTAACAACTCTTTCAAGGGCCCTTTGTGTACCTCCAGAACAGGGACCAAAGATGTCTATACTGACATTAGCGAAGGGCGGTTCTATGCTTAATCTGTCAGATGGAAGCTCTGCCATTTGCTGTTAGCTGTTCCCTGCATTTTCTCTGTAGGGTGGAGCATATGCATCTTTTCATCCTGACAATCCAAATCCCTGCAGATCTTACAGCTCCTTCCTTAACCACTAGCCGACCAGCCACCATCATTATACGGCAGCAGGACGGCTCGTTCCCGCAAATCGCCGTAGCTGTACGTCGGCCCTTTAAACAGCTATAGCAGGCGCACGCCCACTGCACAGCGAGGGATCCGATGAGCGTGGCCGGCGGGCGTGATGTCTGTCAGCCACCCGCGATCACGGGCATGAGAGCCAGAACGGGGATCTGTGTGTGTAAATGCACAAATCCCCATTCTGACAGGAGAGGAAAAACAGATTGTCCGTTCCTACTAATTAGGAACAACGATTTGTCTCCTCCTCTAGTCAGTCCCATCCCACCCACAGTTAGAAACACACATGAGGAAACACATTTAAGCCCTTGATCGCCCCCTAGTGTTAACCCCTTCCCTACCAGTGACATTTACACAGTAACAGTGCATTTTTATAGCACTGGTCGCTGTATAAATGTCAATGGTCCCAAAAATGTGTCAAAAGTGTCCGATTTGTCCGGCACAATGTCGCAGATTGCCGCCATTACCAGTAAAAAAATAAAATAAAATAAATATTGCCATAACTCTATTCACTATTTTGTAGACGCAATAGCTTTTTATTTATTTTTTTAACAAGAATATGTAGGAGAATATATTGGCGGGGGTGAGGTCCGTAGGCACATTGTGCCATTGATTGGGAATGGAGAATTTTTTGATGCATTCTTCTCTGTTACTGACATACATTTAGAACAGTTCTGATTCATGAAATATAAACAAATATCAAAAATCATTCAAACAGCATATAAAGTGCATAATTAAAGTGGATGGCACAATATAGAGTATGGGATTTCACATCAGCTGTGCCCAGTTAATCCAGCTCTGAGCAATCCTCATATCTTTTTTCAGTGAAAACTTTGTCCGTTCTTCCCCCTTGCTGTGATTGACAGGTGATTTACATATCTCGTGCACTAGCCTAAGACATGCATTATTTTTTAATTCCTACCCCCACTCCTTTCTTCAGCAGCTCTGCAAGGATTGGCTGTTCCACACCTCAGCATGATTTCTGGGTTTTGACTGGATGTTAGTGATCACAGCAGAAGTTCAGTGTAAGAAATACACAGGAGAAAATACATGTTGATAAGGGGAGTGTAGAGGTGGGCGGGGAGTCTATTGATATCACGACTCCACCCACTGAGCCCTGGAAAACAGACCCACCCACAAAATCTGCAGTTTTTTCGGGTCTCAAAGCAGACAGAGGGGAGACATTTGACAGATAAGTATACATGTAGGAGGCATG
The DNA here is from genome assembly GCA_028564925.1 of Lithobates sylvaticus. Taxonomy (NCBI): domain Eukaryota; kingdom Metazoa; phylum Chordata; class Amphibia; order Anura; family Ranidae; genus Lithobates; species Lithobates sylvaticus. Next base: position 108,299,404 of record CM053031.1, on the reverse strand, counting down.
TATATTCTTCTAGATAACCAATATTGCAGTAGTTTAGAAAGGATGAGAGTGGGTTTACATCCACTTTAAATGTCCATAAAATAAAGTGAAAAAAAGTCCATATTAAAACAGTGCAGATTTCACAAATAGATGTTGATAGATGAACAACTAAATGTAATTGTGAAATCCTATATAGCGCTTTCAGACCACCAACAAATCACCTCACTCATGATCCCCCCCCAATGGGTATAGGCTCACCTCTGAGAGTGTGACCCCCAAACTAAGCAGGGTCAGAAAACGCATGTGAGCCACCCCAGGACTCGGTGAGATATCCAACACAGCTGGCTCCTAAACTTCTCCCCAGATCTCCTCCTCAGTATGTCAGCAGCAGAGTATATGCAGTGAAAAAGACTCCAATAGTGCTGGAATTGTTTAAAACACTTAACATGCGTTTATAATTGTGAAATATTGTATATAAAGTTTCCAGACCACCAATGAATCACCACTCATGCTCCCCCCAATGGGTATAGTTTCACTTCTGGGAGTGCGAACCCCCCACCAACTAAGCAGGGTCAAAAACACATGTGAGTCACCTCAGGACTGTTGAGATATCCAACTCAGTATTTCAGCAGCAGAGTATATTCAGAAAAAAAGACTCCAATAGCGCTTGAATTGTTTAAAATACTTTAACGCACGTTTATTAAAATATACAGGGTACTCACAATATGTGGGTGCTTCCAGCGCACCACACTAATACAGACATGGGTTTGAAGCGCAACATCCAAAATCTCTAACGGCTCCTCAAATAGCTATAGAGCCCGAGTGCCTTCACCGTCTGCGTAGAAATTCCTTTCCACAAATCTAAGTACATCAGATCTGAATTATTTTTTACTGTCTTGAGCTGTTCTTCTCAGCCCATAAATTGAAGCAGGAGAAGGCTGTTACCCAAAACATCTACTTTCATTCAGTAGTCTATGACTTTGTCCCTAACATCGTTGTTGCAATACCATCAGAACCTGAAGAAGTTTCTGTTGTCTTCTCGAAAAATTAAACCGTGAAACATTTGCTGAATATCATAACCGCAGCTAGTTTTTGTTGGAACTGGAGCAAAACTTCTATAAGCTTGTTCAGATTAGAACCAGTGAGAGGGAGATAATTTTTGGGAAACACTGTCATATCGAGCACTTGAGTCGAAGACCACCCTGATCTGATAGGGCTTGCGAAGATGGTACACACTAAAGCAGGGAAGTACCAACATTCCTTCCCTTCCCTGAGATGTGGTGCAGGATTAGCATGATCTATTGCAAACACCTTGTGCATAAAGTCAACAAAGTGTTTTTTCATCTCAGGTTTTCTGTTCAGTGTGGTTGTAAAGAAGTAAATCCTGCTTCTGCATGCTGAATATAATTTTGGTAGTTTCTTTCTTTGACATGAAATGGTAGTATTGCCACCCAGCTGTTGGAATTGTACTGATAGTACTCCTTATGCACAGTTTTTTTTGAGCGCCTTGTTTTCCATGGTGGCTGCCAACTCATTGTCTTTAGTTGTTACATTGAACACCGTAGTGCTGTCATTACATCCCAGAAATGAAAGGCCTTGTTTGAAGAACTGTTGCATGCCTTTACTACAAAGTCTTTCTTTCACGTGGTAGTGATGTAGGCAGAGTTCGAAACAGGTAATACTGCCAATGAGCAGAAATGCGTGTGTTTAAAGACCTCCTGACATTCCCCAAACAGACGTTGGCTATGATGATGACCCAGCCTAGGCCCTGGCTTCAGGCATATGCTGCATCATGTGGCCTGTTGATTTGTTGACCAGCTTTGTGTACCCTTGGCATGTCTCTGCCAAGAAGTAGGAGAAAAGTAGGAGAAAATTGTAATTTCTTTCAAGAGCTGGTATGTGGTTAGCTATGCCCCCAAGTGAGAGTGGTAAGAGGCAGCTGCAGCAAAGCACCTTGTCCCCATGTTGATGAGAACAAGGGCCTCTTCCCGACAACCCTGGCCGTTGGTTGTCGGGGTCTGCGGGCGGGGGGCTTATCGGAATCCAGGAGCCCCCTTTAATAAGGGGGCCCCTAGATTCCGGCCCCCCACCCTATGTGAATGAGTATGGGGTACCATGTACCCCTACCCATTCACCTGGGGAAAAAACATGTACATAAAAAAAAAACACAACACAGGTTTTTAAAATACTTTATTACACAGCTCGGGGGTCTTCTTCCGTCTTCGGGGATCTTCTCGCCGGACTCCTCTGCTATCTTCTGCTCTTTTACTAGCGGAGGAGCCCGGCTTTCTCCTTCGTCGCCGTCCGGGGGTCTTCTTCCGACTTCGGGGGTCTTGCTTTCTTCTTCCAGCTCTTTTACTAGCGTTGGCTTGGTCTTCTGTCGATGTCGCTGTCGCCGATGCCTTCTGCTTCTTCTTCTTTCTTCTCCCGATGTTGACACAACGCTGTCTCCGCTTGTAATGGCCGAGACGTGTTGCGCGGCCACTTATATAGGGACAAGGGGTGCTTTGGGGTGGGGAGGCCGCAGGGCCCCCCCTTCCCCAAAGCAGCCCCCCTTGTTGAGGGCACGCAACCTGGTACGGCTCAGGGGGGGGGGGGCGCTTGCTCGTCCCCATCCCCTTTCCTGACCAGCCGGGCTGCGTGCTCGGATAAGGGTCTGATATGGATTCGGGGGGGACCCCCACGCCGTTTTTTTCGGCGTAGGGATTCCCCTTTAAATCCATACCAGGTGACAGGGCTAGCGAGGTGTCAATCTTGCCGATCGAGTCAGCGGCATTGACTTCCTTCGCTAGTCCCATCTACCTGGAGTCACGTTCAAAATGAACGGACTTTACTCCGTGTGTCGGCAAGTCCATTCATTTCAAAAGTCCCGCGGACTAGCAAACAGATGGCTGGATTGTCCGCCAGACTGCCAAGTCTGGCGGATAATTTTGAGTCAAAACTTCTTTCTAAGTCCGCCGGACTTTTGGGAAGAAAAAGTCAGCCGGAGCCCACACACGCTCGGATTGTCCGGCGAACTCTAGTCCGTCGGACCCAGTCCGCTGGAAAGTCTGATCGTGTGTACGTGGCATTACAGTCTTTAGCATAGTGTTTTGTGGAAGCACATCATTTAAAGCAAACCCCAAATGTCTTCAAAAGTTTGTTGCATTCTTGCAAGGGTTTCTTTCTAAAGCCAATATATTTCCAGAGTGGGTGTGGTTTGTTATCTATGGGACATTGGTGTTTTGGGTTCTTGATGATCTTGTTCTGATCAGTTTTTTCAGGGACTGTAGTGGGTGTAGGTAGAATATCAGGACTTTTCACAGATACTGGACTTCTGTGGTCTCTATTTAAAATCTATGAATGAATGAATGAATGAAAATGAATGAATGAAAATCTATGAGCTTACAGTTCTTGGAGAAGGTGGACTGAGAGGGTTGGACTCCCCAAAAGAGAAACTTGGATTATTCTTAATATCTGCAATAATCCCAATTAATTCACAGATGTAGGAAAAGGGAGGAAAGGACATTTTTTCAAGTGATGCTCATTTAGAGAAATTCACCCCCTCAAAGAGGTGGATTTTAAAAAGGAATCAGATAAATAAGCGGATTCTGGAGGATACGAAATCCAAACAACATTATAACAAAAGGAAGAAATTTCACTCTCTAGATGTGCAAAGCTGGTAGAGACATCCCAAAAAAGACTTGCATCTGTAATTGCAGTGAAAGGTAGTTCTACTAAGTAGAAAAAAGGGGGGTACTCCTGCGCTATCACTATAGGTGAAGGTGAATATATATATAGAAGTGTAACTGCTACAAGAACCGATAAGGTGACTCCGGAAACAAAAAATTATACAGTGCTAATGAATGGTGCTGTGCTGTTACAAGTAAACTGCACAATATAAATAAAATGATAAAAATTCAAACATATGATAGAAATTCAGCTCTTAGTGTAAACTGAATGTGACTTCTAAAATGCAACAGTGAAGTACTCAAAATGAACATAAGATGGAAGTCAAAACTCCAAAGTCCACTGCATATAACTCCTTAAAGTGGAGTTCCACTCATTTAAAAGTCAGCAGCTACAAAAAGTGTGGCTGCACAGCCGGGCGAGCACTGCGCATGCGTGAGCCACACTGCACGTTGTGAATGGCCGGACAATTTTCTGGGACCTGTGACGTGTCCCAGAAGATTGCAGGGAGGGAGGGGGGAAAGGGGAACTTCCTTCCGACGCCGTGGAGCCAGAGGAGGAAGTGGGAGCAGCCAGTCATGGCATGACCCCTATTAGAAACGGAACGGGGTGTACAACCAGTGCAATAGTGAAATACACATCCAGTGCAAATAAGTAATGTAAGCAAGACTATAAAATCACAAAGTGCTTGATGGATACATAAAGTGCAATAGTGATGATCTCTAAATTCAATAGCAGTGAAAACGTGATTGTCCCAATCTTAATCGTGCAAACAAGTCAGGTGTGGTGGGTGTCTCTTCTTTCCATGCAGTGACACTTCTGGAAGGGGTAACCTCTTACCTCACAGCTGTAAGGTAACAGCATAGAAATATAGTGATGGTCTGGTATCCTCTGCGGGTCCCTTCCTGGGTGTCTGGTCCATCAAGTAGCCTGGGGATGTGGGGGGATTTACTTGCTCTACCATTGCTTAAAGAGGTGTGCCCATTAAAAAAAAATGTTTTAAAAGTCAGCAGCTACAAATACTGCAGCTGCTGACTTTTAAGAATCGGACACTTACCTGTCCCTGGGTCCAGCGATGTGGGGGAACGAAGCCCCCCCTCGTTCCCCGTGATGCAAAATAAATAGTAAAAACATACTACACTATTTGGGCATTCCTCCCTCCCCCCCCCCCACCCCTCTGACTCGGTTGGGGTGTATGTGGAAGCAGAGTATACCGGAGCCATCAGCTACTGTTATTGATTATTGGATCTATACAAGGAGGAAACCCCCCCACGCCCAGGCTACTTGATCGACCAGACACCCAAGGACCCACAGAGGATACCAGACCATCACTATATTTCCATGCTGTTACCTTACAGCTGTGAGGTAAGAGGCTACCCCTTAGCGAGTATTGTTTGCACAATCAAGATTGGGACAACCACGTTTTCACCACTATTCAATTTAGAGATCATCACTATTGCACTTTATGTATCCATCAAGCACTTTGTGATTTTACTTATTTGCACTGGACGTGTATTTTACTATTGCACTTTAAGGAGTTATATGCAGTGGACTTTGGAGTTTTGACTGCCATCTTGTATTCATTTTGAGTACTTCACTCTTGCACTTTAGAAGTCACATTCAGTTTACACTTGAATTTCTAATCACTACTGTGCCAGGCTGCCGAGTCAGAAAAGCATGGTATAACATTTTGCTAAGCTCTTCAGGAATAGAGATGAGATGAGGTGAACATAGATTATGATTTAGGGCAGATTCTGTATACATTACTAAAGTTCAGGTGCTGAATCCCAGACCTATTGGCGTCAATGCGATTTGAAAGTTAAAAAATATTAAAGAAGTCCAGCTACAGTCCAGCTAAAGCTTGTTTGGCTGTACTTCTCCTGTGTGTCACAGGAGTGCAATTTGTTTTGCACTCCTGTGACCCGTTTTCAGCAGAGTGGGCTGAAGTCTGCTCTCTCAGCGCTCCAATGAGCGAGGAGGGAGCAGAGCAGAGAGTTGTGACTGACAGTCTACAGCTCTCTGTTTATGGAGCTGTGAAAGCCGAGTGATCGGTGGTGTTCGATAGCTCGGTTCACTGTGTAGAGGAGCTGGGGACAGATGCAGCATCGTACCGATGCTGCATCCATCTAGGTAAGTATAAAACTACTTCTCTTTTAATGCCCATTTGCTAGGTTAATGGGCAAGGGATTGGCAAACAAATTGCCCTTTTGAACATGAACCAAAGCAAAACAACATTTTAAAAGTTATTTTTGGCAGGGAGCAATAATTTCAGTAATGCTTAAAATAATACATTAAAATGCAAAATTCCATTTAATAACATGCTTGAGGGATGCCCTGACCATGCCTGTGAAGTGAAGCATCTGTGTGATGTTTTCAACCTACTATAGCAAAAAAATTATTACAAGGAAAAAAAGGGGGGGGGGGAAGGATAAAAAAGGTACACACAATTTTGGCTGATCAATTAGATTAATGAATCAGCGCACGATCATGAACCTAATTGGTTAATGTCACCGTAGACGTAAGCGTAGATATAAAGGGAAAGGGGGACTGAGACCGATAGAGCCGGGCCCATGTAGAAGCTACTTCTGGTAACAAAATTTATAGATCGAGTCCTTGAAATTAGTATAAATTGAAATTTAATGATGAAGTTTAAGTATCTCTCTTAAAAAAGGAAAAGAGGAAATCCATGTTAGTGAATAACTTATTCCTATTAGCTGGGACAAACTAGACAAGACAAGACAAAACAACCATATAACAACATATAATGCACCACAATGACCAATCAGCAGAAATAGTCAGTTGGGACCAATAGGTTAGATTAAATTAATATCCAATGCATTAGAGAATCATCATCTCTTAATCAACCATCAATTGGTTCTGCAGCTGACTATGGCTCAGTTGGAAATATGACTGTTGACAGAAGTATAGGATCACATCACCAAATAATTATAAATGATATTGGCTAGTCATGGCAAAAACCAATCTAGGAGTATTCATCTACATTGGTATAAGTTCCTAAGAGTAAATGATGTATCCATTGGGTCACTCTTTAGGTGACAAGAAGGTATAACAAGTTCAATCAAATTTGCGGAATAAGGATCCCGCCATATTATCGGAAAGTTCGTGCTATCAAAAAAGGATATCTTCCCAAGGTCACTTGTTCCTATGGAGCCACCTATCTATTCAATGAGCATACATATAGTCCACTTTGGTGAAAATTAACTCTGTTAGTTAATCAGGAGCAGGCAGCTTCCGTCAGCGTTAGTACAGTACCAGCTAGTGGCAAACTGATGTTTAATTTTGGCAAAGGCCAAATTTAGCTCTGTCAATCAAGATCATAAGCAGGCAGCATTAGTTAGAAGCGGTACCGACCAGTGTTAAGTTTAGCGTTTTAGTTTGGCAAAAGCCAAGTACATTACCGCACCAAGCCGATCAAGTCCTTCCTACTTGTGGGTGTCTCTGAGTAGTGTCAGATGCCGTGTATTGGCCCCGGGGCCACTCGTGGATGTCGGCCGATAAAACAGAAGGTAGCGGCTGGTTTACCCAGTCGGTAGCGGTTCCTCTGGTTTGCAGTAAGTGAATGCAGCCACCTATGGTCGTTGCTGGGACTATGCTAGAAGTCACACGCTGCTTAGAGCCGCTCCAGGCTCATCCCAGTCTCCGTGCGGGGATTCCGCGCTGGATAGTGAGTGGTGAGCGTCTGCCGGCAGTCACGTGGTGCTGTGACGTCGACACGTTTCGCTGAATGCGTAATGGCGTAGCTTCTTCCCGAACGTATGCTGGAAAGCCGTTAGGAGGCCCTTTTGTTTACAATTTGCAATTACCAGCAGGTGCTGAGTAATAAGGGAAACGTCTTGATTTAAAGTGGTTCGTCCATTGCAACAGCATTACTAGATTTTAGTAAGGCTGTTTGTTCAGGCAAAAGCCAATCTTATAACATTTTATAAATAAATTATGTTTTTATTATTAGATTGGCTGTTGAATATTAGGTCTGGGATTAGACAACATATAACATAACTGATGAGACAGAGACAAACATAATACACAATTAAACATTTAAGGACATGACAAAGCAGAGCGGGGAGGAAGAGAAAGCCACATCACATCTTATGTATATAAAATGAGTTGCTTATCAATAAGCCCGATATCCAATATAATGAATGAATTTACGTCACATTGTAGGAAAAGTAGCAATTAGCTTAACCTCCCTGGCGGTATTCCCGAGTCTAGCTCGGGGCAGAAACTTCAGTACCAAAAGCCAGACTCGGGCTTGCCTTGCAGCATACAGGTCCTTCTCAAAAAATTAGCATATTGTGATAAAGTTCATTATTTTCTGTAATGTACTGCTAAACATTAGACTTTCATATATTTTAGATTCATTACACACAACTGAAGTAGTTCAAGCCTTTTCTTGTTTTAATATTGATGATTTTGGCATACAGCTCATGAAAACCCAAAATTCCTATCTCAAAAAATTAGCATATCATGAAAAGGTTCTCTAAACGAGCTATTAACCTAATCATCTGAATCAACTAATTAACTCTAAACACCTGCAAAAGATTCCTGAGGCTTTTAAAAACTCCCAGCCTGGTTCATTACTCAAAACCACAATCATGGGTAAGACTGCCGACCTGACTGCTGTCCAGAAGGCCATCATTGACACCCTCAAGCAAGAGGGTAAGACACAGAAAGAAATTTCTGAACGAATAGGCTGTTCCCAGAGTGCTATATCAAGGCACGTCAGTGGGAAGTCTGTGGGAAGGAAAAAGTGTGGCAGAAAACGCTGCACAACGAGAAGAGGTGACTGGACTCTGAAGAAGATTGTGGAGAAGGACCGATTCCAGACCTTGGAGGACCTGCGGAAGCAGTGGACTGAGTCTGGAGTAGAAACATCCAGAGCCACCGTGAACAGGCGTGTGCAGGAAATGGGGTACAGGTGCCGCATTCCCCAGGTCAAGCCACTTTTGAACCAGAAACAGCGGCAGAAGCGCCTGACCTGGGCTACAGAGAAGCAGCACTGGACTGTTGCTCAGTGGTCCAAAGTACTTTTTTCGGATGAAAGCAAATTTTGCATGTCATTCGGAAATCAAGGTGCCAGAGTCTGGAGGAAGACTGGGGAGAGGGAAATGCCAAAATGCCTGAAGTCCAGTGTCAAGTACCCACAGTCAGTGATGGTCTGGGGTGCCATGTCAGCTGCTGGTGTTGGTCCACTGTGTTTTATCAAGGGCAGGGTCAATGCAGCTAGCTATCAGGAGATTTTGGAGCACTTCATGCTTCCATCTGCTGAAAAGCTTTATGGAGATGAAGATTTAATTTTTCAGCATGACCTGGCACCTGCTCACAGTGCCAAAACCACTGGTAAATGGTTTACTGACCATGGTATTACTGTGCTCAATTGGCCTGCCAACTCTCCTGACCTGAACCCCATAGAGAATCTGTGGGATATTGGGAAGAGAAAGTTGAGAGACGCAAGACCGAACACTCTGGATGAGCTTAAGGCCGCTATCGAAGCATCCTGGGCCTCCATAACACCTCAGCAGTGCCACAGGCTGATTGCCTCCATGCCACGCCGCATTGAAGCAGTCATTTCTGCAAAAGGATTCCCGACCAAGTATTGAGTGCATAACTGAACATAATTATTTGAAGGTTGACTTTTTTTGTATTAAAAACACTTTTCTTTTATTGGTCGGATGAAATATGCTAATTTTTTGAGATAGGAATTTTGGGTTTTCATGAGCTGCATGCCAAAATCATCAATATTAAAACAAGAAAAGGCTTGAACTACTTCAGTTGTGTGTAATGAATCTAAAATATATGAAAGTCTAATGTTTATCAGTACATTACAGAAAATAATGAACTTTATCACAATATGCTAATTTTTTGAGAAGGACCTGTACAGGGGGGGGGGGGGGGGGGGGGGGTTACTTACCTTATCCCCTGGATCCTGCAATGTCTCCCCGCTGTGTGAGCGAGCCGTCTGCTCGCTCGATTCACACAGTGCCCGAGTGCCGCTGATCGCACGGGAGCGGAGATCGCCGCCAAATTCAAAAAAGTTTAAAAACACAGTACACATACAGTACTGTAATCTTACAGATTACAGTACTGGATACAAAAAATACACATCCCCTTTGTCCCTAGTGGTCTGCCCAGTGCCCTGCATGTCATTTTATATAATAAAAAGATTTTTTTCTGCCTGGAAACTGGAGATTGTCCATAGCAACCAAAAAGTGTCCCTTTATGTCAAAAGTGGTTTTAGACCAGCTAGAAAACAGCGATAATAAATTAGAATTACAATTCATCATCAAACACTATATTTAATGACAGCGACTATTCTGCAACTGAGCAAATTTCAGTGTTTTTGATTTGATTACATTATTGGATCATTTTTATATATATTTTTATTTTATTATAATTTATGATTTTGTGTTTCAAACTTTATCATACCCGGGATGTCTACTAGACTCTGGTTTGGACAGATTTAAGTGAGTTATTCATAAGAATTGCATGCCTACAATATAAAAACGCCAAATTTCCATGGAAAATAATTGTACCGCTTTCAGCACAAAATTCCAGACAGAATCATACCGCCAGGGAGGTTAAGTGTGGCAAGAGGTTAGGTTTTATTTATATACCTACAGCTGCAGTAAACTTAAGACGGGACTATGGTGATTGAGAGGAACAATGTTTACTAACTCTTTTTTCCTTTTTTTCAGTTTTAAAGTTTAAGAATCCAGGAAGGCCTGGAGATTTAATTCAGTGTTTAAACCAACGGGGACAAGAGATTTTAACCGATAGACCCACCACTTTTCCTTTTGAAGGAGAATTTTGTCGAAGTCACTGCGTCTTGTTGGTAGCTTTAGGGCATATATGCCCTTAACTAGTAATCCTTTAGGGTCACCGCCATGACATAATGCAAAATGTTTTGCTAGAGGTTTTTCAGGTATCTTACCCTTCTCCCTAATTTCACGCAGGTGCTCACCTATCCTAATTTTGAGTGATCGTTTTGTTTTCCCGACGTAAATTTTAGGACAGGGGCAAGTTATGACATAAATTACCCGTGTAGTGGAGCAATTGATAAGGTCACTAATCCTGAAATTCTCTTTGCCTTGGGCATCCGTGAAGGTAGATGTCCTGTGTACGTATGGGCAGATTTGACATTTTGAACATGGATACATACCGTTCGATCGTGGATAATTTGAGAGCCAGGTGTGATCTGGCTCCTTTGTGAATTCGGATTGTATCAACATGTCACCCAAGCTTTTTGCTCGTCTGGCAACAAGCTTGGGGGTTCTGCCAACTATTTCACTGATCAATGGTGAACCTGTCAGAATGCTCCAGTGCTTTTTAAGTATAGAGTGAACTTTATTCCACAGGGAGCCAAAAGTAGTGATAATTCTGACGGGTTCATCAGTGGTCAAGGTGGAAACCTCAGGAACAGTGTCCTGGTAAGGCTTATTTCGTAGCAGGCTTTCACAGTCCCTCAAGGCGGCCTTCTTCTTTGCACGTCTTATCTGACCGTGTGAATAGCCTCGCTCACGAAATTGTGTATAAAGTTCAGAACTCTCTCTTCTGTATTCCTCAGAATCAGTGCCATTTAGTTTTATACGCAAAAACTGCCCCACCGGTATTCCATTTTTTAACCAATGTGGGTGGTGACTATTGGCATGCAGTAGTGTGTTTGCTGCTGTTTTTTTTACGAAAAGTACAGGTTCTGAGGATACCATTCTCAATAGAGACACTGAGATCAAGGAAGGGTAATGACTTTTGATCAAAATTGTAGGTCAGCCGTATGTTTCTCCATAAATTTATGGCAAAACACTGATGCTTTCAAAAAAGAAAGTGAGTTTTATTTGCTGGCAAAATTACAACTTCTTGTCTACTGTTTGTAAACCAAGTACTGCACTTTAAGTGGGCTCACACTGCATCTCCAGACACCTACCTGTGGTACCAGCCCTGGGACTGTTCCAGCCTCTCAACTGTGATGCCAGCTCAGTGATCCCTCCAACTGTTTGGCTTACACTGGACTTCACTGTGAGAGACTCAGAGGCTAAGTGCAAGTAGCTGTTTGTGCATAGCTCCCAACTGTCCCTGATTTGGAACAAAGTCCCTTTGTCCCTCTTTCCTCCTCATTTGTCCCTCATTGTGGTCTGATCTATATAGTTTTATATAAAATGCACTTTTTATCTTTCAAAAAGTGTTTTTCAGTGCTAAAACTTTTATCCAATTTTTAAATTGCTGCATTTGTAAATTTGAAAACCAATATAAAGGAATAGTAGTGGTTAAAAAAAAGCACTTTAAGGGGGCATGGCAGGGGATGTGTCCTATGCATACATACTTTTGCTAAAAGGTGTCCCTCGTTCCCATCTCAGAAAGTTGGGAGGTACTGTTTACTGTAATAGTTGTTCTCTAGTATCTGTGGCTACAGAGCCTAATAGAGACTGTACTGTACTGCCACCCAATGTCCTTGGTAAGTCACACAGACATTGCTTTTATGAGCTCCTGTTTGTTTATCTTCATATTTGGTTTAACCACTTCAATACAGGGCACTTTGCCCCCTTTCTGCTCAGACCAATGTTTAGCTTTCATCGCTGTGCACTTTGAATGACAATTGCGCGATCATGCAACTCTGCACCCAAACAAATTTTTTTATAATTTTGTTCCCACAAATAGAGCTTTCTTTTGGTGGTATTTGATCACCGCTGTTTTTTTTTTTTTGCTAAACAAATAAAAAAAAAAGAACGAAAATTTTGAAAAAAAAAGGTTTTCTTTGTTTCTGTTATATAATGTTGTAAATAAGTAAGTTTTCTTCTTCACTGATGGGTGCTGATGAGGCTGCACTGATGGGCACTGATAAGTCGGCACTGATAGGCACTGGTGAGGTGGCACTAATGAGGTGGCACTTATGACGAGGCACTATTATGCAGCACTAGGGGGCACTGATATGAGCATTGATAGGCAGCACTGATAGGCGACACTGATGGGCACTGATAGGCAGCACTGATGGGAACTTATTGGTGGCACTGTTGGGCACTGATGGGTAGCACTGATGAGGCACTGGCAGGCATTACTGCTGGGCACTGGTTGGCACCTCTAATGGGCACTGATTGGCAGCCCTGGTGGGTTTCCCTGGTGATCCTGGGTGGCATCCCTGGTGGTCCTGGGTGGGCATCCTTGGGGGGGCTGTGCTGATAATTAATCAGCGCAGGCCCCCCCTGTCAGGAGAGCAGCCGATCGGCTCTCCTCTACTTGGGTCTGTCAGCACGAGTGGAGGAGAAGCCGATACAAGGCTCTTCCGGTTTACGCTGTGATCAACTGTGATTGGACACAGCTGATCACATGGTAAAGAGCCTACATCAGAGGCTCTTAACCAAGATTAGTGATGCGGTTAGTCAGACTGACACACCACACCAACGATTGCCTCACTGCCCGCCCCCGCGGCTTATCCTGCTGGGCGTTATATGAGCTCTACCAAAATGGGGAAGCTCTGCTTGTCTACCTTCCCCCCCTCCGCTGCCACATTTGGCACTTTTTGGGGGGAGCATGTACCTGGTTTTGACAGGTACCCGCTCCCACTTCCAGGTGAGTTCGCCACAGCCCCCCTCCTTCTCCTGCAGCCAACCCATTCACAGAGAGAAGCGAGTTTTGTGCATGCGCAGTAGGGAACCAGCTGTGAAGCCGCAAGGCTTCCCAGTCAGTTTCCCTTAGTGGAGATGGTGGCAACAGCAGCACCTGATGGCCGATTGAAAAATCAGCTCGGGGGAAGACACTGCTGGATTCCTGGACAGGTAAGTGTCCTAATATTAAAAGTCAGCAGCTGCTAACTTTTCATTTTTTCTAAAGGAGCCTGGAGCTCCTCTTTAAAGAATATTTTACCCCAACATTTCATATTCCTGATTTGTGTCTGTTTTACCATGTACTTGAATTAAAAAATATCCTCTTCTCTTTGTATTGCTTCCTTTGTGTGAAATACCTGGTGATCCTGCCAATTCTCACTGCTTTCTTATTTCAAACTGACCACACTAGGCATGAGAGCACATCTAGGAAAGAGAAAATGCAGCACTAGAATTGAACAGATGTAAAAGTTCAAAAGTGCCCACAGACACTAATATGTAAACAGCACGAAAAAGTCCATATATCCTTAGGAGTCATCCGAGGTGTATATTCAAACAAACTGAAGTGAATAGTAGTATCCTCCACCGAAAACCAACATGTTGGGCCGCTTTACTCAAAGTATGGATCACTAGGTTATAGGTGGTCAAACAAGCACAATGTTTATCCACAGGCTGGTCTCATCTCCTCTAAGGCAACGTGCAAATGGATCTTGTATATCCCTCAAGGATGGTAAATACACAGGTCTCATGCATCAAAATAAGAGCAAACCACTCCTCATGGTGCAGTATATCAAACCAGTATAAAAGTTTATTCCAGATAAATCAAAATACTCACATTTAAAACAAGCGTATCATAAGGTATAAAAGAACAGGTGTTTCCAACCCACAAGATGGTCCTGGGCCGCACATGTAGTGATTTGACACCAGATTCCATTCTTTACCCTGTGCGTTTTGTCCAATGAGGAACCTCGTCAGGGGCGTGACTGGCAAATGTCACTTCCTCTATATATAGGGAGAGGGCAGACTGAAACCGCCCACTCTCTATTGTGTTCCAAACCTCAGTTTCAACTGCCGGAAGCAGAAACAACCTCATAACTGGAAGAAACAACACAGCTAGAGCGAATATGGCTAAACTAAATAGCGGCAGCCATATTAATGAAGACCAAAGGGCAGAAATATCAAATCTTACTTTATTTCCATTTTCACATCTTAACAAACATAAAACTTTGCAGTTACATGTATTATACAGGCATTTACAGTTGTGTCTATATGTTTTTATGTTTCAAATCTTACTTTATTTCCATTTTCACATCTTAACAAACATAAAACTTTGCAGTTACATGTATTATACAGGCATTTACAGTTGTGTCTGTTTATAACTCCATAGTTTCTTATTCCTGTACTTTTGCGTGTTAGTTATATATGGTTGCTATTACTTTCATTCTTTCTCCCCATCATATGTCATTAAAGCTTATCAAACAATCTATCATACTCTCTTCATTCATATTAGTGTCCAGTAGAGAAAAAAAAAGAAAAAGAGAGAAAAAAAAAAAAAAAAAAAAAAAAAAAAAAAAAGGATTTTGACAAGGTCTCTCCCATCCTCCCTCCTCCCCCCTCCCTCTCATATCGTCCGCAGCAATAAGGACGACATCCTATAGTCTTTCCATTTTTGCCAAGTTTCGTTTATGTGATCTTTGGGATCCTCCTCCTTTATAATCCTCTCTTCCAGTGAACGCATATCATCCATTTCTATGATCCATTCCTCAATTGAGGGTGCTATATTGTTTTTCCATTTCCTTGCTATTACTGTTCTAGCTGCGGTTAAACAGTGTTTTAGTATCCCTTTTCTTATCTTTTTGATCGTACCTGGTATCATTGATAAAATAGCGATCTTTATTTCTGGTTGTATGTTTATATCTGTCATCTCGCTATATATCTTAAATATTTTTTCCCAGAATATGTACACCTTTGGGCATAAAAACCAGATATGTGACATAGTCCCGGTTGCTTTTTGACATCTCCAACAGGTGCTATCATTTTCTACATTAATTTTATACAGGTCAATTGGGCATTTATACCATCTCACTAGTAATTTGTAGTTTCTTTCCTGATGCCTATTGGATAGAGACATTTTGTGTGTTAGTAAAATTGCTTTGTCCCATTTCTCTCTGGGTATGGCCTCTTCCATCTCCTGTTCCCATATTCTTACATACTTTAACTCTTGTGTGTTACTGTTTGAAATTAAATATTTATATATATATTGGAGAGATTATGTATGGGTCTTTGTTCTTGTAATAATAATGTTTCCAATGTTGTGGGTGTTCTGTCCAGTATTCCTGTTTTCTCAAGAGTATTTATATATTCCTGAAGCTGTCTGTGTTGTATCCATTTGTGTGCATGTTCTCTACCCATGTCTTCTAGTCGAATAAGTTTTTTGTTCTCCATTGTTTGTACTATTCTGATGTTGTCTTTTTTCTCCCATTTTAAAAAGGTTCTGGATTCATTTGCTGGGGGGAAATCGGGATTGCCGAAGAGGGGTGTCATTGGGCCTATATATGATGACCCTATTCCCCTTTTCATCAGTCCGTCCCATGTTTTCAGTGTTGCTTCAATCAAAAATGGCATTTCTTGTCTTAATGGTCTATTCTCTTTTTTTATCCATGGTAGTATTTTTAAATTTATATTCATAATTTCTTCCTCTAGTTCCACCCATTGTTTAGTTCCTTTATTATGAAACCAATCCAGAATCCTAGTGATCAGGGATGCCTTTAGGTATGTGGATAAATCTGGAAGAGCCAAACCCCCGTCTTTTTTAGATCTTATAAGTGTTTCCCTGCTGACTCTTGCTGGTTTACCCGCCCAGATGAAGCTGCCTATCAGTTTTCGTAGAGTATTCAATATGTTTTTGAGGGGAAATATTGGAACTGTTTGGAATATATATAGTATTTTGGGAAGTATGTCCATTTTTATAATATTTATACGCCCTGTCCAAGAGAAAATCCCTTTGTTGTAGTTTTGAAGTAGTTTCGTTATTTTTTGTATTAGTGGGACATAGTTGTTTTCTTGGAGTTTTCTGATGTCATTGGGGATAAATATTCCTAGGTATTTAATAGTACTATTTTGCCATTTAAAAGAGAAATTCCTTTTAAGAGTATCAACAGTGTTTGTAGTAAGTGAAATGTTTAAGGCTTCCGTTTTATTATAATTAACTTTGAAGTTACTAACTTCAGCAAAGCGTTTGAATTCTTTTATTAGATTGGGTAGCGTCACTATGGGGTTTGTAATATATAATAATAGATCATCTGCGTATCCTGAAAGTTTATATTCCTGATCTTTTATTCTAATTCCTTGTATATCCTTATTTATCCGGATTGCTGTCATCAGATGTTCCATAGTTAAAACATATATCAGTGGGGATAAGGGACATCCCTGTCTGGTTCCGTTTCGTATTGTTATCGTGTCTGATAATTCCCCATTTGCTCGAATTTTGGCCGTTGGATTCTGATATAGAACCAGAATCTTTTCTAATAATCTAGGGCCCAGTCCCCATTGTTTCAATGTCTCTTCAAAGAATCGCCATCCCACCCTGTCGAACGCTTTTTCAGCGTCTACTGCCAATAGACAGGATGGGATGGCGTGTCCTTTCGCATATTCGACTAATGTCAAAGTTTTAAGGGTGTTATCTCTCGCTTCTCTTCCCTCCACGAATCCTACTTGGTCTAAATGTATCGTTGTTGGTAGTTTAGGGGTAAGCCTATTGGCTATAACTTTAGAGTAGATTCGGAGATCTATATTCGTCAGGGAGATCGGTCTATAGTTTCCACATAGTGTATGGTCTTTATCGGGTTTGGGTATGAGAGATATATATGCCTGCATACTTTGTGATACAAATGGCTGAGCTATAGATACAGAGTTAAATGTGCGTTTTAAAACTGGGATAAGCAGGTCTTTGTATAATTTATAAAAGCGTGGGGTAAATCCGTCAGGCCCTGGGCTTTTACCTATTGTCAGTGAGTCTATTACTATTTGTATTTCCGTTTCTGAGAATTCATTCTCAAGTTGTTCTATATCGCTATCAGGTAGTGGTGGTATCGGGGTTTCTGTTATGTATTGTTTTACCTTTTGGTCAAGGTCTTCTAGGTTTTGTTTTGTTAGTCGGTTAGGTAGGTTATATAACCCAGAGTAAAATGTATGGAAAGTTTCCATAATCTTTTTGGGATCATACGTCAGTTCCCCTGAGTCTGTTTTAATTTTGGGAATTGATGTAGTTCTTGTTTGTTGTTTTAAAGCTCCAGCTAATATTTTACCTGGTTTATTCTCTTGATGGTAATATAGGGCGCGATTTTTGTCTCTAATTCGAAGTGATTGTTCATTCAATATCGTTCTCAACTCTACTCTTTTATCCGAGAGGACCATTAATGTTTCTCGTGTTGTATTCTGTTTATGGTGTTTCTCTAATGCCGAAATTTCTTGTATCAATTCTTTTAACCTATTGTTTTTTTCATTTTTTTTAATCTAGACCCATGTTTAATAAAGAGGCCCCTTATTATACATTTAAGGGCTTCCCATTGATTTGGGAGTGATGTATTGTCTTCTATGTGGTCTGATGTAAAGTTCAATATCGCGGAAGCAATTTCAGTTCTACAGGATTCATCAAATAGTAAATTATCATTTAATTTCCATGTACCTCTAGGCATACTTTTATTTATTGTATCTATAGTTAGGTAGATGGGTGCATGGTCTGACCATATGAAATTCCCTATCTCGGGGGTAGAGGTTGTTGCAATCGCCGAGGAGTTTATCAAAAAGTAGTCCAGTCTATGGTATGTATCGTGTACCTGGGAGTAATATGTATAGTCTTTTATACTTGGATTTGTTATTCTCCATATATCTATTAGTTGGTATTGTTCTAGTAGTTTTTTAAATGCTCTTTTCTCACTTTTCTTTTGAGGTCCTGTCTTTGATGTGGTATCCATATTTCGATCTAGAACAAAATTGAAGTCTCCTCCAATTATGATTGTCCCTTCTGCTTTAATCATCATCTTTGTTAGTAGTTGAATGCCTGTTTTAATTTGATCTATATTTGGTAGATAGATATTAATAAAAGTGTATATCTGTCCGTATATATTCAGCTTTAGCAATAGTGCTCTGCCCTCTCGACTTGTCCATTTTTCTAAAACCTGATGAGGTATTGAGTTATGAATTACTATTGAGACCCCTCTGGATTTTGAATATGGGTATGTATCGTGATACCAGTTGGGATATTGTCTATTCTGTATGTTTGGTAGTTGATTTGTACGGAAGTGCGTTTCCTGGAAGAGAATAATTCCTACATTTTGTTTCTGGAGAGAATATAAGATTTGTGATCTCTTAGATGCTACATTTAGTCCCCTTGTATTGAAAGAACAAACTTTAATAGCTGTCATATTTCGACAATAGGGGGTCTAGAGGAGGGAAGAGGGAGAGAGCAAAAGGGGGGGGGGGGGGGGAGAGGGGAAGAGGGAGAAGGAAGAGAGAGAGAAAAGAAAAAGAAGAAAGAAGGAAGGGAGAAAAAAAAAAAAAAAAAAAAAAAAAAAAATTAATATTTTTTATTCTTTTAAAAAAAGCTTCTCTTCTGTAGTTCACATTCACTCGTACTAAGAGTCAAGTGCTCTTTGGTGTTCTACTCACTTATAATTTAAACTTTCATACTTTATCATTCTCTAAATGACTCGTTGAGTCTACCCTTACAATGTAAGTTCCCTATTTGGGGGTATATAGGGATTTCCTTAGGGTTAGGACGTGTCCCTGGTCTGGGAATAGTTTAGTTTAAATAATGTAGGATTTTAATGGGTATTTTAATCCTACATCTTATTTATCACCTTCATGAGCTATTATTATTGTGTTACTTATGTTTGTTCTCCTATCCTCTTCCCCTCCCCCTCCCCCCTCACCTTTGAAGTTATATTTGAAAGCCGACAGTTTATGTGGTATATATACGTCTTTTCCATTCTGTTATTCCATTATTACAGATTGGTATTTGGGTTGTTTCCCATGGATACAATGTGGTTTATTGGTGCATAATCTATACAGTTTATTTCCTCTGCTCTTCGTTGTGGGGATAGAGTGGGCAGAGAGAGAAGGAGAGAGAGAAGGGAGGAAAAGGAGAGGGAAAGGAAAAAAAAAAAAAAAAAAAAAAAAAAAAAAAAAAAAACCTAGAGGAAAAAAAGGGGAGGAAATTTTCTCTCTCTCCACCACCCCACCCACTCCCTCCCCTCCGCAGAGGGTCGTTTTTTTTTTTGGAGGGCAGAGGAAGATTGAATCAATTGTATCCAATGGGGGCAAACCAATTTCCCAAAAGCCCACAGCTCATAAGTGTCCATTTTTCGGGTACATTACAATTTATACATTTTTATCATATTTTCATTATATTCTGACATATTATATTTATAACTCTATGCATTTAAAAAAAAAAAAAAAAAAAAAAAAAAAATTTATAATAAAAAAAAAAAAAAAAAAAAAAAAAAAAAAAATTTTTTTTAAAAAATTTAAAAAATAAAAATTAAAGGGGGGGGAGCACATAGGGGGGGAGGGGAGGCCAATTCTTTTGGAATCTCCCCAATCCCCCTTGTTCTCCTCCCTCGTTCCATTTCCCCCTCTTCTAGAGATGTGTGTGTAAGTAATGGATTATAAATTGTGTCTGGTGTGTCCGTGTCGTGTGTATATAATATTAGTGTACAGGCATGTGATCGGTGTATCCCTTTCCCTTCTACCCTTCCCTCCCCGGTCCTATGTCCGCCCCCAAAAATGTGAGTCCTTGTGTAGATATGGTAAAGTTATGTGATGTGTTTCAAAAAAAAAAAAAAAAAAAATTTTTTTTTTTTTTTTTTTGTGCCCCTATTCATACTCAAATGATTCTGGTCTTTCCCTGATCACTTCTAATATTAACATTGTTTCCTCTTTATCTATTACATATCCGCAGTGTATATTGTGATGGTTACTGTTTGTACCCTATTCCTAAACCTCCCTCTTTTCTCCCTCCCCTCACCCTCCCATCTCCCCCTTCTCCGGAAAAAGAAGGAGAGGGGGAAAAAAAAAAAAAAAAAAAAAAAAAAAAAAGGGGAGAAGGGGGGAAATTATGTATCTCTTTCCCTTCTCTTTCCCCCTCATTTCATTCTGAAGAGATTTAATATATCTGGGCCCACAAGGGCAGTTCTATCAGAGGGAGTCCCAAATGGTTGAGGAATTCTTGTAGATCTTCAATACTCCGAAACACCGTCTTCTGGCCTTCTTGGTACACTATTACTTGAAAGGGGGATCCCCATTTATAAAGGAATCCCTTCTCTCTCAATAGCTCCAGTAGTGGTTTCACCGCTCTTCTCTTATTTAATGTATGTTTAGATAGATCTTGTAAGAATATAAGTTGAGCTCCCTCATACTTGAATTCCCTTTGTGTTCTTGCTGCTATCATTATATTTTCTTTGGTTTGAAAAAAATGTATTCTACATATTATGTCTCTAGGTCTCGTTTGATTGGGATCTCTGGGTCCTTGAATTCTGTGTGCTCGATCGATCTCTATTGCTGTTGTCTCAGGTTGTTGTAATAAAATATTAAATATATGTTGTAATATTTGTTTCAGATTCTCGGTGTCTACTGATTCTGGAAGTCCTCTTATTTTTATATTATTACGTCTATTCTTATTCTCGAGTTCATCTGTTGAATCTCTTATTTGTTTTATTAATCGATCGTGTTCTATTATTTTTTCTTCCAGGGTAAGTGTTTTCTGGTCGATCGTCAAGATTTTGGCATCTATGATATTCATATGCTCTTGGGTGTCTATTAAGGATACCTTCAATGAATTTATTTGCTCTTTATATGTAGTCTCTAATCTATAGACATAATTATCCATATCCTCTTTAGTTGGTAGTGATTTTAAGTGTGTCTGTATGTCCCAGTTGGGATTGTTTGTTGGTCTCGTTGTGTCCATTATGGGATATTGTGTACTCCCTGTGGGGCTATTGTTGAGTGGGAGCTCTGGGCTCATACTGGGTGAAGCAAAATGCAATTCATTGGAAGTCTCTGCGTCTTGTTGTGGCGATATTAATGGCTGTTTGAAAAACCCCTTTATATCTGAGTTCTGTGCAGATTGTGGCTTAATCTGATTTTTTGTTGTTCCACCTGTGGATCCTCTCTTTGTTTTCTGAGTGTGTGTACTTTTTGGTGGCATCCTTATAGAGTTTTTATCTGTTTCAAAGTAGTAGATGGAAAGCAAACAACCAAAAAAAAAAAAAAAAAAAAAAAAAAAAAAAAAGAAACCATTTCCTCTCAAGAGAAGTGTATATTCCACTGATCATATATTCTATATATATATATGGAATGTTGTTCTCTTGGGTAGTTGTAGGGGTCTTTCTTATAACTTTTTTAATCTGTCTGGTGGGGAGGTATCTCCCGGGTTGCACTATCTTCACCCCCAATTTAAATCCTTTTTTAGCCGTCCATTTTTCATTAGGTTAAACTTCCCCTTTTTTTTTTTTTTTTTTTTCCTTTCTTTTCAAAACTCTTTATTGTACTCTGTATTCTTTGTTAACTGTCAGCAAGGTTTATCAGATATACCAGGAATATCTTTAATGGGTATTCTGTACAGTTATGTAATTAATTATTTAACCCTTTTACGGTGAGGTCTTTCTCTCTACAGGAGGGTTATATTTGGGTGTTTTTTCTGCTGGTTTCTGTAGGTCCCACTACAGTGTAGGTCCCACTAGAGTGACGTGACGTTTATGCCCTTAATACCCTTTATTATACAGTTATTCCTTTTCAGTTTTTATGCCATAGCACATATCCAAAGGGAAAAAGAAAAAGGAAAAAAACGGGGTTTTTTTGTCGGTCCCCTCCGCTTTACCTTTAGTCTGTAGGGTATATGAGATGGGGTACTTATCTGCTGGTTCCGTTAGTCCTGCACAGTCACTCTAGGGATTCCCTGTGGAGACCTCCGCTTCATGTAGTCTTCACAGCGGTGGTTGCTGCAACATTGGTCTGTTGTGTTACCTTCCCAGGCAGTTTGGTATCTCCGCGTGCGACGGGCCGTCGAATCCACACGGTTTGTATGGCGTGTATCCCGTTCGGTATATCCCGGCTTCGGCCGAAGGGGGGTCTTTAGTCAGCACTCTGGGGACGCCTCGTTCCCATCACTGCAGGTAAGAGATCGCTGGGAACTTTTTCTGTCTCTCTTGGGATTATATCCCAGCGCTTTTCTTGGAGCCTTTTCACCGCTATTTGCGCTTACCGCCAGCCAGCAAGCTAAGCTGCAGAGAGGTTGAAAAGATGTGTCCTTCAGCTGTGGTCAGAGCAGCATATCGTCGGCTTAGGGAGGGTAGGTGGGGATCATCTGTAGCTCATTGTGGTCAGCTGCAGGTCGTTTCCCAGACCTAGGAGGAGCTCCTTCGCTACACGTCCATCCTGTTCAATCCCCTTCCCCCAACTCCGCCTGAGAAGATTTCTAGATGCAGACGGCCCGTGCGGCGCCAAGCACGGAGGCACCGCTGATTTCTCCTTCCATTCGGCCCGCCCACTAGTCTGCACGAGGAGAAGTGGACGGCCGCTCAAGGATCAGAAGAGTTAAGGTGCCCCCCCTCTCTCTCTTCCCCCCTCTCTCTTCCCCCATCTCTCTCTCGGCCCCCGCTCTCTCTCTCCCCCCCCCTGTCGCCCGCCCGCCCCCCTCTCTCTCCCTTCCCCCTGCCCCCACTCTCTGCCTGTCCCCCTCCTCTCTCCCCCCCTCCCCTCTCCCCCCCCCTCGGCCCTGCGGCCCCCCCCCCCGCTCCCCCCCCTTCCATTCCCCCCGCCCCCCCCCCTCTCTCTCCCCCCTCCTCTCACCTCCCCCCCCTCTCTCTCTCTCTCTCTCTCTCTCTCTCTCTCTCTCTCCCTCTTGTAAAAAAAAAGAGTGCATTTTTTTTGCAGAGCGTTGCAGTTTCTTAGTGGGGGGGGCTCTCTCTCTCTCCCCCCCTCTCACATCCCCCCCCTCTCTCTCCCCCCCCCCGCATCCACTGTGCCCCTCAAACTCTGCCACTGTGCCCCTCTCACCCTCCCCCACTCTCTCTGCCTCTCTCTCTCTCTCTCCCACTGTGCCCCTCAAAAGCAGTGCCACTGTGCCCCTCAAACGCATGCCAGTGGGCCCCTCAAACGCATACCACTGTGCCCCTCAAACGCATGCCACTGTGCCCCTCAAACGCAGCCACTGTTCCCTCAAACGCATGCCACTGTGCCCCTGAAACGCATGCCACTGTGCCCTCAAACGCATACCACTGTGCCCCTCAAGCGCATACCACTGTGCACATCAAACGCAGCCACTGTTCCACTCAAACGCATGCCACTGTGCCCAAACGCATGCCACTGTGCCCTCAAACGCATACCACTGTGCCCATGAAACGCAGCCACTGTGCCCTCAAACGCATACCACTGTGCCCCTCAAACGCATACCACTGTGCCCATCAAACGCAGCCCACTGTGCCCATCAAACGCAGCCACTGTGCCCATCAAACGCAGCCACTGTGCCCATCAAACGCAGCCACTGTGCCCATCAAACGCAGCCACTGTGCCATCAAACGCCACTGTGCCATCAAACGCTGCCACTGTGCCCACCAAACGCTGCCACTGTGCCCACCAAACGCAGCCACTGTGCCCACCAAACGCAGCCACTGTGCCCACCAAACGCAGCCACTGTGCCATCAAATGCAGCCACTGTGCCATCAAACGCAGCCATTGTGCCCATCAAACGCAGCCACTGTGCCATAAAATGCAGCCACTGTACCCATAAATTGCCACCACTGTGCCCATCAAACGCAGCCACTGTAACATCAAACGCAGCCACTGTGCCCTCAAATTGCCACCACTGTGCCCTCAAACGCTGCCACTGTGCCCTCAAACGCAACCACTGTGCCCTCAAATTGCCACCACTGTGCCCATTAAACGCAGCCACTGTGCCCTCAAACGCAGCCACTGTGCCCTCAAATGCATTCCACTGTGCCTATAAATTGCCACCACTGTGCCCATCAAACGCAGCCACTGTGCCCATCAAACGCAGCCACTGTGCCCTCAAACGCAGCCACTGTGCCCTCAAACGCATGCCACTGTGCCCATAAATTGCATGCCACTGTGCCCATCAAACGCTGCCACTGTGCCCATCAAACGCTGCCACTGTGCCCACCAAACGCTGCCACTGTGCCCACCAAACGCAGCCACTGTGCCCACCAAACGCAGCCACTGTGCCCACCAAACGCAGCCACTGTGCCATCAAATGCAGCCACTGTGCCATCAAACGCAGCCATTGTGCCCATCAAACGCAGCCACTGTGCCATCAAATGCAGCCACTGTACCCATAAATTGCCACCACTGTGCCCATTAAACACTGCCACTGTGCCATCAAAAGCATTCACTGTGCCCATCAAACGCAGCCACTGTGCCATCAAACGCAGCCATTGTGCCCATCAAGCGCAGCCACTGTGCCATCAAATGCAGCCACTGTACCCATAAATTGCCACCACTGTGCCCATCAAACGCAGCCACTGTAACATCAAACGCAGCCACTGTGCCCTCAAACGCAACCACTGTGCCCTCAAATTGCCACCACTGTGCCCATTAAATGCAGCCACTGTGCCCTCAAACGCAGCCACTGTGCCATCAAATGCAGCCACTGTACCCATAAATTGCCACCACTGTGCCCATTAAACACTGCCACTGTGCCATCAAAAACATTCACTGTGCCCATCAAACGCAGCCACTGTGCCATCAAACGCAGCCATTGTGCCCATCAAACGCAGCCACTGTGCCTTTAAACGCAGCCACTGTACCCATAAATTGCCACCACTGTGCCCATCAAACGCAGCCACTGTAACATCAAATGCAGCCACTGTACCTATAAATTGCCACCACTGTGCCCATCAAAACACAGCCACTGTGCCATCAAACGCAGCCACCGTACCCATAAATTGCCACCACTGTGTCCATCAAACGCAGCCACTGTAACCATCAATTGCCACCAGTTTGCCCCATCAAATGCTCCCAGTGTCCCCCCCCCCCCTACCTGTCTCGGGTCAGCGCATTCCTCCACGCTCCCTCCAAGTCCTTAATGTCTTCTCCCGTCCACTTCTGCTATGATTGGACGCCCGATAGGCATCCAATCACAGCACCTGATTGGCTGAGAGGCAGGTCAGTGTTAGGGAAGCGATTTATTTGGATTCCCTAATACAGACCTGTGTAAACAGCGAACGCACAGAAGTGCGCCCGCTGTTTACCAATTTGGAAGCCTATTAGAGCCGACGGCTATATATATAAAGCCCTATGTGCTTTTATATGTGTCTTATGTATATATAATGCACTCTTCAAATATGCTTTAAAATGTCTGGTTTTCCCTTTTATGAACAAGAAAATAATGACGTTATGCTGTTGGGCTGGTATAATAATGCTGTTGGGCTGGTATAATAATGCTGTTGGGCTGGTATAATAATGCTGTGGGGCTGGTATAATAATGCTGTGGGGCTGGTATGACATTTTTTTTTTTTTCCCAGTCCGGCCCTGCTTGGATATAAAAAAATATACCAAGAGAGAGTAACTCCAAAGGGAACCACACAGCAGTGTAATAGTCACAAAAATAGAAAATATTTATTAATGAGATTTCCACAAACAAAAGGCAACATTCACCACACCACAGAAAAAAACATTAAAGACAATGTTGTCAATAGTGTTAAAAACAAAGAAAAAGACCCGGGCTCCACAAACAAAAACGTATGCCCTTAGCAGACCAATGGTTTGGACACATCAAAAATAGTCCTTGTAAACAATGTGGGGAACCAATCCGTCCATATTGTGTGGACTGCTGGTTGATTAAACAGATGCCTGCAGGCACTTAATGGAAGATGAAGGATCAGATCAACTAGCATGTGCAAAGGCTGACAGAGGAACAGAGGCAAGGGGGGACTACCTGTTGATGTTACAGCCTGATATGTGAAAGTAAGGGGACATCCGCTCAGCAGTAGAAGCGGCAGTGCAATGGAGGATGAAAAGAACGGGAACTGAGTCCTTGGAACAAGCTCCTTCCTCACTGACAAATCTGTTAATGTAGATGGCGGGCAACCAGTGAAGTCTCTTTCAAAGTTCCACAGAACACAGAATCAGTGGATCAGCAGGAGGGCTGATGCGGACATGGAGGTGTGTAAGACATACCTCCCAACTTTTTGAGATGGAAATGAGGGACACCTATCAGCAAAATTATGCAGACATATGACACACCCCTTGCCATGCCCCCTTAAAGGGGAAATGTACAAAAAACAAGATTGGTTAAACCCACAAGTGCTTTTTTTTACCACTACTATTCCTTTATATTGGCTTTTGGAATTTTCAAATGCAGCAATTTAGAAATCAGATGAAAGGTTTAGCGCTGGAAACCCCCTTTTGATAGATTAAAAAGTGCATTTTATATACATCTATATAGATCAGACCAAAATGAGGGACAAATGAGGAGGAATGAGGGACAGAGGGACCTTGCTCCAAATCCAGGAGGAGACAGTCCCTCGAAATCAGGTGCAGTTGGGAGCAATGTGTAAGATGCTGATAGCACTTGCCATGAAAGCAGATGGCTGTACGTGCTGAGAGTTGATCAATTGATCAGGTGGGGAGGCAGATGAAAGGAGCCGTGCAGGTGAGGCCAGGTCAAATGACTTTGAAACACCATTGCATTTCACTCACATGACATGAGTTTCATCAGGGCACTGGGAAAGTCCAGAACTGGAGTTTATACAGGGTAAACTAGATACCTCCCATTTTAATTGGCTCCATCACTTAGCACAGTCTTAACCACTTCAGCCCCGGACCAATTGGCAGCCAAAGGACCAGGCCCCTTTTTGCGATTCGGCACTGCGTCGTTTTAACTGACAATTGCGCGGGTCGTGCGACGTGGCTCCCAAACAAAATTGGCGTCCTTTTTTTCCCACAAATAGAGCTTTCTTTTGGTGGTATTTGATCGCCCCTGCGGTTTTTATTTTTTGCGCTATAAACAAAAATAGAGCGACAATTTTGAAAAAAATGCAATATTTTTTACTTTTTGCTATAATAAATATCCCCCAAAAATATATAAAAAAATGTTTTTTTTCCTCAGTTTCGGCCGATACGTATTCTTCTACATATTTTTGGTTAAAAAAATCGCAATTAGCGATTATTGATTGGTTTGCGCAAAAGTTATAGCGTTTACAAAATAGGGGATAGTTTTTATAGCATTTTTATTAATATTTTTTTTTTTACTAGTAATGGCGGCGATCATCGATTTTTTATTGTGACTGCGACATTATGGCAGACACATCGGACATTTTTGACACATTTTTGGGACATTTGTCATTTATATAGAAATCAGTGCTATTTAAATAGCAATGATTCCTATGTAAATGACAGTTGTAGTGAAGGGGTTAACCACTAGGGGGCGGGGAGGAGTCAGTGTGACGTGTTGTGTTCATTTTACTGTAGGGGGGCGTGGCTGTACGTGTGACATCATTTTTTTTTTTTAAATCTTTTATTTATTTCACAGGACAGGAGAAACACAAAAATACATCTTTCTTAGGTATATAACATTATATGAAATTATAGTTTCCTATCGGGCACACAATATTCTTACTTTCCTCTATCTTGGGGTCTACTCCCTCAAATTGTACCCAATACCTCCTTGCCCTATACTCTTTTTCCCCTATTTTATTAACCCAAACATAAAAATCTATCTCACAAAAGAAAAAAAAAAAAAAAAAAAAAAAAAATTTTTATATAAAAAAATAAAAAAAAAAAAAAAAGGGGGGGGGAAAGCGGAAACCCCGGGCACACTCCCATCGAACTGCCGCTGCTGCTACTTTCCCCCTTCTCCACGTATGTCTGCTTAGATTACCCTTATTTAGTCCGCTACATCGCCTTCAAACAGAGTCCGTCCCTCGTCTGAAAAGATATATATTCCAGGGTGTCCATGTTTTAGTATATTGTTCCTTTTGGTGTCGTTTCGAGAGGATTAATTCCTCCATTCTCTTAATTTCCTCCACTTTTTTGAACCACATACCAATAGTGGGCGCCCGTGTAGATTTCCAGCATGTAGGGATGCATGATTTGGCAGCATTGAGAAGGTGACAAAGCACTAGTCTTTTATATGTTTTGATGGGTATATTTGATACATGAAGCAAGAAAAGTGCCGGATCATATGGGATTAGGGTTTCCATAAGATTTTGGGCAGTTTGATGTATCGTTTTCCAGAAGTATTCCAGTTTTGGGCATGTCCAAAATATATGGAGGATTGTACCCCCATCTTCTTGGCATCTCCAGCATTGGTCTGTCAGTAATGGATAGATTCTGTGTAGCTTTGCCGGAGTTTGGTACCATCGGGTCACAACTTTATAATTGGTCTCTTGTAAATTAGTGCTTATAGAGGTTCCATGTGTGAGACTCATTATATTTTGTCGCTGTGATTCCGTGAACTTATATCCCATATCTAACTCCCAGTCCGTGAGGCATTGTAGTTGATGGTCCTCGGGTGGCCTTATCAGTAATTTGTATACTGCCGATAGGGTATGTCTTAATGTCCCCCCCTCCGAACACAGGGTCTCAAATCTAGTGAGATTTAAACTAATAGTATCCGGGGCTGGTAATGACCGTAAAAAATCCGTTAATTGAAGAGCTCTCCAGTAGTCTAATCTAAATGTATTTGTTCTATCCATGAGTTCTCGCATGGACGGCCATTTATTATTCGACATAAAGTGTGAAAGTTGGAAGTATCCATTTTGCCTCATTTTCTGAAAGACTGGGTCGTAGATTCCTGGGGGAAATAAGGGATTCCCCAGGATTGGGTAGACTGGTGAGTACGCTGACGAAAGAGAATATTTTCTAAGTACAGATTTACATATTCGAAACGTCACTCCCACTAGTGGGTGATTTTTTATATCATTTAGTGTTACCGTATTACACCAAGGTCCCCTAGCAAGTAGGATATCTCCCTGGGACTGTTCCAATCTTGGCCATAGTTTAATTCCTTGGTGACGATTCCAGTCGATAAGCCTTGTTAGATGTACCGCCTGTTGATATTTCTTTATATCCGGCACTGCCAGGCCTCCATGTATTTTTGAGAGTACCATTTGTTGTCTATTCAGTCTAGGGCGTTTGTGGGCCCAAATAAAATCAAAAAACATTTTGGCCACCTGATCTAGAAATTTAGTGGGGATCGAGATCGGCAGAGCTTGAAGCGGGTACAGGAATTTAGGGAGTATACACATCTTAATAATATTACATCTTCCGAGCCACGAGTGTAGTCCTGTTTTCCATTTGTCAAGTAGTGCCCGCGTTTCTTTTAGCAATGGTGGGAAATTTAATTCGAATATTTTGGATATTTTAGATGGTATATATGTCCCCAAATACTTTAAAGCTAATGTTGTCCATTTAAATTTAAAACTGGTCTGAAAATTTGAAAGCTCCGTGTGTTTTATGCCCACTCCCATTGCCTCTGACTTATTAAAATTGATCTTCAAATTAGATAGAGTGCTATACTTATTAAATTCGCTAAGAAGCATCGGTAAGGAGATTATTGGGTTTGTAAGTGAAAACATCATATCATCCGCATATGCGGATATTTTCTGTTGGGTGTCCCCTATCGGCACTCCCCCTATATCCGGATTTAACCGGACCGTACATAAGAATGGCTCCAATGCCAGGGCAAATAGGAGTGGCGATAGGGGACAGCCTTGTCTTGTACCGTTCTTGATTATAATAGGCTCTGACAGGACCCCATTGGCTCTCACTCGTGCTGTGGGTTCCGAGTATATTGAACCTATGCGGGCCATCATGACGTTTCCCATTCCTACATACCTTAGCACTGCCATCATGTATTGCCAATCGACCCTATCAAAAGCCTTTTCTGCGTCCGTTCCTAGAAAGACGCATGGGATTTGTTTCCTATTTACAACATGTAAAAGGTTTATCACCTTAATTACATTGTCTCTGGCCTCCCGGGTGGGTACAAATCCAACCTGGTCCAGGTGGATTAAGGCTGGAATGTACTCTTGAATTCTACCTGCTATAATTTTCGTAAGTATTTTTAGATCCGTGTTCAGCAGCGAGATTGGCCTATAGCTGCCACATGCTGTGGGATCTTTCCCCTCTTTATGTATCACTGCAATATAAGCCATAAGAGTATCTCGGGGGAGTTTCGTGTCCGGGCACAGATTATTGAAGAACTTCAGCATAAATTTACCGAGAGGTACTATTAAAGTTTTATAATAGGCAATGGTATACCCATCCGGGCCCGGGGCCTTTCCTTGTTTTATATATCCGATCGCTTTTTGGATCTCCTCAAGTGTAAACGGTTCATCCAGTAGATTACTAGCCTCAGGTGTAAGTTTGGGCATTTGAGATTTCATTAAGTATTCCTCTGTCTGTACCAATGGAGGGGGGTCTTTCTGTAGATTATATAAGGTTGAGTAATACTTTTCAAACTCCTTCACAATATCTTTAGGGAGGGAGCATTTCTGTCCATTTGCCTTCACTATATGTGGTATGTAATTCCCAAGAACCTGTTCTCTTAGAGTCCTAGCTAGTACCTTTCCGCATTTATTACCCGACTCATATGATACCCTCCGACAGATCTGAATTTGTGCTTTTGCTTTAAATAACATCAAATCTACGATTTTTTTACGTAAAATTTTTAATTCAGTCTCCAGTGTTGCTGTTTGAGCATGCTTATATTGTGCTTCTACTAGATTTAATTCATTCAAGAGAAAGGTCAATTGCTTAGAGCGCTGTTTCTTTATACGAGAGCCATGCTTGATAAATATCCCCCTCATTACCGCCTTATGCGCCTCCCATACCATATTCATATTACTATCCGGGGTATCATTGGTTCGAAAGAAAGACTCTAGTTCTCTAGTCACTTCTTCCATTACTTCCCCGTCCTGTAGTAGGCTCTCATTTAGTCTCCAGGTTCTTGTCCTAGAAACTAAGTAATCAGTTAGTGCATATGATAGTTGGATTGGCGCGTGGTCTGACCATGTAATCTGATCAATTACAACCTCTCGAACCGCTTGCAATTGAGAGTGGGGGATAAGAAAATAATCAATTCTAGAATATTGTTTATGTGGATTAGAATAAAAAGTATAGTCCCTCTCAGCCGGATGAAAGATACGCCAAACATCTATCAACTGTGCCTTATGTAGCACTCTGGAAATTCGTTTCCGTGCCCTAATAGGTATTGAGGAATTTCCCGTGGAAGTGTCTTCAGATGGTATTAATGGTATATTAAAATCACCACCAAGTATAAGTTGGCCCTTAGTGAATTCGTTCAGTAGGTCTAATGTTTGAGTAATAAAGATCTCCTGTTGAGAGTTAGGTGCGTAAATACTGGCGAGTGTTACCTCAATGCTGCCAATCATGCCTCTTAGAAAAAGATATCGTCCCCTTGGATCTGCTTTTTCCTCCACACAAGTCCATGGTACCTTAGATGAGATTATTATAGACACACCGCATGTTTTAGTAAGATTATTCGTAGAATGGTAAGCTACTGGGAAAAATCTATTTTTTAAGATTGGTAACTTACCATCTTTAAAATGCGTCTCCTGGATGAAGGCGATATCCGACTTCTTCCGGTATAGATCTGCAATTAGCATACGTCTTTTTTCCGGGACATTAAGTCCCTTAGCGTTCAATGAGAGTATGCTCACCGTCTCCATTTCTCGGTTCTATGACAACCCCCCCCCCGCCCCCAAAAAAAAAAAAAAAAATATGTGAAAAAACAAAAAAAAATACCACCCCCCTTGTCAGCAGGGCGAACGATAATGTGACTCCTAAGCTTGAGTGAGTCCAAACCTTTCTTAAAGATTGAGTCCATTCTCTGTTTTCTAATAGTTAATTTTTCCAAATCGTTAAATACTAGGTCCCTAAAAACTCCAATCAAGGAGGCCGAATACGCCAGGGGATTGAATAATGAAGCATTTTATAGTGTAGTATGTTGGAATTCAGATGAAACAGTACCTCTATTTCGAATAGGATTCAAAATGATGTATCTTTGTACATTAAGTTTCCGGACATATTTGTGAACAAATTTAAGGCCATGATTCAGCACCACCTTCTCTTCATGGGAAAGTGTGGCTTTGCTTAAATTGAATAGGCCAGTGTCCACTAAACCCACCTTCCTTTTAGACCTTGCTCTCCTCCCCTCTCTGGTCCCTCGTTTGGTTCTATACTTCTTTTTAGACTCGCTCCCTCCTCAGGAAAAAAACAGCTATTAATAGAATAATTAACACTTCTCTGGGGGGGGGGGGGGGTAATTGTTGTAATCATCCCAATGGCCACCACCTCCACCATTACCACTACCATTCACATATGGACAATGAATTTCCATGGTGGCCCCAAGAGTTATTGGTATATCCATGGGGAGGTCCTATCTGTGGATGTTGAACAATATATCTGTCATTACTCCCATAATGATCATCTTCCCTAAAAAGTGGTTTAAACCTATTATGGGTAGCCACAGGTTCATGATAGAAGGGCCATCCACCTCCCCTTCTGCTTGTTTTGGGGCCTCCCCTCCCACGGGAATGGTTGTTTTTAAAAGATTGCTCACTATTAAATCTGGGGGAGTTGATTTTTTTCCATTTGTGTTTCCATTTATTGGTATCCAAAGTACCAGCTGTATTGGATTGCTCCTTACATTGCCATTTAAACATTTTATTGCTCTTATAGTCCTCTATATCTCTAATATATTTCTTTCTCTTTTTGTTCAGTTTCCTCCTTCTCTAAATGTTTCCTAAGATTATCAGATTTTTTCTCGTAATCCTCCTGTTGTTTAAGAGGATCTAATTTATCTCTCAATTTTACTATTTCTTCATCTATTTTAGCTAATTTCCGTCTTTTACGGGTGATGAGAAAATCAAGGAGGGATAAACCTGCCTTGTTAAAATACTGGAACCACTCAGCCATGTCAGTATCCTCATTATATGGAGCCAATTCCCACCTGAGGCTCCTAGGTACTATCTTAGCTGTAATGTATCTCTCAAAAAGCTACATCCCAGTTAACATGCAGCTCTATAGTGAGCAAATTCCTGAGTCTCATGAAAACCCCACCTATAACATTCTGAGGCTCAGCAGACTCATTAAAAATACTCTCAGTATCAATGACATGAGTGGCTCTAAAATCAAAGATATCAATTATAAACAACCCAGCAGCAAATAAAAAGCACACTAAAAATAAACAGTGTAGATAGGGAGTATTCACTGCACTGTTATAAAAAAAACAGCTGGCATAAAATGCTGGTAACATATAATCATGAAGGAAAAAGAAAATGCAGCACTAGAAACAAATAAAAAGATGAAAAAGATCAAAAGTGCCCACACGCGCTAATATGTAAACAGCACAAAAAAGTTCATATATCCTTAGGAGTCACCTGGGGTGTATATTCAAACAAACTGAAAGTGGTTGTAAAGTCAAAAAATTTACTTTTACCTACAGGTAAGCCTATAATGAGGCTTACCTGTAGGTAAAAAAAAATCTCCTAAACCTGTACGGTTTAGGAGATATTCCCTGTGCAATGCGCCGCTGACTGCAGCGGCGCATGCGCACGGGGGATTCTCCGCTGAAAGGCCGGCAGAATCCGAACCTTGCCGGGAAGAAGTCTCCCGTGCGCATGCGCGGGAGTGACAACATCGCGGCTCCAGCCACTCACAGCGCCGGGGGCACGATACCCGGAAGACACGCCGAGGCAACATGTCAGCGACCTCGGCGTGGACCAGGTGAGTTACCGATGCCTCGTTCTAAGGTAAGTATTTCATAATGAGCTAGTATGCGGTGCATACTAGCTCATTATGCCTTTTCCCTTACAGGTGTTTAAAACAGAAAAAAAGTGTCAGCGGGTTTACAACCGCTTGAAGTGAATAGCAGTATCCTCCACCGAACTACAACACACCGGGCCTCTTACCCCAAGGTATGGACCACTAGGTTATAGGTGGTCAAACAAGCACGATGTTTATCCGCAGGCTGGTCTTATCTCCTCTAATGCCGCGTACACATGATCAGACTATCCAGCGGACTTGGTTCGGAGGTCCGTCAGACAATCCGCCCGTGTGTGGGCTCCGGCAGACTTTTTCTTCCCAAAAGCCCGGCGGACTTAGAAAGAAATTTTGACTCAAATCCAGCCGTCTGTGTGCTAGTCCGCTGGACTTTTTAAATGAACGAACTTGCCCACACACGGAGTAAAGTCCGTTCATTTTGAACGTGACTAAAGGTAGACGGAACTAGCGAAGGAAGTCAATGCCGCCGCCTCGATTGGTGAGATTGACACCTTGCTAGCCCCGTCACCTGGTATGAATTTAAAGGGTAATCCCTACGTAAAAAACGGCGTGGAGGGCCCCCCCAAATCCATATCAGACCCTTATCCGAGCATGCAGCCCGGCCGGTCAGGAAAGAGGGGGGGGTGAGCGAGCGCCCCCCTCCTGAACCGTACCAGGCCGCGTGCCCTCAACATGGGGGGGTGCTTTTGGGAAGGGGGGCCCTGCGGCCCCCCAGCCCAAAGCACTTTGTCCCTATGTTGATGAGGGCAAGGGCCTCTTCCCGACAACCCTGGCCGTTGGTTGTCGGGGTCTGCCGACGGGGGGCTTATCCCAGATCCCGGCCCCCACCCTATGTGAATGAGTATGGGGTACATGGTACCCCTATCCATTCACCTAAGGGAAAAAGTGTTAAAAAAAAACACAACACAGGTTTTTAAAGTACTTTATTAGACAGCTCGGGGGTCTTCTTCCGACTTCGAGGGTCTTCTTCCGACTTTGGGGGTCTTGTCGCGCTCTTCGTTTGTTCTGCCGGGCCTCCGCTATCTTCTTGCAGCTCTTTTACTAGCGTTGGCCCGGTCTTCTACTTCGTTGCTGTTGTCGCCGCCTTCTGCTTCTGCCGCTTCTTCATCCAAATCTTTCCAAACCCCTTATGCAGCTAAGAACAGCGGTCTGTTCACTTATAAAAAAATAAATAAAAAAAAAAGATGTTTATAATGTGTTTTTTTTTTATTTATAATATACAGACGTTTTGTCTTTCCTATTTATTTTAAACTAAGAAGGTTGTTTTACAAGGTAAGAGTTCAAATACACTTTAACCGCTTAAGGACCGCCCCACGTACATATACTGCAGCAGGGCAGCCCTTAAGCGCAAAATCATGTACCTGTAAGCGATTCCTCTTCTCAGCTCTGGGGCGCACGTGCGTGCACCGCCGAAAACCCTGCTCCCGCTGTGATTGGACACAGAGTGAGCCAATCAGCTGGTCTGATGGCCACCCGGGACCTGCCGATCGTTCACAGTAGAAACAGAATGGCGGTCTGCTCATGAAAACGAGGCAGACTGCCATTCTGTGAGGGAGGAAAATAGAGAGCTTGTATTTCTGCTAGCAGAAACACAGATCTCTGTTTTCCTTCAGTCACAGCATTCCCCCTCCACAGTTAGAAAGCACTCCCTAGGAGCACACTTAACCCTTTAATTGACCCTGGTGTTAACCCCTTCCCTGCCAGTGTCATTTATACAGTGACAGTGCATTTTTTTAAAGCACTGATCACTGTATTGGTGTCACTGGTCCCCAAAAATTGTCCCTTAGTGTCAGACTTGTCCACCACAATGTCCCAGTCCTTCTAAAAATCGCTGATCGCTGCCATTACTAGTAAAAACAATAAAAAAAAATCCATAAATCTATCCCATAGTTTGTAGATGCTATAACGTTTGCGCAAATAAATAAATATACGATTATTGGGATTTTTTTATCAAAAACATGTAGCAGAATACATATTGGCCTAAATTGATGAAGAAATAAATATTTTTTTCAAAATTATAGTTTTTTTTATTGGTTTAAATCGCAAAAAATAAAAACCACAAAGGTGATCAAATACCATGATTTTTGCAGCATTATACTTACCTAGGTGGATGCAGCATCGGTCTGAACACTGAGAACCAAGTGACCAAACACTGCAGATCATTCGGCTCTCAGGGCTCAGAGCAGAGAGCTGGTGACTGTCAGTCATCGTTGTCTGCTCTGCCCTCAACAGCTTGCTGAGAGGCTGAGCCAGCTGCCGGTCAAGGCATGTGGGTGGATCCCAGCTTAATTGTCGTGATCTTGCCTGAGCCTGGACTGGCTCTGTGAAGTCAGCTGACCCCGCCGTCTGGTGAAAACGGGTCAAAGGAGTGCAGAATGAACTGTGATCCATAGGAGACGTACAGCCAAACAAGCTTTGGCTCTACTTCTCCTTTAATCTTCTTTATACTGTCATGTGCAAGAGGCAAGATTACAGTTCACATTGTGGAAACAGCCAGGTCTCTTGGGACAGAGAAGATGATATATTTATTCATTAAATATACACAGGTAAGTTGATTACATACTGAATATTTAAAATTTGGTAGCGATTTCTTTAAAAATTGCCTAAAGAAAGGGTTGCTTAAAAATCTTTTTTTCTTTTGACCTTAAAATAATTCAAATCAATCCCTGCAGGCCTGGTAATTTCCTCAAATTTGCCTTGTCGTGTTCTTATTCTACAAAGAGAAAGATACACATTTTTCTCTTACATATTAGCAATTCAGAAGCCTTGTAGTATGAGATCTGGGAGGATTATTATGACTAACCAGCAAGGTATTATTCTTATCAATAGGGTTTTAAAGCATATCAGCAGCAATTTTATAATATTACTTTTGCAGGCCAGCAAAGTATCCTTCCAACACAGAGCTAAATCTGTGACTTCAATCAATGTCTGGTCAAAGCTTGTAGGTTTTCATTCGACTCTGACTGTCGTATGAGGCTGCATGACCCCTGACCCTCTGTCTGGACAGTACTGATTGGCCCTGCGCTGATCACATTCACCCTGTCAAGAAAAGAAAAAAAAACGTAGCAATACACACCAAACTGAGCATGTGCAGAGAGACTCCAAAAGCTCTGTCTTATCAGGAGATGGATTGGGGAAAGTATAAGAAGGGGAGGATCAAAAAAAGATAGGATCAAACAGCCTTTTTACACAATGCAGAGGATTAACCCCTTTGGTTCCACAGTAATTATAACAAGCATGCTTTACTGCATATACAAACTGATTTTACTGTTGTGGGTTTAGAAACACTTTAAAGAACTATCGCCAGAAGTTGAAAATCCTTGATAAATCCCCCAGCCAATTCAGTGTACATGGCACTTAGTCCAGTTTAAATCTATGCAGTGGTTGTTGAGATAGCGTGGTCAAGAGCTTGCCCCTCTCCCCCTCACCGCTGTCTGCTCACACAGAGAATAATACTTAAGTAGTTATGACTGACAGTGCACAACCCCTAGGGCTCAAGTCCTGCGGAACGCATGGGAACGGAGTTCCTGTACTTTTTCCACAACAGGAACTCAGTTCCCATTAGCAGCCGTGTCCTGCAAGACTTTGATGTATGCAAGCTGTGTGGCAGGTGCTACACCAGCAGCTGCCGACGCAGCTCGCAATAGTAAGTGCCGCACACCTGACCATTCAGGCATTGCCAGTAGGGGGCCCCATGACAGCTTCCGCTTCGATCTACCTGTCAATCACAGCTAGCTGACAGGTAGATCAGGTCCCTGCTGCTAAGAGATTGTATTTAGTCAGACCTCTCGTGATGCGCTCCTCCCCGCCTCCCCCTCCTGATTTTCTGTCTCCTCATCTCCCCCCTCCCCAGTCTCCTGCATACTTGCGAGTGGATCTTGGGTGGGAGTTCCCACACTTTTTTCCCCAGGACTTGACCCCTGACAACCCCCATCATTGTACTGAAAGGAAAGAGTGAGCCCAGCCACCAGCTATTCAGTGGAGAGAGATAACAGTCAGTGCCAGATTTATAATGGGGCAAAAGGGGCAATTGCCCTGGGCCCCCCTGCCAGAGGGGGCCCCAGGCTTTCTTTGTAAAAAAAAATCATAATTAAAAAATGACAGTAGTAGTTTCTGACTTGTGTTATTGCTATTGGCAGCACACTGGAGAGGAATGCCGTCATTCCCAAATACACAAACCCACAACAACACTAGTCAGCTACTATATTAGTTTCTCTGTCCAAAATAGACTAAAGTAATAGCAGGCTTGTCTCATCTTAGTGCAGATGACCATATTAAGGCTGCATTTGACTTTGCATTTCTTTGTATGCAGCTATTGAGATCTGTTCACACTGCAGGGAAAGCATTCCCAGTGTTGTCTGTTTGTGTTTGAACACATGCATTTGAATTGTGCTCCTTTCAAATGCACAAAACAGTATCCATCTACATGAGCTCTAAAGCTGGCCATACATGGGTAGAATGTAGTTCAAAAATTAAAATTTTGGAACATTTGTTTAATTTTCTAATAGTTAACAGGCTCAAACCAGGCTCAAAATTCTAATATCAATGTGATTTTCATTTGGGAGATTCCGTTAAGTTAAAAATCCAATACAAAGGGTCCATTCACACCACGTGCGGTTGGACTCCATTGGGCAGCTATTCCAGCACAGTCCCACCGCATGACAAGGCAAAATGCCTATCTTCCCGGTTCACACCAAATAGATGTCTATGGCAAAGCTAACTAGCAGGAAAGCTGCAGCTACACGGCGCTGCACCCGTGGTGCAGGTAAACAGCAGCGCATCAGTGCGAAAGCAGTCTTATAGGGGGCTCAGGACAGTAAGGGCTCGTTTACATTTGCGGTTTGGGGGTGGTAAAACCCCATAGTGCATTGTGGCCCTTGGTTACCAGATCACTTAAATTGATACTAAAGCCTTGTTTTGTTTTTTTCTATAAAAATAACAAACATGTCTATACAGTACTTACCTGTTCTGTGCAGTGGTTTTGCACAGAGCAGCCCAGATCCTCCTCTTCTCGGGTCCCTCACCGAAATTCTTGGTCCCTCCCTCCTGCCGAGTGCCCCTACAGCAAGCAGCTTTCTGTGGGGGCACTCGACCCGAGCTGCAGCTCCGTGTCCATTCAGACACAGAGCCGCAGCTCAGCCTGTCCCCCTCTCTCTACTCATTGGCTCACTGACTTTGATTGACCGCAGCGGGAGCCAATGGAGACTGCTATGTGTCTCAGACAATCAGGAGGGGAGTCCCGAACAGCTGAGTCTCTCATGCAACATCGCTGGATTGAGATGGGGCTCAGGTAAGTATTAGCGGGAGGGCTGAGGGGGGCTGCTACACACAGAATGCTTTTTTTTTTATACTAAACCTTCTGACTTCAGAACCACTTTAAGACTCCATTTGCACCATGCTTTTTGCAGAAATGCAGGACATTATTTTAAGCATGATTTCCTATGGAACACGTTCACATTAATGCATTTTTGTGCCTCTGCTTTTTGGAAAGGGTCAGGGACTTTTTTAAAAAGTAGAACGCTGCTTTTTTTGCATTTTTGGTTCAATAGACTTCAATGGAGAAGCTGCAGAAAAGGATGTAGTGCGTTTTTAGCCTGATTTTGCCACGATTTGTGTTCTTTAATCTGCTCAACAACAACTTTGCCAAAAAAAATAAATAACATAAAAAAAGCAATACACAAAATCGCAGCAAAAACACGGCAAAATTGCGTGTTCAAAAACGCAAAAAGTAATGCAAAAACACTGCAGAAATGCTGAAAAGCAACATGCATAGATGTGAATTGAGCCTAACAGCTACATCTTCAGGACAGCTTGCATCATTAACGGCTTCAGCCCCGGAAGATTTTACCCCCTTCCTGACCAGAGCACTTTTTACAATTTGGCACTGCGTCATTTTATCTGACAATTGCGCAGTCGTTCAACACTGTACCCAAACGAAATTTGCGTCCTTTTTTCCCCACAAATAGAGCTTTTTTTTGGTAGCATTTGATCACCTCTGCAGTTTTAATTTTTTGCGCTATAAACAAAAA
Organism: Lithobates sylvaticus; assembly: GCA_028564925.1. Classification (NCBI taxonomy): domain Eukaryota; kingdom Metazoa; phylum Chordata; class Amphibia; order Anura; family Ranidae; genus Lithobates; species Lithobates sylvaticus. Next base: position 108,259,290 of record CM053031.1, on the reverse strand, counting down.
AAGAGCGACAATTTTGAAAAAAAACACAATATTTTTAACTTTTTGCTATAATAAATATCCCCCAATTTAAAAAAAAAAAAAACTAATTTCTTTATCAGTTTAGATCAATATATATTCTTATACATATTTTTGGTGAAAAAAAACGCAATAAGCGTATATTGATTGGTTTCCGCAAAAGTTATAGCGTCTGCAAACTATGGAAAAAATTTATGGAATCTTTATGGCATTTCTATTATTATTATTTTTTTACTAGTAATGGCGGTGATCCACTATTTTTGGGACAATTGGCATTTATACAGCGATCAGTCAGAGCCAACCCTACCATGGGACCCGGTGGCACTGCCTGAGGACCTAAGGTTCCCTCCATCTAGCGTGCAGTGTCATCCTTGCACTGCATCACCGCTGTCACTGGCCGCAGTGGTTACTTCAAGGGTCTCACCAGCGGTCCCTGCTTCCCTGCCCAAACTGGTTGCTAGCCAAGGCCCGCCTTACGTCTATCAACCAGTGACGCAAGGAGAGAAGGAGAGAGAGGCCCACCATTCATTGCGGAGTAGGATTTAACTTCCTCCCCCTCCGCTAGCTCCACACACCCTGGAGCCCTCTATGTTCCCCTCTGCAAAAGTAAGGAGCGGTGAGCGGCCCGAGGGTCAGAAACTGTGCTGCCTGCCTCCTCCCCCCTCAAAGCAACTCTATCAGAAGAGGACTCTGTTGTTTCCTGCCCATTCCCCCTTCTATTAGCAGGCAGCAAAACAGCATGAGATTGGAGCAGCTGTGTGTGTGGAGAGAGAGCAGCTAAATGCTCTTCTCTCCCCCCTCCCTCTCCTCATCATGCTACTGTTCCCAGTTGCCTGTTTCTTCCCCCTTTTCCTCCCATTGGCCAGAAAAAAAAAGGAGGATTATGGGACATGTAGTCCCTATAACTGGCTGGCCTATTGCAATTCTAGGGGGGGGGAACTGCAGCCCCCAGCATGCCCAGCTGAAGGGGAGGGAGAGAGAGCCAGGCTATGAGTGACAGGCTGCATCTGGTGACAGGCATTGGTGACAGGCATTGGTGACAAGTGACACGCTGCATCTGGTGACAGGCATTGGTGCAAGTGACACGCTGCATATGGTGACAGGTATTGGTGACAAGTGACACGCTGCATCTGGTGACAGGCATTGGTGACAAGTGTCACGCTGCATCTGGTGACAGGTATTGGTGACAAGTGTCACGCTGCATCTGGTGACAGGTATTGGTGACAAGTGACACGCTGCATCTGGTGACAGGTATTGGTGACAAGTGTCACGCTGCATCTGGTGACAGGTATTGGTGACAAGTGACACGCTGCATCTGGTGACAGGTATTGGTGACAAGTGTCACGCTGCATCTGGTGACAGTGACACGCTGCATCTGGTGACAAGTGACACGCTGCATCTGGTGACAGGCATTGGTGACAAGTGTCACGCTGCATCTGGTGACAGGCATTGGTGACAAGTGTCACGCTGCATCTGGTGACAGGCATTGGTGACAAGTGACACGCTGCATCTGGTGACAGGCATTGGTGACAAGTGACACGCAGCATTTTGTGGCAGGCTATGGGTGGCAAGTGGCACAGCTGCAACTGGTGGCAGGCTATTGGTGACAAGTGACATGCTGCATCTGGTGACAGGCATTGGTGACAAGTGACACGCTGCATCTGGTGACAGGCATTGGTGACAAGTGACACGCTGCATCTGGTGACAGGCATTGGTGACAAGTGATAGGCTGCATCTGGTGACAGGCATTGGTGACAAGTGACACGCTGCATCTGGTGACAGGCATTGGTGACAAGTGACATGCAGCATCTTGTGGCAGGCTATGGGTGGCAAGTGGCACAGCTGCAACTGGTGGCAGGCTATAGGTGGCAAGTGACACGCTGCATCTGGTGACAGGCATTGGTGACAAGTGACACGCTGCATCTGGTGACAGGCATTGGTGACAAGGACATGCTGCATCTGGTGACAGGCATTGGTGACAAGTGACACGCAGCATCTTGTGGCAGGCATTGGTGACAAGTGACACGCAGCATCTTGTGGCAGGCTATGGGTGGCAAGTGGCACAGCTGCAACTGGTGGCAGGCTATAGGTGGCAAGTGACACGGCTGTGGTGGCAATTGGCACACTGCATCTGGTGGCAGGCAACGGTGGCAAGTAACAAGCTGCATCTGGTGGCAAGTGACAAGCTTGGGGGTTCCAATGATTCTGCATTATGGTGAGTTGAACTATTTCATTATATATTACAATGTAATAATCAAAATAATTTAATTTGATCATCTGACACCATATCAATCATATTAGGATGATTTAAGTGCTAACACCAGCCATTCGCCTGACAAATCACCCGCTGCCGAATTTCCTGTCAACCCCGAGACTACATCCCCCCTCATCTTTTTTTGGGAAGGAAGGGGGGGTATCCCTAAATGGCAGTTTGGAAATGTGGTCACCCTAGCCGCCACTGCAGTGCTGCTTTTGCAGAATGTTGCATCACTGAGCTGGGATCAGAGCGTAGCTGGTCGGTGGCAGTGAAGAGAAAGGGGGGAGCTTTTGTGGTGCTACACAATTCATATACCTGTGAGCTGATGTTTTTGGGCATGTCTCTTTGCAGGAGGGGGCATGTCTCTTTGCAGGACGGGGGCATGTCTGTTTGCAGGAGGGGGCATGTCTCTTTACAGGAGTGGGCATGTCTCTTTACAGGAGCGGACATGTCTCTTTGAAGGAGGGGCATGTCTCTTTGAAGGAGGGGCATGTCTCTTTGCAGGAGGGGGAATGTCTCTTTGTAGGAGGGGGCATGTCTCTTTTTAGGAGGGGGCATGCCTCTTTGCTTTATGAAAATGTCTCTAGCTGAATATATGGGGCTGTCTCTTTGCTTTATGGAAATTTATCTTTGCTGGATGGGCGTAGGATTTTGGGGGGGAGGGGCAGCATTTCATTCTTGGGCCCAGGCAGCACAATGTCTTGGGCCAGCCCTGCGATCAGTGCTATACAAATGATGACTGTGTAAATGTCACTGGCAGGGAAGAGGTTAACACTAAGCGGCGATCAAGGGGTAAATTGTGTGTTCCCTCACTGTGTTCTAACTGTGTGGGGATAGGATTGACTAGGAGAGGAGACATATCGTTTTTCCTACTTAGTAGGAATAAACGATATGGCTCCTCTCCTCTGATAGCACAGGGATTTGTGTGTTTACACACACAAATCCCTGTGCTGGCACTTGTGCACGCGATTGCGCGTGGCTGGCGGCGATCGTGTCTGTGGGCCACACGCATCGTGTCCCCCACCGTGCAGTGGGCACACATACGCCCTCTGGTGCCCGAAAAAGGTTAGGACGTACCTGTACGGGAGTTCGCCCAGGAGAGCCATTGTGCCGCAGTATATCTGCGTGACATGGTCGGGAACCGATTAAAAAACTACAGACTTACTCATAGGATCACCAATATATGCAATATAATAAATGTTTGCTTTTGTGTTTAATACCACTTAAATAATTACCACTTTGACACCAGTGTCTATGTATCTTGTATATTGTCAGCCAATTACTGTCAAGAGGGGAGTTGATAGATTGTATTGGATTTTTTTTCATCTAGATGCCCTTGTTGCCAGTGATCATCTTACCGTTGCTGGTTTGGTGTCTCCAGACACAAGCATACAAGCATGCATAACTCATTGTAAGTGGTTGGATTATTTCTACATCACTACAACATTTGATTACTGTATATGGCCAGTTTTACTCTTATTGCTTTAGAGTGGGAATGAAATGAGGTGAACAAAAGGGTATACCTGAACAGGCCTGTGTGCCATCATAGGTTTAGAGTCTTAAAAAAATATATAATTATTTAAAGATTTGCATGCCAACGGGCAAACAGAAATGTCAACATTACCTTTGTACTATGTACAGATTCAATAAACTTCAATTAGTTTGATAATAACATTCATTAATATTCTAGCTATGCTCCTTACCAAGACACTTAGAGGAATGTATAGGGTTTGCTACATGACAAACTAGGTTAGATAAAATGTCTCATTTAATTAGCTGCCATTGTACATTTTCTGGAAAGTGCACTTCTGCTAATTATTTTGCAAAAGAGGCATCCTATTAAGACATGATGAATAGCACTTTAAGAAGAATTCATGTTTAGTAAATATTTTGCACTAAAGCTTTTTTTCATTAACAGACACAAGGGAGAGAGTCCATTTAGCTTTTCTGTCATGTCTTAGATTTTGGCTGGTAGGCGCTGGAAATAAACGATTGTCTTTGTCTGAAGACATTATCCAGTTACAGTGGAACTTGAGTATCTCGGTCTCATTGTGCAAACCACAATCAATCCTTGTTACTTTCTGTTCCACAAGGGGTTGGCAGCTGCAGCCCGTAAACAGATGTGAGACAGAGCAAAGAGATATTAGTTAAGCTCACCACTTGGGCACGGCACAGAAATGTAAATCATAGGTCTGCACAGTGTTGCCAACCTACCAGATTGAAATTTACTGACACGACACCAACAATTTCCTGGCACAGCCAAGTTTTTACTGGCATTTCCAAAAGTTACAAAATTACAGTTTTAAGTGCACATTTTAGTATTTAGGCTACAAACAATTACAATATGCAATGTGATTTAAGGTAGATATTATGACAAAAAAATTGTTCTTATTTTATTTTGATATAGTAAGTAAGTAAGTAGCTCGGGGACAGGGCTCAGGGGGGCAAGAAATTAGAATAGGAAGGCCCACACACACACATACAGTTGACTTTCCTGCTCCCGACCTGCCCTGCTCCTGTCCTGCAGACCCACACACAAGGCTCTGGCCTCTCTGCTTGGCTCCCTTGCACCATGACATCACATGACACGCTCGGGCACTGCCTCCACCAGAGCTGCCTGATCACACTGTAGGGACTCAGATGGTCTCGACCGGCTCTGGACCCAGCCAAACATCACAGCCATATTTTTTACTGGCAACTTTTTCCTTTTACTGGCATTTACTGGCAGGAGAAAATTGCCTGTTTTTTACTGGCTGCCAGTAAATATACTGATGGTTGGCAACACTGGGTCTGCACTATGTACCCAGAAGCTTCTTGTCTAATGCTCTTTGTTCATTTACAAAAAGAAGGATATCAACAGGAAAACAGCACTTGTTTTAGATTAAAGTGATTGTAAAACCATATATGTAATACTTACCTGCTCTGTGCAATGGTTTTGCACAGCGTAGCCTGACCCTCCTCTTCTCAGGTCCCTCACCGGTGCTCCTGGCTCCTCCTGCCAAGTGTCCACCATAACATGCCACTTCCTATGGAGGCACTCGTGCAGGTGTTTTGTCAGATTAGGCGATCCGTCAGAATGTGTAAGGGAAGTGACGTTCCGTCGCCGCTATCTTCCTACAGCCCGCACTCCTCCATAGTAAGGATACACTGAGAAGGGGAAAGCGAACATCTTGTTACACCCACCGGAGTTTTGCATTTTACACTTATTTTTATATATATAGTGAAATACAGTACTTAGAACTCCATCTGACTGGTTAGATGTTGAATTTTAAAAGCAGCGAACTTCTGTCAGATTAAAAAACCTATGAGATGAGCAGGCTTGCCGCTGCTTTTAAAATTCAAGTGTAAAATGCAAAACTCCAGTGTGTGTAACAAGATGTCCGCTTTCCCCCTTCTCAGTGTATCCTTACTATGGAGGAGTGCAGGGTGTAGCAAGATGTCGGTGACAGAACGTCACTTCCGTTCTGGCGTACATTCTGGCGGGTCGCCATATCTGATGAAACACAGGCTCGCTCCCAAGCTGTGCTCCCACGGTCCCCATGGCAATCTGATTAAAACCAGAACTAATCATTTAGCAGGTCCCAGCCAATGATTCATGGCCTGGACGTGCTGATCAGTTCAATTGGCCCTGTACAATGCTTATGTGTTATACAAAAAAATGGAAGAACTGGATCCTTCCTAAAATTCCAGGAAGAGGTCATCGCAGGCTTTCTGTATCCAGAAGGTGCTGTTCCCCATTTTCCCAATCCAGATGCAGTGAGCCGGCTGCATGAGAGGCATTTTCCGTATGTCCTCCTTGGTACCCCTACCCAACGACCACCCCAAAAAAGATGCCGTATCTGTAGCAAACGCGGATACAGGAGTGACACCTGCTATTTTTGTCCCTCCTGTCCTAGAGAACCTGGTCTCTGCATCGGGGACTGTTTTCGTCGCTACCATACACTAGTTGAGTATTAGAATAGGGTACAGCACGGTACAGTCCTAGGACACATATTCACACAGGGTCTCGAAAGATGTTAGATGGCAATGGCATTTTGAGAGACCCAAACCTGGAACATTTACAGTTATACTAAAAGTGTAAAAAAAAATTTAATAAAAAAATGTAAAAAAAAAAAAAACATAAAGAGTTGTCCTTTTATTGTTATTCTCTCTCTATTGTTCTTTTACTGTTGTTTTATTGTTCTTCTCTCTCTCTCTCTATTGTTCTTACTGTTTTACTGTATTTGCTTAGCAGGTATGTCATTCTTATTTTTTACTGTACTGTTACTGTGATTTATTGTTAACCGTTGTTTCCTTGCAGGTACACCATTCAGCTGCAGCATGGATTTATTTATTTTGACAGCAACAGGTATTTCTCTCATGATATGTAAATCTGTCACTCCAGCGCTGTAGGAGGTGACTTCACCACCACAGTTTAAAAAAAGAGCATATATGGTGAAGCATAGGGGCAGGGGTGGACATTAGGGGTGGATTGCTCCTACGCTTTGCCTTTTTTTATAGACTTTTTTTGGCACAGATTGCAATTAATAAAAAGTTGTTTTATTGAGTTAATGTTTTATTGACACTGTGTTTTATTGTTAACCATTGTTTGCTTTGCAGGTATGCCATTTAGCTGCAGCACTGATTTATTTATTTTGACAGCAACATGGTTTGCTCTCACGATACGTAAATCAGCAACTCCAGCGCTGTAGGAGGTGATTTCACCACCACAGTTAAAAAAAGAGCATACAGTCAAGCTCAAAAGTTTGCATACCCTGGCAGAAATTGTGAAATTTTAGCATTAATATTGAAAATATGACTCATCATGCCAAAGAACTGTCTTTTATTTAAGGATAGCAATCACAAGAAGCCATTTATTATCATGTTTTTTTTGGATCCTTTTTAAATCATAATGATAACAGAAATCACCCAATTGGCCCTGATAAAAAGTTTACATACCCTGGAATGTTTGGCCCTGGTACAAACACAGAAGGTGGCACACACAGGTTAAAATGGCAATTAAAGGTTAATTTCCCACATTTGTGGCTTTTTAATCAGGGCCATTTGGGTGATTTCTGTTATCATTATGATTTAAAAAGCATCCAAAAAACTATGTGACAATAAATGGTTTCAGTTTTTTGGCATGATCAGTCATATTTTCAATATTAATGCCAAAATGTCCCAATTTTTGCCAGGGTATGCAAACTTTTGAGCACAACTGTATATGCTGGAGCATAGGGGCAGGGGTGCACATAGGGGCAGATTGCCCCTATGCTTCGGCATACATTTTTATTTACTTTTCTTGGCAAAGATTTCTTCATCCACATTGATCAATGTGAATAGAGGAATCTGTTAGGTTCTTTTTTTTTCATTCAGCCCATGAGCTGAATAAAAAAAAAGAATGGTGCATGTATGCCCCTTCTTGGCAGAGATTTCTTCATCCACATCGATCAATGTGAATGGAGGTATCTGTTAGGTTCTTTTATTCTTTATCAAATAGCTTTGAGTGTCTACTTTCCAAAATGGGGTCATTGGGGGGGGGGGGGGGGGAGTTTGTGCTATCTTGGCATTTCAGGGCCTTCGAAACTGTTCTAGGTAGTGAGGAGTGAAATCAACAATTTACGCCCTTAGAAAGCCTGAATGCGGTGATTGGTTTTTGGGGTCCTGTACGTGGCTAGGCTGCCAAAAAGTCTCACACGTGGTATCCCATACTCAGGAGAAGCAGTAGAATATATTTTGGGGTGTAATTTCACACATACCCATGGCATGTGTGAGCAATATATCATTTAGTGACAACTTTGTGTAAAAAAAAAAGAAAAAACTTGTAATTTTCCCGAAACTTGTGGAAAAAATATAACATATTCCATGGATTCAACAGGCCTCTCAGCAAATAGCTTGGGGTGTCTACTTTCCAAAATAAGGTCATTTGGGGGGGGGGGGGGGGAGGGTTGTGCTATTTTGTCATTTCATGGCCTCCGAAATTGTGATAGGTAGTGAGGAGTGAAATCAGCAACTTACGTCCTTAAAAATCCTGAAGGCGGTGATTGGTTTTTAGGGTCCTTTACACGTCTAGGCTCCCAAAAATTCTCACACATGTGATATTTTGGGGTGTAATTCCACATATACCCATGGTATGTGTGAGCAATATACTATTTCAGTGACAAGTGTGTGTACATTTTTTTTCTTTAAATTTTTCAATCATTTGTGACAAAAAAATTTTTATATTCAATGGGCTCAACATGCCTCTCAGCAAATTCCTTGGGGTGTCTACTTCTCATAAAGGGGTAATTTGGAGGGGTTTTCTACTGTCCTGCCATTTTAGCATCTCAACAAATGAGACAGGCAGTCATAAACTAAAAGCTGCGTAAATTCCAATAAATGTACCATAGTTTGTAGATGCTATAACTTTTGCGCAAACCAATAAATATATGCGTATTGATATTTTCTTTACCCAAGACATGTGGCTGAATACATTTTGGCCTAAATCTATGACTAAAATTTAGTTTATTGGATTTTTTTTATAACAAAAAGTAGAAAATATTATTTTTTTCCCAAATTTTCAATCTTTTTTGGTTTATTTTGCAAAAAATAAAAATCACAGTGGTAATCAAATACCACCAAAAGAAAGCTCTATTTGTGGAAAAAAAAGGATGCAAATTTTGTGTGCAGTGCAGTGCCAAATTGCAAAAAGTGCTCTGGTCATTAAGGGGGTAAAACCTTCTAGAGCTGAAGTGGTTAAATAAAATACATTTTATACCTAAAGTGAATGTATAGATTTTTTTTTTCATTTTGGATAGAATGGGGACAGCTTGGAGCCCTAATTTTGTCCGGGTGACCATTGTCACTGAGACAGAAACCACTGAGAAATCCAAACTTTTAGAGTTGTTGCCATATCAAGACATGAGGGACAATTTGGGGAGAGTTGGGACATTTGTCGATTAGCGATTATTGATTGGTTTGCGCAGCAGTTATAGCGTTTACAAAATAGGGGATAGTTTTATAGCATTTTTATTAATAATTTTTTTTTTTTACTAGTAATGGTGGCGATCAGCGATTTTGACTGCGACATTATGGCGGACACATCGGACACATCGGAGGCGCGCGCCTGATGGCACAGCGGCATCTTAAAGGGGATGTACGCCCTTATGCCTGTCCGTGCCATTCTGTCGACATACACCGTCGTGCGCCGGTCGGCAAGTGACTAATAATAAAAGTAAATAGAACAAACGTAGTCAAAAAAGTAAATAGAACAAACTATGCCCGGAAATGGGTGTAAATACCTGTCTTAGACAGGTATCTGCACCCCCCCCCCCCCTGAAAGGTGCCAAATGTGACACCGGAGGGCGGGAGGATTCCGATGAGTGGAAGTTCCACTTTAGGGTGGAATACCGCTTTAAGTAGGCAGGACTGACGAGCAGGATATCATCAACAGGTGAGTCACTGTGGAGAGATAGGAGTTGACAATTAGCCGACAGCTGAGCGGCCAGATCAGAGAAAAAAGGGCTGAGCCCAGCCCTGACAGTACCAAATAAAGTGCAGATGTGCAAAAAGTTAGCTGTGCCTACTATACAATGTTCCATGTAAAACCAACACAGTGCAAAGATAAACACAGTTAGATGTAAGTCCAGTTTCATATAGAGTGCAAAATAGTGAAATCAAACAACTGTGCACATATACAAAAGTTCATAGGTGGTTTCAATTCAATGAGAGAGATTCCTTGTGAAGTATAAATTCAATGAAAGAGATCACTTGTGAAGTATGAAGCATGAATCAAATACTTGACCACGTGAAACCTGTCACCACAGTGAGACAAGAGGCTTACCAGAAAGCCAGTGACCACCCTTATTCGGGGGGGGGGGGGGTCACAAAACGCTTATTGGATCTGGGATCCACTGGCGAGATGTCCTGATGTCCTAAAACGTCCCCCACCAGAAGCCTCCACAGATGCCAGGCGATGTTCAAATCTGGTTCGATAACATTAATACCAGGGAGTGCAAATATAAACGCCAATAACTCCAATAGTGCAATAATGCCTCTTAAGAGTACTTTATTGGTAGGTAATGCAGTGCTGCATATAAAAAATGGACTCACAAATGAGTCATCCGATTCGGGTTAATAAAAAAAGGAATTCCATACAGATAAAAAATCACATCAACATGTGAGGGTGATCGCGCATGCGCAGAGCGTGTGTGTGTGTGTGTGTGTGTAGCGTCCCGATGATCGTTTTGTCATATGTGATGTCATCAGGTACCCCTGATGACGTCACATATGATGAAACGATCGCCGGGACGCGACGCACACACGCTTTGCGCATGCGCACTCCCTGGTATTGATGTTATCGGACTGGATTTGAACATCGCCTGGCATCTGTAGAGGCATCTGTTCGGGGGCGTTTTAGGACATCAAGACATCTCTCCAGCGGATCCCAGATCCAATAAGCGTTTTGTGACCCCCCCTGAATAAGGGTGGTCGATGGCTTTCTGGTAAGTCTCTTGTCTCACTGTGGTGGCAGGTTTCACGTGGTCAAATATTTGATTCATGATTCATACTTCACATGTGATCTCTTTCATTGAATTTATACTTCACAAGGATTCTCTCTCATTGAATTTAAACCACCTATGAACATACAGTTGTTTGATTTTACTATTTTGCACTTTATATGAGACTGGACTTACATCTAAATGTGTTTATCTTTTCAATGTGTTGGTTTTATATGGAACATTGTATAGTAGTCACAGCTAACTTTTTGCACATCTGCACTTTATTTGGTACACACATATTTGTATCATTTAATTGCTTAATTTTTAATTTATAGCGTTGCACTTTATATTACACATTTTTGTTCCTGTGCCCAATATCTGGGTTATAGTGCTTAGCTGCTGTCTTTGTTTTTTTGTTTTTTACCAAGCGCAGATATTATTTAAATATTTTTATTTATTCACAATTTTTATTTATTAACGTAACGCAGTGCCTTTTTGCAAAAAAATGGCCTGGTCATGAAGGGGGTTAAACTATACTAAGAATTCTACTAAACAAAATTAAACAATCAACCAAACTCTTTCGCACAGATTTGTTTGAATTTCACAAAAAACTCAAGAAAAATATTAAAATACTTGAACTTTGGTATAGAACAGTCTCTTTGTACTCAGGCTGGTTCTGATTCAAATTTGCATAATTGCATTTAGCATCCGAAAAGGTAAAAGTATTCACAACTGGAAGCGATGTGCACTACAGCTTCGCACTGAGTAATCCATTTGCAACACTGGTAATTGTGGAAGACTTTGGTGGGAATGAGATGGAGCCTCCGTTCCAGGTTGATAAGAACAGGCAGCTGTAGCTGGGAAAGAGATCTGCTTTTGTTTCATAGACACCAAGGCTTCTTAAAAGCCAGAGACATTTCTTCTCTTTAAACATTCTTCACAAATTACATTTTATTACACGCCAAGTTGCTATGGAAACAAAAATCTCAATTCAGATATTGTATATGATCCACTGATCAAACGTTATCAAATTCGTTCTCTTCAAAAGGTAAATATGATGAGAATAAAATCACTCAGTGATACTAGATTGTTTTGTATCCTATCTAAAATTGAGTAACCTCTAAGGTTATCATAATAGCAGTAATGGTGAGAATTCAAAATTCAAGAGCATCGTATGATGGAACAAAATAAAAGAGACTGTTTCACCCCCCCCAAATATATATCTTAGTAATGTTCATGACACTGACTGTATAGAAAGATACTAACCTGGATGTTGTCTACATGCACTGCCATCTTTCACAAAGTCTCATTTGTGTCTTGTTGATGTCATGCTTTTGTTTTTGCCATGCTGTATTTTTACATAAAGTGTAAGTTCACCTTTTCGGAAAAAAATGGGTGTAAAGTGTTAGTTCACCTTTTTTAAATATATTTTTTTTATATTCTATTTCTGATATTAAAACATATATTTCCAATGTGTATTGATTACCCAGAAATGTTAAAGAAAAATTAATTTTAAAGAAAAACAATAGATTCCAGCACTAGTATCTTTATTCTCATGCACACGCATGCCTACAGGCTGCAAAGTCCTCTAAGTATAAAATGCCTGATGCTTTCCTGCACCCAGAGAGCCAAAGGTTCAGCCGCCTATACAAATGAATGGCTGTATACAGCTGTATTAATGTAACTGATGATTGCTTGTGATCAGTGTTTACCCATGTATGCATGAACATCATAATACTTTAAACGCAAAAGTGGCACATACAGGTACAGTATCTCACAAAAGTTAGTACACCCCTCACATTTTTGTAAATATTTTATTATATCTTTTCATGTGACAACACTGAAGAAATTACACTTTGCTACAATGTAAAGTAGTGGGTGTACAGCTTGTATAACCGTGTAAATTTGATGTCCCCTCAAAATAACTCAACACACAGCCATTATTGTCTAAACCGCTGGCAACAAAAGTGAGTACACCCCTAAGCGATAATGTCCAAAGTGGCCACCATTATTTTCCAGCACTGCCTTCACCCTCTTGGGCATGGAGTTCACCAGAGCTTCACAGGTTGCCACTGGAGTCTCCTGATTCCCCGCTGACTTTTTGTCAGAAATCATTAATCAGACTGAGACAGAAGTACAGTTAAATCACACTTGTTTAATAATAATAATAATAATAATAATAAAAAGGTTAACAGAGTAAACATAGTCAAAACATAGCCAGAGTTCAAGAACCGAAACGCATAGTCAGACAAGCCAAAACGTCAGGGAGCCAGACACCAAGCAGGATCTTGAGCCAGAAGAAATGTCAGCCAAGCAAGTCTTTAACAGGAACACAGGAGAGCGTCTCTAGAGATGTGACCAAGGCGAAGGCAGAGATCATCTGGGCTGGGCTGCTTAAGTAGGCAGGACTGACAAGCAGGATATTATCAACAGGTGAGTCACTGTGGACAGAAAGGAGCTGACAATTAGCCGGCAGCTGAGCAGCCAGCTTTGAGAAGGAAGGGCTGAGCCCAGCCCTGACACTTTTAAAAGTTCCTTGGTGTGGGCCTTTTTAGACACGTGTGCAGCAGATCACACCATTGCTGTTTGCAACCTATGTCTGAAGCAGATCAAGCGTGGCCAGAACAGCAGCCGCTTGGGCATCACATGCTTGACCAGACATATGATGACCTGCCATGCAGTCCATTTGCAACAGCACTAGAAAGACCCACATCATAGAAAAAAGAAGACTTCTCCTTGCATCCTCATCTGGGATCTCCAACCCTACTATACCTCCAGCCCTCTCAAAAACCTGCACTGAGGGGAATGAAGGTATAGCAATAGGTGTCCCAAGTACTTGCAGCCAATCTGCTAGTAGTACACCACCAATTGATTTTAGCAGGCAAATTTCCCAGTTGCTGAACCGTAAAAATATATTCGGTCCCAACCATCCACATGCTCAGCGTCTAAATGCTAGCTTGGCCAAATTGCTAGCACTGCAACTGATGCCTTTTCAGCTGGTAGATTCTGCCCCCTATCGTGACCATTCCGGCTCTCTACTGGCATGTGGAAGGCAATGTTTTGGCCTCGTTGGACAGGAGGGTCAGCAGTAAGGTTCATATTACCGCTGACTCATGGTCCAGGAGGCATTGGCAGGGATGTTACCTTTCATTCACGGCGCACTGCGTAACTCTGCTGGCAGCTGGGAAGGATGCATGACAGGGTTCAGTGTTGTTGGAGCTTGTTCCGCAACCACGCCTCTTCTTTTTCCGCTATGGCCTCTTCTGCAGATTTGTCCTCTAACCCAGCAGTGCTCCGCAAGCAGTCAGGCTAAAAGATGGCATGCGGTGCTTGAGCTGGTCTGCCTAGTGGACAGGAGTCACGCTGGGGCAGAGATTCTGTCAGCTCTGCAGGGGCAGGCTCAGAGGTGGTTGATGCCACGCCAGCTTCAGCCAGGAATGGATGTATGCGACAATGGCACCAATCTTCTATCCGCCCTCGGAACACTTGACCCATGTTCCATGTTTGGCACATATTACTGAATTTTGTGGTGCAGCGGTTCTTGACCAGGTACCCAGGCCTACAAGATCTTCTGAGGCAGGCCAGAAAAGTCTGTGGTAATTTCCATCGGTCATACAATGCCAGTGCTTGGCTGGGTGATATTCAAAGGGAATGGAACCTGCCCACCAACAGCCTCATTTGTGACATGCCCACCAGGTGGAACTCAACATTGGCAATGCTGCAGTGGCTGCAAACACAGCAGAGGGTCATCAATGAGTACCTGTGTGAGTATGGCACCAGGACAGGGTCAGGGGCGATTGGCTTCTTTTCGCCACACCAATGGCTGCTTATCAAGGATGCATACACTGTCCTGTCACCATTTAAGGAGGCCACAAGGATGGTGAGCAGAGACAATGCATGCATCAGTGACACTATCCCTCTAGTCTTCCTGCTGGAGCACATGCTTTGTGGAATCATGGACAGGGCACTTGAGTCAGAACAGCGGGAGGAAGAGGAGGACTTCCTTTCCTCTCAAGGCCCCCTTTAGCCAGATAGCATTCCTGCGGGCCCGCCAAACACACAGGAAGAAGAGGAGGAAGAGGATTGTGTCAGCATGGATGTAAAGGATAACACTCAGTAGTAGTCTTCAAGGGATGGTTTTCAGTCCCTAGAAACCCTCTTTAAAAAGCATACACTCTCTCAGTGTCTATCTTTACCCTAAGCATCCTCCAGGGGTACTGGCCAGTGTTTATGCACACCTTAGCCTATCGAAAATTATTATATTCAATTTTGGGATGCGATAGACCAATTGTATCTCTACCATATTTTGCCCATCATACATTTTTCTAGAAACCCAAGGAGTTGTACGTGGCTGGGAGAATGTAGTTACGGGTAATGTGATCCTTAGTGACCCAGAGGACTCAGAATCGAGTGCCTCTGCAAACTTACGCTCCATGGCTTCCCTGATTCTGCAAAGCCTGCGAAGGGACCATAGGATTCGTGGTATCAAGGAGAGGGATCATTACTGGCTGGCAACCCTTCTTGATCCACGTTACAAGGGTAAAGTTGCAGAACTCATCCTGCCTTCGCAGAGGGAGCAGAGGATGACATTTCTTCAGGAGGCCTTGAAGAAAGGTTTGTGTAATTTCCAGATCCTGGGAGGTTACCATTTCCTGGTGCTGGACAACGTGTTGCTGAGGCTTTGTTCAGTCAGAGGAAGAGCGGTGGAGAAAGTGGCCGGCTGACTGATGCCTTTAAAAAAAAATGTCAGTCCTCAGCACCAAGGTCTGATCGGTTCAAACAACCATCGCCAGCGTCTGCATTATATGGTGCAGGAATATCTAGGGGCAAGTGCAGACTTGGAGACCTTTCCAACAGAGCATCTACTTAGTTATCGTACATCAGGGGACACAGAGCCACAGTAATTACTGTATGGGTTATATGGCACCTTTTAGGTGATGGACACTGGCACACCCTAGACAGGAAGTTCAATTCCCCATATACCCCCCCTCCCCTTATCGGGAGTACCTCAGTTTTTTTCGCCAGTGTCTTAGGTGTTGGTCACGAGTAAAGATGTGCTGTGCTGAGCTCCGCTGGAATATATCCTCCTTGCTGGGGCAAGCCATGCAACCGGATCCAGTCAAAGTGTCTTTTCCAGGCCGAAATTGAATGGTACCAGGGCCTCGTGTCGGAAGAAACGAGGTTTTGCCTGTAACACTTCTGTTTTTAGAGAGCTGGAACCCGGGATCCAGTGCTTTGTTTTTTTCAGCCATATTCCTGGCGGGGTGCTTTACAGGCCCAGGGGTGTGGATCACCCAATAAAAAGGGGCCCCGGTCACTGAAGGTTTTTTAACGGAGCCCACCGTGAGTGGTGAAGATTGGGTCTGTCTGGTTTACCACAGAACCCTGCAGCTTGATAAGGTTTTTCTAATTCTTGTGAGTTTTCTCCTTTAAAGTAAATGTTGTCATGCCTAAAGTCGCCACCGGGGGCTGTCAAGAGCACATACCTGTTCCATGCTGGTCAGTCTCGCTCTGTGTCATTCAAGATGCACGTTTCCTCCAGGTAAAAGGTGGGAAGGGGGGACAGCTTCTCTCCAGGAGGCAGACGGAGCATGGGCCAGTCGGCGGTATGCCGCACCACTCCTGCTGCCATTGACATTATGGCGGTTCTCCGTCTAGCAGCTCTCCTCCTCTCCTCCACCCCAGCCCCCCTCCACATGCGATCAGGCTGGATCGGAGCCCAATCGCGCGGGAAAACAGGCTTTTTTGAAAAAGATGGGGGGTGCGGTGGGTGGTCGGAGAAAGGGGCGGGGCTTAACATAGCTTCGGCCTGATTCAGCATTCACGACGCGGGCTGTGTAAAGCTATAAAGTGCACTTTTTTCAGGTGCATACAGCTGAAGGAGGGACACAGAGCAGACGGGAGGCATGTGAGTGTTGCTGACACAGGCATTCCCAGGGCACGTTTACTTTGCATCAGGTTGAGGATTAATAGCAGCGGCAGTTGCTGGACTATTTCTCAGCAGTGGGTAAATTTTTTTGGTAGTACCTCTACATTTGTGCTCAGCACTATGACCAGAGGGAGAGGTACAAATACCTCAAAAGACAAGACCATAAAGGGGTCGCCCTCAGGCTCTAAGGACCCTCCCTCTGCAACACCATCCCCCCCTGAAAGGCCTAGGGAGGCTGGTCAGAGTGAGCTATCGGGATCGTCAGGGGCTGCAATTGCTTCCAACATTTCAGCCCTTGTCTATATAACTGAGGAGGTTTTCTCCTCAGCTATGATTGGATTGGAGGAAAGGTTAGCAGCTTTAATTGCACCTTCACAGAGTGGAAGAAAACGCATTAGGTCCCCTTCTAACACCCATGATCCTCAAGCAGAGGAACAGTGGGTGAGGGAAGATGAATCCCCCTCAGGGGACCGTGAAGAGGCTGATGACTCCTCTCCTGAGGGATCAAGTGGGGAAGGACCTTTTTCAGCTTTACAAGCTAAAAAAATTGCTGGTGCATTCTCTTACTGAAATGGTCCGCTCCACATTTAAGCTACCCTTAACTGAGTCGGTTGAGGAGCCCACTTCTTGTTTGGGTTCACTAAAGCCTCCTCAAGCTTTGCGTGCCTTTCCTGTAAATTCATTGCTGGAAAAGACCCAGATAAGCATTTCCCCCCCCTAAAATGTTTTCAACACTTTATCCTATGGAGGAAAAATTTACTAAGATGTGGAGTATACCAGCAATTGATGCTGCTATATCCTCTGTGAATAAACGTTTGACTTGTCCGGTTGACAATGCGCAAATGCTTAGGGATCCAACTGATAAAAAATTGGAATTCCTGTTAAAAAACATTTTCTCCTTGGCCGGTTCAGTGGCTCAACCTGCAGTGGCTGGAATTGGGGTATGTCAATCCTTGAGAGACCATTTGAAACAGGTGCTCAAGGTTTTCCCTGAACAGCAGGCCCAGGATTTAGCTGAGCTGCCAGCAGCTTTGTGTTTTGCAATTGACGCAATCAGAGATTCTATTCTTTAAACCTCAGGCCTTACACTTGGGTTGGTACATGTGCGTAGAATCTTATGTTTGAAAAGTTGGTCAGCCGAAGCGCCATGCATAAAGCTCCTGGCTAGTTTTCCTTTCCCCGGTGAAAAGCTGTTTGGGGATGATTTGGACAAATATATCCAAAAGATATCAAGTGGGAAAAGTACCCTTTTGCCAGTTAAGAAACAGAGTAAACGTCCCTCATTTAAACGGGCTCTTTCCCCAGTGCCAGGGGCATCAGCCTCCAGGCAGTCGCGACGGCCTCCACCGTCAGGTTCAAGAGGTAAACCTCAGGGTCAACCCCAGGGACAAAAGAAGTCCTGGGGGAGGAAACCTACAAGACAGAACGCTAAAGCCTCTTTATGAAGGGGTGCCCCCACTCGTTCGAGTGGGGGGAAGACTTCTGCAGTTCTCAGGGGTCTGGCAGGAGGAATTTCAAGACAGATGGGTGGTCTCCACAATAGCTCTAGGTTACAAACTAGAGTTCCGAGAATTCCCGTCTCCTCGTTTCCTCAGGTCAAATGTCCTCAAGGATCCAGAGAAAAAGAAGTCTCTCGTTCAAGCGTTAGACCGACTTTTTTCACAAAAAGTGATCATGGTGGTCCCCATGGAAGAGCAGGGGTTGGGGTTTTATTCAAACATTTTCACAGTGCCAAAACCAAATGGAGATGTCAGACCCATTCTAGATCTCAAAGATCTAAACTGGTTCCTGAATATCCGCCTTTTTTGCATGGAATCAATCCGAGGAGAACTTCTGGCATCAATCGACATCAAGGATGCATACCTGCATGTACCTATTTTCCCAGCTCACCAGAAATATCTGCGATTCGAGGTAGAAAAACTTAATTTTCAGTTTGTAGCCTTGCCTTTTCGGTCTAGCTACTGCACCTCGGGTGTTTACAAAACGTCTGGCCCTTCCTCTGGCCAGATTAAGGACTCAAGGTATAACGATAATAGCATACCTAGACGACTTGCTCTTGATAGACCGGTCAGTAGCCCGCTTGGACCAAAGCATGGTCACCACAGTCAACTACCTGGAATACCTAGGTTAGGTCCTCAACCTAGAGAAATCTTCTTTAAAGCCAGTAAGAAGATTAGAGTACTTGGGTCTGGTTATAGATACAGCCCAGAAGAGGGTGTTTTTACTCCAGGCAAAAGATCAGCGCTATAAAGGAGCTGGTTCAGGTGGTCAGGGCGAAGAAGGGTCCTTCTATTCGCCTTTGTACGAGGTTGTTGGGAAAGATGGTGGCATCATTCAAAGTAGTTCCCTATACTCAGTTTCATTCGAGACTGCTGCAAAACAGTATTCTGTCTGCCTGGATCAAGAAGGTCCAAGCACTAGATTTTCTAATGCGTTTGTAGCCAAAAGTGAGCCAGAGGATATCTGAGAATTTGCAGAACAGGAAATCCTTCTTACCAGTCACCTTGAAGGTGGTAACAACAGATGCAAGCCTTTAGGGTTGGGGAGCAGTCCTGGAAGAGGCGTCAGTCTAAGGGAAATGGTCCAGAACCGAAAGGAGCCTGCCCATTAACATTCCAGAGATTCAGGCAGCGCACCTAGCCCTAAAGGCTTGGACATTCAGGTTGCGGAATTCTCCTGTCAGGATTCAATCCGACAATGCCACAGCAGTGGCTTATATCAATCACCAAGGGGGCACCAGAAGTCAGGCAGCCCAGGGAGAGGTAAACCATATCGTAACCTGGGCAGAAAAGCATGTGCCGTGCATATCGGCAATGTTCATTCCAGGGGTAGAGAACTGGCAGGCAGACTACTTAAGTCGCCAGCAGTTTTTCCCAGGGGAATGGTCCCTTCACCCCGACATCTTCCTGGCTATATGCCAAAGATGGGGGATCCCGGACGTAGATCTGTTTGCATCCAGGTTCAGCGACAAAGTCAATAACTTTGTGTCAAGAACAAGGGATCCACTCGCATGCGGAACAGATGCGTTGGTGACCCAGTGGGATCAGTTCTCACTGATTTATGCATTCCCTCCTACTCTGCTGCGACCTCGACTTCTTCGCAGGATCAAGCGGGAAAGGAAGTCGGTGGTCTTGTGGCCCTAGCATGGCCCAGAAGATCTTGGTATGCAGAAATAGTAAAGATGGCGGTAGGGGCCCCATGGACCCTACCACCACGTCCAGACCTGCTATCGCAGGGATCAGTGTTCCATCCTACTTTACGAACGCTAAATTTAACGGTTTGGCTATTGAAATCAATATTCTGAAGAATCCTGGGCGTTCAGGCTCAGTGATTTGATTAATGCAAGAAAGCCAGCTTCCAGAGTCATTTATTATAGAGTCTGGATGGCATATGTTTCCTGGTGTGAATCCAGGGGTTGGTATCCTAGAAAGTATGTCATAGGTAGAATTCTTGCCTTTCTGCAAATGGGGTTAGAGATGAAGTTGGCCTTGAGTACTATCAAGGGCTAGGTCTCGGTCTTATCTGTATTGTTTTAACATCTGCTTTCTTTGCAGTCTTTGGTCCGAAGCTTCATACAGGGGGTAACGCGGCTTAATCCACCGATTAGAGCACCCCTGAACCCTTGGGACTTGAATTTAGTTCTGTCGGCATTACAGAAACAGCCTTTTGAGCCGATACGACATGTTCCCTTGGTCCTCTTGACAAGGAAGCTAGTTTTTCTGGTAGCCATTTCTTCTGCAAGAAGGGTATCATAATTGGCGGCTCTTTCTTGTAACAAGCCATATTTAATCATCAAGGATAGAGTAGTATTGTGTCCTTATCCTAGCTTTCTGCCGAAGGTGGTTTCAGGTTTTCATCTAAACCAGGATATTGTTCTGCCTTAATTTTTTCCAGAACCCTGTTCTACGGAAGAAAAGTCACTACATTCTTTGGATGTAGTGAGAGCAGTCAAAATCTATTTGAAGACGACTGCTCAGATTTGGAAAACAGATGTTTTGTTTGTGTTGCCTGAAGGTCCTAGGAAAGGACAGGCAGCGTCAAAATCCACTATTGCCAAATTAATTCGGCAAGTAATTATTCAAGCTTATGGTTTGAAGAGGAAAGTTCCACCTTTTCAAATCAAAGCGCACTCCACCAGGGCTGTTAGTGCTTCGTGGGCAGTGCATCACCAAGCCTCCATGGCTAAAATCTGCAAGGCCGCAACTTGGTCTTCAATCCATACATTCACCAGATTCTATCAGGTGGATGTAAGAAGGCATGAGGATATCGCCTTTGGGCGCAGTGTGCTGCAGGCAACAGTATAGGTCCTCAGGTCTGATTGCACCCTACTTTTTTTGGTGTCCCCTCCCCTCAGATAGCATTGCTCTGGGACATCCCATACAGTAATTACTGTGGCTCTGTGTCCCGTGATGTACGATAAAGAGAATAGGATTTTTAAAACAGCTTACCTGTAAAATTCTTTTCTTGGAGTACATCACGGGACACACACAGAGGTCCCTCCCCTCTTTCTGGTTACATATGCTTTGCTACAAAACGGAGGTACTCCCGGTAAGAGGAGGGGTTATATGGGGAATTGAACTTCCTGTCTAGGGTGTGCCAGTGCCCATCACCTGAAGGTGCCATATAACCCATACAGTAATTACTGTGGCTCTGTGTGTCCCTGTGATGTACTCCAAGAAAAGGATTTTACAGGTAAGCTGTTTTAAAACTTTTTTTGCATTGATACATGTCCCCTGTGGCAGGACCTGGGTCCCCAAACAGTTTTTAAGGCAATAACATCTATATAAGCCTTTAAAATTAGCACTTTTGATTTTTTATGTTCGAGTCCCATAGACTTTAACAGTGTTCGCACAAATTTTTTAGCTGTTCGCATGTTCTGCTGCGAACCGAACGGGGGGGGGGGGTGTTTGGCTCATCCCTATTAGCTACGTATGAGTACCCTGGTGTAAGGGAGGCCATATTAGAAGATTAGAGTGTAACCCTGCATCTGATACTGGTGGAAATATCAAGTTGGATGTGTCTATGCATACATTATATATTGCATCATTGAGGTGAGGGCATTGAGAGCACAGAGGTGTTTGGTGAAATGGTTAAAGAAGCACTTGAAGATTATTGTTATATGCATCCCACTAATTTCATGCATTAACATTTTATGAACTGTCTTAGGTTTTTGGAAACACAATAAGGACGCACTATTTATTGGATATATATATGATTAATTTCATAATCTTTTTCATTTATAATAATATTTGTGGTTTCGTGGTAGCGCAACACTTATTTCATTATTTTTATTACAAATTGTTGAATGCAATTGTTTGTATGCAGCAACCCTAGTATTGAATTTGACTTTATCACCGCTAATAGCATTTGTGGGTAGTGCAGTGTCAGCTAACAGCACTCTTTTACTTCTATCTTTTAGACTTTTAGATAGAAGTAAAGAAATCCTGTTAGCTGACAAAGATGGTATCTCCTGTTTTCATGTAGCACTGTCCTGACTGTGAGAAATTGGGCAGTGCAGTTTTAAACCTAATTTCTCACAGTCACTCCTTGCTGACACCATCACTAAGGCTGGATCAGGTCTGCCTGTCAGTGTTTCAGGTGGAACCGACGGGAAGGTCCATGCATCCCTATGGACAGGCGGATGTAAACAGACTCTATTTAACCACACTCCCTTTAAGCCACACCCAATATTTAGCATAATTCAAACCACGCTCATTTCGCATGTACACTGGCTTTCTGCAAAAAAAGTGCCCCTAAAATTTTTTGCCAAATGTTAGCAACTATGTAATATACTACAGTGAATTCTCTGGTAGAACTACTTCTGTGCCATGAGCTATTTGGTATGCTGTGATTTACAAACATTTTGGAGGATGATTGATTCTCAGTGTCTTCTCATGCTGCGTACACACGGCTGGATTTTCCGGCAGAAAAAGTCAGATGGAAGCTTTTCATCGGACATTCTGACCGTGTGTATGCCCCATCTGACCTTTTCTTCCGGCATTTCAGACGGACATAGATATAGAACATGTTCTAAATCTTTCAGTCGGAAATGCCGATGGAGCTTAGTCCGTCGGCAAGTCCGACCAGGTGTACGGGGCATAAGAAAGCACAGTGAGGATTACCAGGAAGCATACACAGCAAAAGAGAAACAGTCAATGAGTTTTGTTTTTCATAGTATGGCTTTGTTGAACTCTTACATGAAGATTTATTGTATAGAAGAAGCATGGACATGTTGTACTAGTGACATTTTATGCAAATCACTCTCCTTTCATCCAGGGACCTTACTAGTACTTTCTAGGTCAAGCTGTGATTAAACCTTTGGAAGAGAAGGAGTACCCTGCTGCTCACATACTCTAATCTACTGGTACAAATATCCCTTTTATCGTAAAAGTTTTATACCTAAGTTAAGCTTCTCATACATCCACAGGTAACGGTGATATGTAGTCTGTGTGCATTTCATATTTCAGATATGCTGAGTATAATATTAGATATATAAAACATATACAATCAAGACCAATGACCCGTACACACGGTCAGATTTTCCGACAGAAAATGTTCGATGGGAGCTTTTTGTCGGAAATTCCGACCGTGTGTAGGCTCCATTGGACATTTTTCATCGGAAATTCAGTCGCACAAAATTTGAGATCTGGATCTCAAATTTTCCGACAACAAAATCTGTTCTCGTAAATTCCGAACGTGTGTACACAATTCCGACGCACAAAGTGCCACGCATGCTCAGAATAAATTACGAGACGGAAGCAATTGGTCTGATAAAACTAGCGTTCATAATGGTATCTCTATCTGCACATTTGTCACGCTGCAATTTTTAAAATATTTTATTGCAGCGCATTCTCTTCTTCTTTATAATGCTAGAATAATGAAGTTGTTTTGCTGCTCATATTCACACAGAGTTCTGACAAACTGATTTCTTTATTATTTCTCATGATCTCCTGAATCATATTATTTATTTTTCTACATAATGTTTCTAATTTTTGTTTATATTATATATTTTTTTTTTTATCAAGATCTCCTATTTTTATTTATTTTTTATAGTGATCTCCATAATATATTTTCTCGTTTTGTGTGTCAAGTTACCACAACACCATTATGATCTTGTATTTTTTAATCTCAAGGAGGTTTGTGTTGTTAATTTGACATTGTATTTTGGAAATGTACCTGCTTACTCACAAACAAACTGTCCTTTTTGAAGTAAAAAACATAGGCAGGTATTTCTGAAAAAAAAAAATAGCCATTTATTATGGGTCATAACAAAATAAAGAGGAAGGCAACGCTGGATAAACTGCTGAAATTTGCAAAGCCTTTGTAGCTCAGGGCAGACATCAATAATTTTACAGCCAAAATTGGTGGCCTGAAGAGTCCTTATAATAGTGAGCACAATCTGGTCCAGGACTACAAGAGATCAGAAACAGCAGCAGATGATATCTATGTCCCCAGGCTGTGGTCATACAACAGCCTGCATATTTTGTCAGACCAGACTGAACCCAGGCCATCACTCTCTTATCTTCCTTACACACTTCCTTCCAGGCTTCCTTTCAGTCTGTGGCTCTGGTGTTGTAGTTGTGGCAGGAGATGGAGGAGTTGGAGTGGAGGAGGAGGAGGACCATGGTTGAACTTTACAAACATGGCTTTAGTTTGTGAGTTTGCCCCTTAACCCCTTATTTAGGGCTTGTAAGATCAGATACTCACATAAGAGGCGTTGGCCCTCCTCCATTTCCTGCATTTTGCAAGCTGCCATGTAGGCATATTCCTCTTGATTATTGAGGGGGTTCTGAGGGCCGCAGTAGCCTTCCGAAATAGGCCAAATGCAGCCTCCGCCAGGTAACTCCTCTTCCTGGGACTTTTTGTTGGAATGTGGAGGGGAGGGACCTGGGATTCGGGCAGGCTACTGGGCCCGGCCACCTCCTGGCTGCCACTTTCCACTGCCTGACTGATGCTTTCCTGTGTATGAAAAAGGGACATAGTTTTAGTTTTTTGTTCAGCAATCTCACACAATTTTCAGCTCAAGACTGTTGCAAATTGAATGTTAATAAATAGAAACGACTATCATTCTGACCCCAGCATTTTTCATTCTTGTCCCAATCATTTGTGGCTACTACTGTCTATTGATATGTAAAACACTTGGTTAAATCATAAATTAGTAATCAAAACTAACATCTATTTAACATCATTAATTTGCCAACCAGGAGAATAAGAATGCTATACCTGACTCAAGCTGGGCTTCTCCACATGTTGCTGCCTGGGGGGGAAGGAAGCATTGAAGGAAGACTGGAGAGTGCTGGTCTGGGTTCCCTCTGGTCTGACAGAAAACGCAGTCTGTCATAGTACCACAGCCTGGGTACATAAATGTCATCTGCTGCTCCTGATCTCAGGGAATCCTGGACCTTCTTGCGCTCCCTATTATAAGTCCTCCTCATGCCACCAATTTTGGACATTAAATACTTGATGTCTGCTGTGGGGATCATCGGCTTCACAAATTCAAGCAGTTTCTCCAGCGCTGCCTGCCTCTTTGTTTTATTAATAAAAAATGGGTGGTTCAGCTGCCACAGACAGGGCAGCTCCCTGAACATATCAATGAACATTCCTAGAAATTCCCTATCATTGAAGGGATCCATTTTCTCTGCAAGACACACACAAGACAAACCCTAATGTCAGGCGAAACTCTCCTAATCTTGACCCAATATAGGCCTCAATCTATAAGCAGTATAGTCGCTTCCGCTACTCCATTCTCCGCTCACAGTTCATACGTGCGTGATACTCCATCCGCCCCTGACATTCTTTCTAGTATATTCCCCGCCCCTTCTCTTTCGGCGCAGTGGGAGAGCACATGGCGTAGAAAGAACAAGTGCATGAAGACAGCAGCAACAACGAAAGGCCCGAGCCACGAATGTCCTGATCCCGGAGGAGATTTAAGGCCTCAAATATGTCCTTTATAGAGACTATGATGGGAAGCATGGACATTACCCAAACCCAAATGTGAGAAAGGCCAAGATCATGACTAAAGGAATTTTGGGGTACGGCGATCCAAGGAGCAACTCTCGGTTTTTAACAAGTCTCTGGTCTATACAATACATCTCAACGAAGGGGTAACTATGATATGCATGCAACTGTACGGTAAAGGAAAACAATATAACTGTATATAAATAAATGACAAATCTCCCTTTTTTTCTGATGTTCACAGAAATGCAATAAAGTGACCCCCCCTTTTCTCCCCCCCCCGACGAAGACCAAAACCCCTAAATATGGTTGAAATGCATTGGGGCAGTGGGGTGCAACTTCGTCAGATAAATTTCTCCTTTTGAAACTTACTTGATTACAATTATCTTGTGAATGCAATACATTGTTGTACAGATTTTTGCATGTACCTTTTTTCGCCAGATAAATTGCAAATATGTAAACCAGAGCTCGTATTTTAACAATATAAATCTATATGTGTGATTTTTTGGATACTATATTTAATAAAACTCTTTGATTTTGCCAAAATATTGCTCCTTTTTTGCTGCCAAAATCCCACGGGGAACATTATATATCTTCTCCTAGAAATGTATTCGGGGTGAGCAGCTAGCTCTAAAATTAACAATCTATATCGTTGCACCTATATCCCATTTTCTATAACTACATTTGTTCAGGCCTATTTGTATTAAAATAAGTTTGTTTAGATCGGTTTGTAACTAGAATGAAATGCAAACTTGATTCAGTGTAAGGAGAGGACACTCAGCAGCTGTTTACACATCTGGACGCAGGAGCACTAGTGTGGTACACCAGAACAAACCTTTTTTTTTTTTTATAAAAATTTCTTCTTTTTTTATATTCTTTATTTATTTAAAAGGAGGCAAAACATCTAATTTCACATTAATTCAAATTTCCAGTAATAATTACATACACATTTTCTTCTGACTACTATTCATTTCATACTAGCTTAATGTTCCGTAATTGTCTAAACAAACTTATATATATATATCTTCATTTACCAATACCTATGTGTATGTCCCTACAAAGGGAGAGGGGAAGGTAAGGTATCTCCGCCTTCACTTCATCTTTCCCCTCAATTAACTCTGTAAACCTCCCTTTAATTTTATCCTTTACTAAACCCATTCCTGTCAAAACTAAAAAAATAAAAATAAAAAACACAAACAAAAAATAAAAATAAAAAACCTTGTCTCTTTTCCCCTCCTCCCTCCCCCCCTCCCCCTTCTGTCCAACCCTCTAGATGGAGGGGTTTAATATATATACGTACATATACATTCACCTCTCCCATATGCATACATGTACATAGTTACTGGACACCTGTATATATGTATATATACACACATATACACCTACACATACATACACAAACACATATACATACACACCTACATACATATATATAACTATACATATATATATACACATACATACACACGCATGCACACCTACACATATATTTATACACACACCTGCCTATGCACCCTGTATAAATAGACATACGGGCAAACCTCTACTCCCCCAGATCTTCTGTCATCCTCTTCTTTCCCTCGTCTGAGTATACAAATCGATTCCATTCTGACCAAGTTTTATTATATTGTTCTTTCTTGTTTTGGGCCGAGAGGACTAGATCTTCCATGGCCCCTAACTCTCTGACCTTATTTAACCATCTTGCAATAGTGGGCGGCCTAGAGTCCCTCCAGCACAAGGTGATACAAACTTTAGCTGCATTTATCAAATGGCACAACACTGACTTCTTGTATTTCTGCAACGGAATTTGTGAACTATGTAGTAGAAAAAAGGCGGGGTCTGGTGGTATTTTAAAGTCTGTAAATTTTTGGGAAATCGACTGGACATCTGTCCAGTACTGTCTGATCTTAGAACAGGCCCAAAAAATATGAAACAACGTTCCTCGTTCCTCCTCACATCGCCAACATCGATCTGAGGCCCCTATCGAAAATCTACTTAATAAGTCATAAGTCTTGATGGAGTAAAATACCATTGCGTCAATACTTTATAATTACATTCCTGTACTCGTGTGCATATTGACGTGTTTAATGTAAGGTAAATTAATATTCTTACGCTGTCCCGGGGTAAAGGTCTTATTAAGGTCTTTTCTCCATTTATTTATACTTGGCATTACATAATCTTCTGCGGGGGTATTTAAGAGCATATACATTTTAGAGATGACCCGAGGGAGTGGTTCTTTTCCTTCAAAGCATTGTTCGAATGTAGTTAATTGGCGCCGATAGTTTATCGGTGTTCCCAATGATCTCAGAAAGTAACTTAACTGCAGCGCCTGCCAGAGTTTTATTTCAAAGGGCCCTCCTGATTGTGTCAAAACTGCGATTGTAGGCCAGGAATCTGAGGAGAGGAAATGTGAAGCTTGAAAATATCCCCTTTTTAGCAGTTTCCTGAAGACTCCTGGTTCCATCCCTGGTGGGAAGTCAGGGTTCCCCAGGATAGGGAACATAGGAGATTGTCTCGATGAATATTTGTGGTTACGACAAGTTTTTGTACTTATTTGCAGCGTAGGTCCTGTTGTAGGATGCTTTTTAAGAAAGGCCGGTAGAGCTGCATAGCACCAGGGTGCTCTTTGCAGAGGTACCGGACTAAGCTGTTGCTCCATGTCTACCCACCTTTTTAGTTCTTTATGCCTGCACCAATCTACTACCCTACCGAGATGGACTGCTTGATAATATTTAGATATATCTGGGGCTGCTACTCCACCGTGACCTTTAGGCATCATCATCAAACCTCTACTAATCCTTGGCCGTTTCCTTGCCCATATAAATTTAGGAAAAAGTTAACTAATTTGGCGAAGAAAAACTGCCGGGATCTTAATTGGTAGTGCCTGAAAAAGATATAAAAATTTTGGTAGGATACTCATTTTAATAATACTACAACGACCAAACCATGAATGTAGTCCATGATGCCATTTATCCAGTAAGGACCCTACTGTTTTGTAGAACGGTGAAAAATGTATTTTAAAAGTGTTTCTTTCGTTAGATGGTATATGTGTACCTAAGTAATTCAGTGCCACCGTCACCCACTTAAACTTAAAGTTTGGTTGGATGGAGTTACGCAGACTAGGATGTAATGCGACCCCCATCGCTTCCGATTTAGTATAGTTTATTTTCAAATGTGATAGGGTACTGTATATTTCAAACTCCTTCATAAGGTTGGGTAGTGATATGTGTGGGTTAGACATGGAGAACAGCAGGTCATCTGCGTACGCTGAGACTTTATAGTTCCTATCTCCCAATTGTAGTCCCTGAATATCTGGGTTTTGTCGGATCTTACTTAATAATGGCTCTATCGATAAAGCAAAAAGCAACGGTGATAGAGGACAACCCTGCCGTGTACCGTTTGAGATCTTAAACGGTTTTGAAAACACTCCGTTCACTCTCACAGAGGCTTGTGGGGTGGTATAAACACTTGAGATCCACTGAATCATATGTTCCCCCAGTCCCACATGCCTCAGGATTTCAAACAGGAAACGCCAATTTACTCTATCGAACGCCTTTTCGGCGTCGGTGCTCAAAAAGACACAGGGGATATTTATTTTGTTTGCGTAATGGACCAAATTGAGTACCTTGATGGTGTTGTCTCTTGCTTCACGCGAGGGAATAAATCCTACTTGGTCAAGATCTACTAATTGGCTCAACAATGGCTGCAATCTTGAGGCCAGTACCTTCGTAAAAAGTTTCAGATCTACATTTAATAAAGAAATAGGCCTATAACTGCCGCATTCCGACGGGTCCTTCCCATTCTTTGGGATTACCGTAATATATGCTAAAAGCGCATCCCGTGGGAATGCGGCAGTCTGGCCCATCTCATTAAACATCTTTATCATCTGTTTACCCAACAATGGAATTTTTTTTTTATAATATTGTATGGAGAATCCATCCGGGCCTGGAGCCTTCCCAGGTTTAACTGTTTTTAAAACTACATTTAACTCCTCAAGGGAGATTGGTGCTTCCAGTTTTTGCCGATCTAATGATGATACCCGCGGTAAACGCACCGAGCGGAGATATTCCTCTAGTAGGTCCCCAGACACTGGTGTTGGAGTTAAATTATATAAAGATGAGTAATATTCTCCAAATACTTGAGATATTTCTTTTGGTAGTGAAGTTAATCTTCCATCTTTCCTCTTTATTTGGGGTACATATACTGTAGTATTTTTTTCTTTAAGTTTCCCTGCCAGTAATTTACTGCATTTATTTCCTAATTCATAGGATGCCTTTCTACCTAATTGTAATGCGGCTTTTGCTTTAAACCGGAGGATATCTGTAATCTGTCGCCTCACATGTGCCAATTCTATCCCCAGAGCTGGTGCTTGCGTCCTCTTGTGCTGGAGTTCCAGAGCCCGAACCTCCTCCAACAATTTCCCTAACTGTCTTTCTCTGTCCCTCTTCAATCTTGATCCATGTTTGATCAGAATCCCCCGGATCACCGCCTTGTGTGCCTCCCATACCATACCCGGATCACTCCCCGGAGTATCATTCATCTGAAAGTACGCTGTCATCTCTTTTGCTACATCTTCCCGGATATCGGGGTTCTGTAGCAAGCTCTCATTTAAGCGCCATCTTCTCTCCGGGGAATAAACCGCGTCAGATAAAGAGAGGCGCAGGGTAACCGGGGCATGGTCTGACCACGTTATATTTCCTATCTGGACTTCCAATACTGAAGTAAGTAGATAATGTGGTATCAGAAATAGGTCTATGCGGGAGTACACCTGGTGGGGATTAGAGAAAAAGGTATAATCTCTTTCGTTTGCGTGCATAATCCTCCACACATCTACTAACCGTTCCTCGTGTAGCTTCCGCACTATGCCCTTCCTGATACCCCCTGTTACAGCGGACCTTCCTGAGGAAGTGTCTAAACAGGGGTCCAAGGGAATATTTAGATCTCCCCCTAGAATCAATTTCCCTTCTGTAAATTCTGTTAATTCTGACAATACTTTCCTCATAAAAGAGTCTTGGTGGGCGTTTGGTGAATACAACGTGGCCAGAGTTACTTTAACACTTCCTATAGACCCTTTAAGGAAGAGAAATCGACCATTTTTATCTGAACGTTTATCTGTAAGTAACCATGGGATCTGATTGGAAATTAAAATAGATACTCCTTTGGATTTTGCCTCTTGATTACAAGCGTGATATACGCATGGAAAGAATCTGTTCTGTAGGAGGGGAAATCCATCCTCCCTGAAATGCGTTTCCTGGACAAATGCTATATCCGTACCCCACCTTTTCAGATCATTAAGAAGCATCTTTCTCTTCTCTGGGACATTTAGCCCTTTAACATTTAGTGAAGTCACCTTTATTCCCTCCATCTCTCAAGGGTCGAACATACAAAAAAAAAAAAAAAAAAACCCCAACAATCGGGTACTTCCCCCCTTCCCTTACCTAATCCCCTACCCCCTCCAAAAAAAAAGGCACCCACCTCTACACCACTCGCCTGTGGTTTCCGTGGGTGCTAAACTATCTGGGGTACTTGATCTGAGTTGGCAGGGGAGCCCGGCTCCCCCCGTCCATCCACCCGACTATCTTTATAATCCCAAAATCTAATATAGTGCCGCTGCATTCCTTTTTTCCCTTCTTCCCCTCTCCCCTCCTCCCAACCTCCTCCTCTCTCTCCTCATATCTCACCCATTTCTCTCTATCTATCCCCTCCCACCTCTCCCCACTCCCCCCTCTTCCCTCCCCATCATTAGGAAATTAATTAATCAATCAATTAATAAAAAAAAAAAAAAAAAATCAATTAATTTAATATCAATCCATAAACCAATTAAAGTGATTAAATTAATTTCTTGCTCTCCTCCTATATGTCTCAAAAACCCCTTGACCGTTTGTGGGCCATACCTAGTACCTCAGTTTGACTAATGTCCAACTTTAGTATTAAGTTCTTAGAATATCTATTTATTCCTTCTTCCTTGGATCATAGTATTTAAGATCCATATCCATTTTACTGTATCTACTTTCCTCAATTTATCCCCCTAATATATAGTCTACTTCCGATATCCACAACTCGGATGTCGGTCTGCTAGGCCATCGGTGTAACCACAAGAAAGTGTATTGTGTATTGCCAAAAGAAAAAAAAAAAAAAAAAGATCAACAAATGAATTAAATAAGTTATAAGTGTTCATTTTTCCTTTTTTTTTTTCTTCCCTTGACAAGCGACCCCCAAAATTTCATTTACTTGGGGACCGTTCCCCTACTAGGTAATCTTAGGGGAGACGAGGGTGGGGGGGGGGGCATAAGCATAAGCCTCCTCTCCATCAGTTCAAATCCATTTTATTAGCCATCACTTTGGGGCGCAATATCCTGGGCCCCACCGTCTCTTCTTTTCTGTGATGGTGCTTCCCCAGTCCTTGGGGCCCCTACGTCTCCTCTAGGTCCCTAAATGTGTTGTAACCAATTTGGGACCTCCATTACTTCTATCTCCAGAAAGGAAAGGAAAGGAAGTTCCAGGGGGTGTCGTAGTACAAATGTCTTTTGGTCTTTCTTTATTATTAATGACATTGGGTACCCCCATCAATAAGTCCCCCCTATCTTCTTAATATTATCTAAAAGTGGACGCAACATAGCTCTTCACTGTAATGTAGCACGAGATAAGTCTGGGAGAATTTTGACTTGCTGTTCCTCATAGAGAATCTCTCCTATTTCCCAAGCCTTGCGGCTTATTAGTTCTTTATGCTCATAGCGATGGAAGCATCCTATCACATCTCTGGGTCTCTTTAAATTCACTGAGGGGGGTCCCAGGGCTCTATGTAGCCTCTCAAATTCTAATTCCTGTGGAGGAGGGGGAATAGCCAGCTGTTTACAGATCTCCATTATTGTATGCTGAAGTTTTTCCCCTCCTATCGCTTCAGGCACCCCTCTGAACCTCAGATTTTTGCGCCTGCTGCGATCCTCAAGTTCCTCTAAATGGAGCTGCATAGGGGAGACATAGGGGGTTTGTACAGTTTGTGATATTTGTACCTGTTCCAGTTGCGTGATTCGATCTTCCATAGCTGCCAGGGCTGTCTCATCCTGCTGCAATCTATCCGCCAGGCATTGCACCTCTTCTCGCACTCCTTCCACATCCCTTCGGTGTGTCTCTTCCATACGGGCCATTATTGCTTCCATATCTGAGCGCGTTGGGAGAGTCTGCATTACCCTCAGGAGCGTCTTAATATCAGTATCTCCTGCACCCGCAGACGATACTCCATGCTGCTCTGGGGATCTCTGTGTCTGCTCCTCTGCTGCGTGCTGCATCCTTACTTTCACTTTCACTTTCGTTGCTTCTGGCTGGGTAAGTGGAGCAAGCTGCGCCTGTTCTCTGGGCGTTACACACAATGCCGCCCCTCGTATCTCCAGCTCACGGTCCCGAGTGACCTCTGCTCTCGTACGGGGGAAGTACTGTGGAATTTCTAACTGCTTGCGTTGTAGTTTATTGTCTTTCCTCTTCATTCCGGACCTATTTTTAGAGAGAGGGTAACCTGCTCAGACGTATAGGGATACGGCCGCACTAAGCACTGCCTCAGACTCGTGTGTCTCTACTCCGCCATCTCAGACCACTCCCCCCCCCTGCTCGGAACGCAATGTTTCATAGTCCTATTTCTGCCATCAAATATCTGTGTGTGCTAAGTATACCTTTTTTTATTCACATAGGGGAGAAAAGACTCAGGACATCTGAGGACACCAGGGACCCAAAACTTCCTAAAGAAGGGGAAATCCCTAAACCACAAGCAGAGGATGTGGAGGAGGGAGAGGTTTATGAAGTGGGCAAAATAGTCACCACAACAGGTGAGTCTCTGAGACCACAGCTTCAGGTAATAGATGGATGCCTGCATATTTATAATACATGGTGTTTTTTTATTTTATTTTAGGTGATGTGGATTTTGTGGAAGAAGAATCTAATTTCACAAGTGAAAGTGCCCAGATCCTCATCGGGGAGATAATGGGGTGCAATCGTGATTTAGAAAATATACAGGAAAACATCAATGACGTTCAACAAAAAATAAAGAACGTCATTAATGTTTTAGGCGGAATATAAAACACACAAAATTGTACAGTTTTATCGTGTATTTTTGGTTTTAAAAATAAGTTTTAAAGTATTTTAAAAGCCAAATTTTTAAGCTGCACACAGTGTTTCAACATGTGCTATCTGCCATCATGGGATATCAATGTACGCGTTTTGTGGGTGTAACCCCTTCCTCACAACTCAAGTAGGTGAGAGGAAGGGGTCGCACCCCCAAAACACGTACATTGATCCCCCATGATGGGAGCTAGCACATGTTAACATTAGGCTTGGGATCAGGAGGGAAATCCCCATTTTGAATCACAATTTGTGTGCATCTTTAAAATGTGTCTTTTACAGGGGTGACATCACCCCATCTGATGAAGGCAATATCAACACAGTTTGGACATACTAATGTCTGATATTGCCTTCACTTTATCAAAGTTGAACTTTGTAAGTTCCTGAGTTGTGTATGTTATGGTTTGAAACATGCCTGTTTAACCAAAAAAAGGATATTTACAATGTTAAAAAAAAAATGTTATACACCGAAGATGTTGGTTTGTTCAAAAACCCTTTTCTAACGCACATGTGAATGTGCTTTGAGTAAAATGTTTTCTGCTCAAC
Organism: Lithobates sylvaticus; assembly: GCA_028564925.1. Lineage (NCBI taxonomy): Eukaryota > Metazoa > Chordata > Amphibia > Anura > Ranidae > Lithobates > Lithobates sylvaticus. Next base: position 108,225,017 of record CM053031.1, on the reverse strand, counting down.
AATGTGTGGCTTCTTCTTTCAATGCTCAATAGCAATTTTTTGCACTTGGAGTGCAAAGTGGAATTTCCTTTAGTAAATAACACCCACAGTGCTTTATAATTTGCCACAATCAGGCCATTTTCATGACTCCACAAAATTCATTCATGGTGCTGAAAATGATGAATATTTTTCTCAGTAATGCATTACATACATTAACAACAAAAACAAGGTATGTGTAGCAGACCCACAACATAATAATATTTTGCTGAAGAAGAGATTGTCACCCCATGTATCAAATAAATTACCTTTGCACTATTGAAGAAAATGGCCAAAAAGAAAAGCCCATTGGAGAACCTAGGAGACAGCTAAAAGAAACCCATGCAGTAAATCAAAGTAAATCTTCTTTCTTTTTAAGTTAAAAAAAAAAAAAAAAAAATGTTTCTGGCATATCAATGGCCCCCCTACCCGCAAAGTACTCGACATACATCTGTCTTACTTTGCGGGCGCTTTGGAGGGTCAGGCCAGGACGGCCAGCTTCAAGCGCCATCAGGGTTTCTTGTTGAAGTCCGGCCTCAGGCCCAACTGAGGCCACATAGTTCATTGAATTTATCCTTAAATAGTTGTGTAGAATGCAGCATGCAAGGATTATATGGTTAAGTATATATCCAGCCATGTTGATTGGCTTAAGGAATAGGCGGAACCGGCTGGCCATTATCCCCAAAGCGTTCTCCCGCACTCTTCTGGCTCTGGCCAGACGGTAGTTATAAAACCCTCTGATCCGGGGTGAGGGTCCTCATGGCTTTTAAAATGGTTGGCTGGTCAGAACGAACAGAAAGCACTGAAAAACAGAAAGACCAGAGCTGATTATCAGAAACGAGCGGACAAGAACGCACTGTAAATCAAATACGTAATAGAAATACAAGCACAAACTGAAGAGCAGGCTGGAACAAGGCTGAAAAGCGCGAATCGCCTATCACCAAACTTCTACTAACACGAGATTAGCAGAAGGAGCCCAAAGGGTGGCGCACTTGGTATTGGGCTTCCTCTTTCTAGTGTCGTTGTGGGTGTTGTACGTCACTGCGTTCTTGACGTTCGGAATTTCCGACAACATTTTGTGACCATGTGTATGCAAGACAAGTTTGAGCCAACATCTGTCGGAAAAAATCCCATGGATTTTGTTGTCGGAATGTGCGATTGTGTGTATGGGGCATTAGGGGCCATTTTACTAAAGCATGTGGTAAGTTAATTACCGTGCAGTGCTATTTTCACTAACAAATTCACTAAAGGTTTTATTCTCCAGATCAGCAGAACAAACCCCATGTTTACTCTATTATGGTTTTAAGCTATATTTTACATGCAAAATTTAGTTTACAAAGATTTTAAATGGGCTGAACTGTTTAAACTATCTCTAGCTTCTAAATTGTATTAACGTGGTTGTAAACTCTCAAAAACAAAACAAAAAGAAAAACAACCTGCAAAACAAAGGTATGATGAGCTAGTATGCATCGCATTACTTAAAAGTGGTAGTAAACACTTTAAAGTACACAAAATTAAATGATTTGCATAGAGAAAGGTCCCAAACACTGCACATCTAGCAAAGCTGATAGTAAACAAGTGAAATCAACCTCGGCCAGCTTCATCCAACGCCATGCCCGCTGACACATTTCACCCCGCCCATGGGGCTTAATCATGGACCTCCATGATTAAGCCCTGTGGGTGGAGTGAAATACATTGGCTTTGTTAGGTGTGCAGTGTTTGGGACCTTTCTCTAAGCATTTCCACAGTATGTGATAATGTGAGTAGTGAGGAGACAGAATCCTGCCCAGCCAACGCCCATTGCAGGAAAACGCTGGATAGATTTACTGGAGCTTGAGTGGAGACCTTACGTTTTATGAGGTTACCCAAAAAGATTTGCCTATAAAAGAAAAGAGTAAATACTTACCTCATGGCCATACTGTCGAACACTGCTCTTCTGAAGAGAAATCTTTCTCTGAATTCAGTAGAGAACCAGACACAACTGGAAATGTCAACCCCATGTGGCTGATTTACGAAAGCCGTGCGCCATCAGTAGAGGCGCATGGCTAGGTGCAAACGCACAGGGAAACCAAGTGAGTGTTAGAACCCCTGCTTGTCTTTTTTAGGTTGGGCTTTGTGTCCCTTTTCTGAAAATTGGCCAAACAGGAAGTGAGGGTAAAACCCTACCAATGTCTTTCCTTGGGTCACACAGGTCAATCTAACTAGTGTCCCATTGGGCAAATTGCACTCTATCACTTTGTTGTGTATACCCCAAATTATTAGGAATTTTGGGGTTTATTAAAGGCAAATCGACTCTGCAATACAAGTGTACTCATTGTAAATCTGAGGGGAAGCACTGGTGATTTTATAATCCAATCATGTAGAAGCAAACCTAATAGGGAAACTATTTAGATTGACCTGTGTGTCCCCACGGAGAGACATTGGTAGGGTTTTACCCTCACTTTCTGTTTGGCTATGTGACAGGAAGTGAATAAATTTGAAGGAGAAACTGACAACATTTGGGAGGTTTCTTCACCCTAAGTTTAATTGTGATGCATGTCAATGGCCCATTTAGACCTTGTTTAATAGAAAACACCAGTTGCCTTTCACTATAAACATTTGTTAGTCCAGTCCTGGAAATCTGCATCTGCTTTACTATTAATTTCCATGAAAATTGGGTTCCTGCAGCTAGATGCGCCAAATGATACAAAAAAGATGCCACTTGCTCCCATCTATAGCTGGTTATCGCAGTAAGAAGCATTGGAAGGCTAACAACAGGTACAAACAAGGCCAAGGATAAATCCAAGGGAACAACCAAGCTTATCTTAACACCAGCCCGCAGACAACCAAATAACCTGTCTAACAGTATGCGTTAAAAGCAGAGGTTTAGTCTGCACACATTTGCAAATGCATGTGTAAGCCTCAGAGTCTCGTCAAGGCACCCTGGTATCTGTGGTACCTAACACTAATTTATAAGTGTCCCCACAGTGGAGGCACATGCATTCTGATGGATAGGTGAGAGCAGGTGGACTGAAGGGGAGCCACCCCTTCTTAAAGAGGCTCTGTGGCTTATGCATGCATTTGCAAATGTGTGCAGACTAAACCCCTGCTTTTAACACATACTGTTAGACAGGTTATTTGGTTGTCTGCAGGCTGGTGGTAAGTTAAGCTTGTTTTTTTCCTTGGATTTATCCTTGGCCTTGTTTGTACCTAGATGCGCCAAATGCATCTAGATGCACGACCGCTGTGTGTGTGTGAGATGCACAACTGCTGTGTGCATGGATGTATGTATCCGTGGCGCATATCTGGTACCCGAAAGCGGTGGCCAGCACACAGGAATGTCATCACGCCGCTCCAGGAAGTTGCTTGTACTGCTGCTAATTTTTTCCCACCAGCATGCCCCACTCACTGTTCTCTGAGGAAGAGATGATCCTTATTTTCAAATTAAGATAATTTTTCATTTATTTTTACATGGGGTGATGTTTGTATGGGTCATGTGTGTATGTCTAAATGATTTGGCCTCAAGACACACCTACTTCCTGTGTACAGATTCACTTCCGGGCCAATGTATATTGCTTCCTGCTTCAGTGTGTGTGTATACATAGATATATCTATATATAGATATATATCTATATGTAGATATATATCTATTTATATAGATATATAGATATATCTATAGATGTAGGTTCTTGGGTCGACCAGCAGAGAGAAGTTGGTGGACTCAACTTCTCAATTCTGGCGGCATAACAATGGTCTAGCTCAGGGGTCTTCAAACTACGGCCCTCCAGTTGTTTAGGAACTACAATTCCCATCATGCCTAGTCATGTCTGTGAATGTCAGAGTTTTACAATGCCTCATGGGACGTGTAGTTCCGCAACAGCTGGAGAGCCGTAGTTTGAAGATTCCTGATCAATCTAGCATGTCTTGAAAAAAGATGGTTTTTCATGTGCCTTGTATAATGCCCAAGAAATATTGTTTGGAAAATACAAGTGGGTCATGGCCCATCTACATTCAAAATTTGGCACTTAAGATGGTCATGCACTATACAATCTGATTGGCCAATCTCTGTACAACTCGATATGTAGGCAAAATAGGTAATAGGAAGATGCACTTGAACAATTAATTCAAATTATAGGAAATCAAACAGGCTCTTGCACTAAATCGTATTTATTTAAGATCTAACTGATTGCAGTGTATGGTCACCTTTAAAGATCAAGATTTGGAAATATTAATTTATTAGGTTTAGAAACACTTCTCTGTTCTTTGTAATGTATTTGAGTAAAAAAAGAAAATAAAAGAAAACACATTTCAAAGATATATTAGAAGTGATAGGAATGAGATTAGCATCAAAAGGGTTAATTAACTGAGAACACCTACTAATTGCCTAACAAGACACATCCAATGAGATAAAATTAACCAATTATATTGGGTGTACGCTATTATCAATGAGAAAACTGCAGTTACCCTAGTGACAGTTGCAGTTTACAAAAGGGGGCTCTGATTTGAATTAGGGGACTGATGTGAATGTGGGGATAAAGGAAGGAGTCTGATGGTTGGAGTAGATGATACAAAATACCTTAACAGATCTATCCCCATCTAACCTGCACAAAGAAGTGATAACAATCACAAGCTGTCTACCCAGCTCTGAACACTTCATCATAGTCACCATATTTCAGCACAACACCTTGCACAGCAAGAACCTGATTATATGCACAACTGGCACTTCTGCCCAAAGGACACCTTAGAGGATATCATGAAACCTATTCTGTGAAGGTGAAAGGACATTATTATACAGGCTTTATATAGCACCAACAGTTTCAAGGCAGGAGAGTTTGAAGGACCCTACACATGGGAACTTACAATCTAAAAGGGAGGGTCAAGTGATACAAAAGTTTATACTTTTGAGGGATAAAAGTAAAAGATCAGTTTCTAGGTGAGGAGAGGATAGGCTTCCCTGAAGGGATTGAAGGTGAACAGAGTGGGATAAAGCTGGACAGATTGTGGTAGGGAGTCCCAGAAGATTGGAGAAACTCTGGAGAAGTCTTGGTGGTGAGCATTGGAGGAGGTGACAAGAACGCTAGAGAACAGGAGGTCTTGGGAGGAGTGAAGATAGTTAGTTAGTTTTGATAGATAGTTTTAGTGATATTTCTTACCTGGTATGTGGGGCTGCAATTTCTTCTAAAAATGCTATTTGGCTGACTCTTCTGTAGGCCCTCTGATGTCAATACTTTCGGAGGAACTTACTCAAAACCAGCATGCAGATCAGGAAACTTTGAGTAAAACCTTTATCTGAATATTGTTCTGGATCAGTGACACAAAGCATAGAAGCTAGAGAGTCAGCATGACAGGCAAGTTGTTAGAATTTTCTGAAGAAGAGGTCATAGCTATGTTTTTACATAGCTAGTCCATCTATTTCAACCAATAGGCCAGCCACAACAGTTTCCTCATTACTTACATGAAGGGATTCCTTTAAATATATATGCAAGAACCTAAAGCACAACTCTAGGCAGCATTTCTAAAATACAGGGCCTATTCTGGCATTCCTCTCCTACATGTAAAAATCAATCATAATTTTTTTGCTCAAAAATTACTCAGAACCCCCAAACATTATACATTTTTTTTAGCCTGACACCAAACTTCGGTAATTAAAAATCTCCATAGGCGACGCTTTACATTTTTTTTACAGGTTACATGTTTAGAGTTACAGAGGAGGTCTAGTGCTAGAATTGTTGCTCGCGCTCTAACGCATGCTACGATACCTCACATGTGTGCTTTGAGCAGCGTTTACATATGTGGGCGGGACTCACGTGTGCGTTCACTTCTGAGTGCAAGCTACCGGGGACAGGGGCGTTTTAAATTATTATTTTTTTATTTTACTTTATTTTTTTATTTTGACACTTTATTTAAAAAAAATGTTAATCACTTTTATTCCTATTACAAGGAAAGTAAAGATCCCTTAATAGGAATCGTTCGTGACAGGTCCTCTTTATGGAGAGATTCCATGATCTCATGCTTACCAGCCGCGATCGTAGCTTTGTTTACATCCGAGGCCCGGACGTGACATCATAAGATCGCGCCCGGGCCTCCGATGGTCATAGAGATGACTGGTGACCATCCGATCACTGGAAATCTCTATGTTCCTCATCCGGCGGCGGACGATTCTTTCTACAGGTCCCCTATGGCATGGGAGAGCCCAGAGAAGCACTGGATGGCGGCAGGCCCCTCCTGTCGCCTGTAAGAATGAACAAGCGGTGGAACTGCCGCCATGATCAAGCTTATGGTGCACAGAATCGCCGGCTAAAAACAAGGATGCCTGTAGCTGCAGGCATCATTCAGATATTCCCACTGAAAGTCAAAGACATCATATGACATCTTTGGGCAGGAAGTGGTTAAAGAAACTACAGCAAATTAAAAAATACTCACCTTCAATCTAAAGCTGTCCCCTCTAGTACTTATTTTATGCCACCAGATGTTCTCAGTCTTCAGGATTGAATGACACCCATTGGTATTCACTATAGCACTGGTAAAAAAAAATCTAATTTACTATAGTTCCCTGAAAACAAATGCCCAAACCCTTAAAATCTGGATTAGTGCACACGGAAATAATGTTTAGAGCACAATATAATTTCCTAAATGGTACTGAAATATGCTCTATATTATTTAAAGATAATCTGCTTTTAAACTGTGTGAAAAAGTAATTTCTACACTGAAATATCTTTAAAAGTCTGAGAAGAGATAAATTCCCCGTCTCTGCACAACTAGGTGCCAACACAACTGAGCATGCTCAGACCTGCAAATATCTCTCATTTTAGCTCCAATGTCTTTTTTACAGGGTGCTATAGTAAATACTAAAATAAGCGCTGTGTTAAAGAGCATTTTTTGGGAGTGAAAATCTGCGCTATTATAGTCCAATGCAAGTTTTACCATTGATTCTAAGGCTCCATGCACACTGAGCCTGGGTTCAGACTATAGCGAATTCGCAGCGGGGCAAAATACTGCGAATTCGCAGGACATTTGAAAACCCATTGTTTTCAATGGGGCACGCTCACACATGTCTGGTGCATGCGCAATGTGAATTGACACAAACACACAACCGTCCTTGGTGCGGATCAGGTCCATTATCTTCTATGGGCACGCATCTGATTCGCACCTGGCTTGCGTTCTGAACAGAAATTCGCAAGTCATTGTACCACCTCTTATGGGGAAGTCCACGCCCAATTTTAGAAAAAAAACGGCATGGATTCCCCCTCCAGAGGCATACCAGGCCCGTAGGTCTGATATGGATTTTAAGGGTACCCCTACGCTGAAAAAACGGCGTGGGTGTCCCCCAAAATCCACACCAGACCCTTATCCGAGCATGCAGCCTGGCAGGTCAGGAAAGGGGGTGGGGACGAGCGAGCACCCCCCCCCCTGAACCGTACCAGGCCGCATGCCCTCAACATGGGGGGGTGGGTGCTTTGGGGAAGGGGGGCGCCCTGCGGCCCCCCACCCCAAAGCACCTTGTCCCCATGTTGATGAGGACAAGGGCCTCTTCCCGACAACCCTGGCCGTTGGTTGTCGGGGTCTGCGGGCGGGGGGCTTATCGGAATCCGGGAGCCCTATTTAATAAGGGGGCCCCCAGATCCCGGCCCCCCACCCTATGTGAATGAGTATGGCATCCTCCGGGACTGTGACATCATATGTGGGTGGGGTCACCATGTGACATGAGCATGTGACCCTGCCCCCTTGTCCCTATATAAGTGCCAACACAGTGCGGCTCTGCCATTCCGGCCAGAGAGAGCGACGAGTCAACATCTGAAGAAGAAGAAGAAGAAGAAGGCGGCGCAGAACGCGATGACAGCGGCAAGAACAGAAGAGACCCCGGAAGACCCCTGAAGGCGGATCGAGACCCCCAGACGACGACGGTGACGAAGAAGAAGAAAGCCGGGCTTCTCCGCTCGGTAAAAGAGCTAGGTAAAATAGCCGAGGAGTCCGGCGAGAAGACCCCCCAAGACGGAAGAAGACCATCGGAGCACTGCAATAAAATATTTAAAAAAAAAATTAGTTTTTTTACTTTACATTTTACACCTTAGGTGAATGGGTAGGGGTACATCGTACCCCATACTCATTCACATAGGGTGGGGGGCCGGGATCTGGGGGCCCCCTTATTAAAGGGGGCTCCCGGATTCCGATAAGCCCCCCGCCCACAGACCCCGACAACCAACGGCCAGGGTTGTCGGGAAGAGGCCCTTGTCCTCATCAACATGGGGACAAGGTGCTTTGGGGTGGGGGGCCGCAGGGCGCTCGCTCGTCCCCACCCCCTTTCCTGACCTGCCAGGCTGCGTGCTTGGATAAGGGTCTGGTGTGGATTTTGGGGGGACACCCACGCCGTTTTTTTTTTCGGCGTAGGGGTACCCTTAAAATCCATACCAGACCTAAGGGCCTGGTGTGCCTTTGGAGGGGGAACCCATGCCGGTTTTTAAAAAAAAAAAAACGGCGTGGATTTCCCCCTCAGAAGTAGTAAAATGAGTTGGGAATTCAGCTAGCAGCGGCTTTGCACCTAAAACGCGGACAATCCGCAGAAAAGCCGGCGTTTCACTGCGCAGTCACGCAGGGCCCTGAAATCGCAACGCACTAGTCTGAACCCAGGCTCATAAATGGCAGTTTTTGGGCGTTAAACAGCCCATAAACTCCCCTCTGTTATCCATGCACCCATGGACATTTTTGGATGTTTATCAGCAGTGGAGTTTATGGGCTGTTTTCTGACCACAAAAAAACGCCAAACGCTCATAAACGCTGATAAACATTGATAAACTCTTACAAAACGTGGCTCACCAGCGTTTTTTTTTATGTTTTTGATCCATTGGAAAAAAAAATTCAAACAAAAGAAACACTAATGTGTAATTGCAAAAACTTTAAAAAACTTTGAAAGACTCACTGCAAAGCTACTGGCATTTTTATGATGTTATTTTAACCACTACGCGCCCGCGCTATAGCCGAAAGACGGCTGCAGCGCTGACGCTTCCTGCCGGGAGGACGTCCCTGGACGTCCTCCTGTTTACTTCCCTAATGCGCGCTCCTGAGAGCACGCATCGGGGAAGTTCTGTGCTGGCCGTGTCCGTCGGACACAGCCGGTCACAGATCGCTGTAAACGGCCAATCACAGCGGCCGTTTACAGCGAGATCGGGCTGTCCAATGAGAGATGATCTCATATGTTTGCATATGCAAACATATGAGATCATCTGTCAGCGCCGCTCTGCCTCCTCACACAGACAGCGTGTGAGGAGGGAGAGAGGAACGACGCCGGCGCCTTAAGTAAAAAAAAAAGAAAAAAAAAAAAAGAAAAATAAAGTGATCTGTCCCGCTGCCACCTGTCATCAGTACCACCTGTCCCCAGAGTGCCATTAGCCACCTGTCCCCAGTACCACCTGTCCCCAGTACCACCAGTCCCCAGTACCACCAGTTCCCAGAGTGCCATCTGCCAGTGCCACCTGTCCCCAGTGCCATCCGTGCCATCTGCCAGTGCCACCTGTCCCCAGTGCCACATCAGTGCCACGTCAGTGCCATCTGTCATTAGTGCCTCATCAGTGCCACGTCAGTGCCATCTGTCATCAGTGCCACGTCAGTGCCATCTGTCATCAGTGCCACGTCAGTGCCATCTGTCAGTGTCACGTGTCATCAGTGCCACGTATCTGTCAAAAGTGCCACCTGTCAGTGTCACGTGCCATCTGTTATCAGTGGCACGTGTCATCAATGCCACGTATCAGTGCCATCTGTCATCAGTGTCACGTGTCATCAGTGCCACGTATCGGTGCCATCTGTCATCAGTGCCACGTATTAGTGCCATCTCTCATCAGTGCCACGTATTAGTGCCACATGATATCAGTGCCACGTATAAGTTCCATCTGTCAGCAGTGCCACATATTAGTGCCATCTGTCAGTGTCACGTGTCATCAGTGCCCCCGTATTAGTGCCATCTGTCATCAGTGTCACGTGTCATCAGTGCCCCGTATTAGTGCCATCTGTCATCTGTGCCACATCAGTGTCACGTGTCATCAGTGCCACCTGTCATCAGTGCCACGTGTCATTGTCCTGGTGCTCCAGGGCCTTCAAAAGGGTAATAGGTAGTCAACAAGTTAGATGTGTAATTTATGCTCCTAGAACATGTGATGGCGCTCCCTGCATGTTGGGCCTCTCTAAGTGGCCAGGCTGTGTAAAAGTCCCACATATGTGGTATCGTAATATTCAGGAGGAGTAGCAGAATTTATTTTGGGGTGTCATTTGTGGTATACACATGCCATGTGAGAGAAATAACCTATTACAATGACAATTTTGTGGAAAAAAATAAAAAATAAAAAAATAATTCATTTTGCAAAGAATTCTGGGAAAAAAATGACAACATCAAAAAGCTCACCATGCCTCTTACTAAATACCTTGGAATGTCTACTTTCAAAAAAGGGGTCATTTGGGGGGTATTTGTACTTTCCTGGCTTGTTCGGGTCACAAGAAATGAGATCGGCCACCAGTACATCAGATGTGATCAATTTTGTATAATTCGCACCACAGATTTTAGACTCTCTAACTTTCACAAAGACCAAATAATATCCACTAATTTGGGTTATTTTTACCAAAGATATGTAGCAGTATAAATTGTGGCCAAAATTTATGAAGAAAAATTTATAATTTGCTAAATTTTATCACAGAAACAAAGAAAAATTTGTTTTTTTTTCAAAATTTTCGGTCTTTTTTCATTTATAGCGCAAAAAATAAAAAACCCAGAGTTGATCAAATACCACCAAAAGAAAGCTCTATTTGTGGGAAAAAAAGGACAAAAAATTCATTTGGGTTCAGTGTTGCATGACTGAGTAATTGTCATTCAAAGTGTGAGAGCACCGAAAGCTGAAAATTGGTCTGGGCAGGAAGGGTGTTTAAGTGCCCAGTAAGCAAGTGGTTAACATGAAGATGAAATGTATCTTTCTCTGAAATAAATTTTCCTTTGCAACATTGTTGCTTGTACTTTAACTATTTTGTTTTTAAGAATGCTAGAATGTGGCATGTTTTGATGTTTTGGTAAAATATATTTTTTTCTGTCACTTTCACTTATTACTCTCCATCTCACAACAATCTTTAGCCGAACTCACAAAGGTGTCTTTACAATCCACAAACAATACCATTGCTGATGCAAATTTAAAATGAGCCACAATTTTTTGTGCTTTTTATTATTTCCAAATAATCATAATTTAAGCCCAAAAATGTGATATGTGTACCAACATCAAAAATCTAAATATAATTCCCCAAAATTTGAGGGTAATTACACTATTCTACACTCACCCACAAAGCCACCAAATATCACAGAATAAATTAAGAAGAATAACTCTTGAGTAATGTAATTCCATCACCTGTATGTCCATAGAAATGTAGTATTTATGTGTATTTATGTGTAGGAGGTTTTCACATGTGGCAGCTCTGTGGCTTAGAGGTTAGAACTTCTGCTTAGCATTCCTGAGTGTCTAAGTTCAAATCCCATACATGCTGTTTCATGTAGAGAAGTCTCATCTCTCAGGTCTTAAAGCTATGTCTAAATGTAGTATTTATATGTTGGAGGGTTCCACCACCATTGTAAATCTTTCCAGATACACTATCTAGCCAAAAGTATTGGGACACCTGCCTTTATGCACACATGAATTTTAATGGCAGCCCAGTCTTAGTCTGTAGGGTTAAAAATGTATTTGGCCTACCCTTTGCAGCTAGAACAGCTTCTAGGAAGGCTATCCACAAGGTTTAGTGTGTCCATGGGATTGTTTGACCATTCTTCCACAAGTGCATTTGTGAGGTCAGGCACTGATTTTCGATGAGAAGGCCTGGCTCGCATCTCTGCTCTAATTCAGCCAAAAGGTGTTCTATCTGGTTGGGGTCAGGACTCTGTGCAGGCCAGTCAAGTTCATCCAACCCAAACTCCCTCATCCATGTCTTTATGGACCTTTCTTTGTATACTGGTGTGCAGTCATGTTGGAACAGAAAGGGGCCATCCCCAAACTGTTCCCACAAAGTTGGAAGCATGAAATTGTCCAAAATGTATTGGTATGCTGATGCCTTAAGAGTTCCCTTCACTAGAACTAAGAGGCCAAACCCAACCCCTGAAATACAACCCCACATCAGAATCCCCCCTCCACCAAATGATTTGGACCAGTGCACAAAGCAAGGTCCATAAACATATGAAAGAGTGAGTTTGGCGTGGAGGAACTTGACTGGCATGCACAGAGTCCTGACCTTAACACAGCAGAACACCATTGGGGATGAATTAAAGTGGAGACTGTAAGCCAGGCCTTCTCGTCCAACATCAGTGCCTGACCTCAATGGACTTATGGAAGAATGGCCAAACACACGCTCCTAACCCTTCTGAACAGCCTTCCCAGAAGAGTTGACGCTTTTAAAGCTGCAAAGGGTGGGCCAAATTAATTTTGAACCCTACGGACTAAGACTGTGATGCCATTACAGTTCATGTGCGTATAAAGGCAGGCATCCCAATACTTCGGACAATATATTGTATATTGCTTGTGACACTGAGCATGGCTATGGACTTAGGGCTGGTTCACACCACAAAGATGCAGACAACATGTGTGAGGCTGCCCGCTGGCTAAATGGGCAATTCCGTCTAGCAGCACTGGGGTTGCTGGTTCAATTCCCCAACATGCTAATGCTTCTGTTGAAGTTTATATGTTCTCCCTGTGTGGGTTTCTCACCACAATCCAAAGACATGCAGATATTTTATTTGTCTCCTGTGAAAATAGTCTCTAATGTAAGAAAGTTCATTTTGGACTATATTGGAATCTCATTGCAGCCAGGGACTGATGTTAATGTTTGTTAGCACTAATCATGCCCAGGGACTTGGACATTTAAAAAATTGTAGGGTTTACACTGCACAGGTACATGAATGAATGAATGAATGAATGAAAGATTTGTATAGCGCTGCAACTGCCAACTGAATCGCCTCGAGGCGCTTGATCCGAACTGGGTTGATTCCTTCTTAGAAGAGGTGGGTCTTAAGTTTTTTCCTGAAGGTCCGATGGTCTTTTTCTAAGCGGATGTTCGTAGGTAGAGCGTTCCATAGCCGTGGTCCTTGGACTGCAAATCTTCGTTCTCCCCTTGATTTGTACCGGGACTTGGGGACGAGGAGGAGATTTTGGTCGTTAGATCGGAGGTTGCGATTGGGAATGTAGTGTTGTATTTTTTCGCATAAGTATTGAGGAGCATCTCCTTGTGTGCATTTGTGGGTCAGGCAGAGGGTCTTGAATGTGATCCTATCCTTTACGGTTAGCCAATGGAGGGTCCTCAGGGATGGGGAGATGGATTCCCATGTTTTTTTTCCTGTGACTAGTCTTGCTGCCATGTTTTGAACGACTTGTAGGCAATGCTTAGAAAACTGTTGCTTTGTTTATGTGCATGCAAATTGACTTCCATCTTTGGCCTGGAGATAGTTGGAGATTTGATGCACATAGCCAAGGGCTAACACAGTTGCAAATAGTATTCCTGCTCATCGGGTGCAATCACTTTAGACATAAATGAAGAGACAGATTGAAAGATACTGGTGGGCGTGTACTTCTATTAGGCGTATGTCAGTGTGCTAACAATGCAACCTATCTCATATAAAGGGCTGCAGTAGGGGGGGGGGGGGGGGTTTGTTTGGCCTGAGAAGGCCAGTTTTTTTTGCTGTGAATTGTGGGGGGAGAAGGAATGATATTGTGCATATTGACAAACCCCCAACTAGGGCTGTTTGTTTGCTGAAATTCTTGTGCATTTTTCCCATCAATTTATGAGGCCATGCTGTCAATGTTGTGTGTGTATTGTTCCTGTCTGACCATGCAAACATGGTTTGGGAGCATGTGCTGACCTTCTACTCTTTGATCTTATTGCTTGATCATGTACACAGAAATGCAGCTTCCAGCAGAACATGGTCACCTATGTATGTATGTTTGTGGATTGTGGGCTGGTGGTGGGTGTTATATTTTGAATATGTGCCTTTTTTAAATAACAGTCATTCTTACAAAGCATTCCAACATTAAGTATCAAAAGAGAGGGTATTCCCGCACTGCCTATTAATCCAGAGACCGGAACACTAGCTTCAGCAAACACTAAATGGGTCAACCTTAACCAAAATCAAACTGAAATAAAAAATCAATGAGTGGTGTTGCTCTCTAAGTATTAGTTAATCAAATAATATTTGCACAGCTACACACATATGGAATCAATCCTAAATGCTAATGGCTCAGTATACAGATAAATATATATAAACACTGTAGGTGAATTAAAATAAAGGGCAAGTGATAACAATGGTGGCATACAATATTCAAGTAGGTAATAATAAATTCCTGGTGCTTAAAACCCACAAAAATACTAATGAAAATAAGTCTAAAGTGCTAATAGAACAATGTCCATACAACAGTGAGCTGGAGACGTGAAGTGCTGCTCCCAATAACGCTTTGTGCAAATCAAGTAGTGAATAAAGTGACTTGAGTTTCACTCAAGTCACTTTATTCACTACTTGATTTGCACAAAGCTTTATTGGGAGCAGCACTTCACATCTCCAGCTCACCAATATAGGGACATTCCACTCATTGATTTTTTTTTTTTTTTATGACTGTTAACCACTTCAGCCCCGGACCATTTGGCAGCCAAAGGACCAGAGGTCTTTTTTTCGCACTGCACTACTTTAACTGGTAATTGCGCGGTCATGCAATTTTGTAACCAAACGAAATTTGCGTCCTTTTCTTCCCACAAATAGAGCTTTCTTTTGATGGTATTTGATTGCCTCTGTGATTTTTTATTTTTTGCGATATAAACGGAAAAAGAGCGAAAATTTTGAAAAAAAAAGAGATTTTCTACTTTTTGTTATAAAAAAAAATCTAATAAACTCAATTTTAGTCAAACATTTGGGCCAAAATGTATTCAGCCACATGTCTTTAGTAAAAAAAATGCCAATAAGCGTATATTTATTGGTTTGCGCAAAAGTTATAGCGTCTACAAACTAGAGTACATTTTCTGGAATTTACACCGCTTTTAATTTATGACTGCCTATTTCATTTCTTGAGGTGCTAAAATGGCAGAGAAGTACAAAACCCCCCCAAATGACCCCATTTTGGAAAGTAGACACCCCAAGCTATTTGCTGAGAGGCATGTTGAGCCCATTGAATATTTTTTTTTTTAGTCCCAAGTGATTGAATAAAGACAAAAATAAAAAAGATTTTTTTTTTTTTCAAAAAGTTGTCACTAAATGATATATTGCTCACACATGCCATAGTTATATGTGGAATTGCACCCCAAAATACATTTTGCTGCTTCTCCTGAGTATGGGGATACCACATGTGTGGGACTTTTTGGGAGCCTAGCCGCGTACGGGGCCCCGAAACCCAAGCACCGCCTTCAGGATTTCTAAGGGTGCAAATTTTTGATTTCACTCCTCACTACCTATCACCGTTTCGAAGGCCATAAAATGCCAAAATAGCACAAAACCCCCCCAAATGACCCCATTTTGGAAAGTAGACACCCCAAGCTATTTGTTGAGAGGCATGGTGAGTATTTTACAGCTCTCATTTGTTTTTGAAAATGAAGAAAGTAAAGAAAAAAAATTTTTTTTTTTTTTTTCTTTTTTTCAATTTTCAAAACTTTGTGACAAAAAGCGAGATCTGCAAAATACTCACCATACCTCTCAGCAAATAGCTTGGGGTGTCTACTTTCCAAAATGGGGTCATTTTGGGGGGTTTTATGCCATCTGGGCATTCCATGGCCTCCGAAACTGTGATTGGCAGTGAGAAGTGAAATAAAAAAATTACACCCTTAGAAAGCCTGAAGGCGGTGATTGGTTTTTGGGGTTCCGTACGCAGCTAGGCTCCCAAAAAGTCCCACACATGTGGTATCCCCGTACTCAGGAGAAGCAACAGAATGTATTTTGGGGTGTATTTCCACATATGCCCATGACATGTTTGAGCAATATATCATTTAGTGACAACTTTTTGTAAAAAAAATATATATATTTTTTTTTTTTCATTATTCAATCTCTTGGGACAAAAAAAAAAAAATATTTAATGGGCTCAACATTGCTCTCATCAAATAGCTTGGGGTGTCTACTTTCCAAAATGGGGTCATTTGGGGGGGGTTTGAACTGTCCTGGCATTTTATGCACAACATTTAGAAGCCTATGTCACACGTCACCCACTCTTCTAACCACTTGTAGACAAAGCCATTTCTGACACTTTTTGTTTACATGAAAACATATTTTTTTTTTGCAAGAAAATTACGTTGAACCCCCAAACACTATATATAATGTTAAAGCAAAGGCCCTACAGATTAAAATGGTGGGTGTTGCATTTTTTTTTTCCACACAGTATTTGCGCAGCGATTTTTCAAACGCATTTTTTGTGGAAAAAAAATACACTTTTTTTTATTTTAATGCACTAAAACACACTATATTGCTCAAATTTTTGATGAAATAAAAAATATGATCTTAGGCCGAGTACATGGATACCAAACACGACATGCTTTAAAATTGCGCACAAACACGCAGTGGCGACAAACTACATACATTTTAAAAGCCTTTAAAAGCCTTTACATGATACCACATTAGATTCACGGAGGAGGTCTACTGCTAAAATTACTGCCCTCGATCTGACCTTCGCGGTGATACCTCACATGCATGGTGCAATTGCTGTTTACATATGACGCCAGACCAACGCTTGTGTACGCCTTTGCGCAAGAGAAGGGGGGGCAGGGGTGCTTTTTTTTTTTTTTTTGTTTTGTTTTTTATTTATTTAGCTTTTTTATTTTATTTTTAAACTGTTCCTTCCATTTTTTTTCTTTGTTATGATTTTTATTGTTATCTCAGGGAATGTAAATATCCCCTATGATAGCAATAGGCAGTGACAGGTACTCTTTTTTTGAAAAAATTGGGGTCTATTAGACCCTAGATCTTTCCTCTGCCCTCAAAGCATCTGACCACACCAAGATTGGTGTGATAAAATGCTTTCCCAATTTCCCAATGGCGCGGTTTATATCCGGGAGGGGGGACATTCCCTCCCACTGCTTGTAAAAGCAGTCTAGAGGCTAATTACCCGCTAGAATTGCTTTTACATGAAAGCCGATCACTGGCTGAAAAGAATGATACCAAGATGATACCTAAACCTGCAGGCATCATTCTGGTATAACCATTCAAAGTCCAGCAACATACTGGACATATATTGTAATCTTCTTTTTTTTTTTCATGCAGCCTCTTGGCTGAACGAAAAAAAGAGATTGATTGGTGGGTATGCCCACCATTAGAATACCTCCCTTCATCCACCCACTTCTAATGATGGGCATACATGCACCATTTATATATGCCGATGCATGGGGGCATCCTCCCGCAAAAGTTATGCCGTGTACACACGGTCGGAATTTCGACCGTATGTACGTGGCATTAGGAGCCAATCGCTCCTCCCCCCCCCTGCTGCCCCCATGCTTCGGCATATATGCTCTTTTTTTTAACTGTGGTGGTGAAATCACCTCCTACAGCGTTGGAGTCGCGGCTTTATGTATCGTGGGAGCAAACGCTGTTGCTGTCAAGATAAATAAATCCGCGTTGCAACTGAATGGCGCACCTGAAAACAAAAAAATGCTTAACACTAAAACACAGTAAACAAAATTACATACCTGAAAAGCAAGCATGATAAAACATGATAAAACATAATAAAACATTGCAGAATAGAATGGAGTAAAAAAAGAGCAACAATAGAGAGAGAATAGAGTGAGAGAGAGAACAATAAAACGACAACTATTTTTTTTTTTTTTTTTTTTTTGAGATTAACAGGTAAAAAAGCTCCTGACTGAAGCGACTGAATCAAAACGCTACCACAAAAAAAATGTTAGCGATCGCAGGGATCAGGCCTGACTCTGCGAACGCTGCAGTTATGTGTGCTTAGTGTTTTGTAAGTGACAGTGATCGATCGATACTGCACTTGGGTGGGCTGGGCTGGGCGGAGGGGGAAAACGCAGGTGCTAGCAGGTATCTGGGCTGATCCCGCTAACAATGCGGTTTTTTTTGGAACCCTAAACTGCTGGGACGCTAGTATAGATCTGATCAGATCAGATATTGATCTGTTCAGATACTGTACCACTAAGGGAGGTGTATGCTTTGCGCGTGGGTGTTTGCGGTACTGGCACTAACCTGGGGCGACGCAGACCTTATTTGACCCTAAAACCTAATTGATATCACCCGCCGGGCGATCAGGGGGTTAAACCGTTATTGGGTAATAAATGGCGGGTGCCCTGACAGTATAAAAAATAAAGCTAACTAACCAGCGTCACCCGTAACAGTAATACAAAAAAAAACTGGTTACCTAGCGACACTAATGCAGCGATCAGAAAAACGATCGCTTAGTGACACTGGCAAAAGGGGGTGAAAGGGTTAACTAGGGGCAATCAGGGGGTTAAAACCTTTATTAGGTAATATATGGGGGTACCTGACGCTATATAAAAACCTGACGGGGAACCTAAATAACGAAATAACTAACTGGCTAACCAGCGTCACCAGTGACAGTTATACAGTGATCACTGGTGAAAGGGTTAACTCTAGGGGCAATCAGGGGGTTAAAACCTTTATTTAGGTTGTAATATGGGGGTACCTGACCTATAAACCTATTTATGAACCTATATAAACATGGCGGTTACCTAAAAAAAAAAAATGGTTACCTAGCGACACTAATGCAGCGATCAGAAAAACGATCGCTTAGTGACACTGGCAAAAGGGGGTGAAAGGGTTAACTAGGGGCAATCAGGGGGTTAAAACCTTTATTAGGTAATATATGGGGGTACCTGACGCTATATAAAAACCTGACGGGGAACCTAAATAACGAAATAACTAACTGGCTAACCAGCGTCACCAGTGACAGTTATACAGTGATCACTGGTGAAAGGGTTAACTCTAGGGGCAATCAAGGGGTTGAAACCTTTATTTAGGTTGTAAAATGGGGGTACCTGACCTATAAACCTATTTATGAACCTATATAAACATGGCGGTTAAACCTAAAAAAAAAAAATGGTTACCTAGCGACAGCAGTGACACTAATACAGCGATCAGAAAAACGATCGCTTAGTGACACTGGCAAAAGGGGGTGAAAGGGTTACCTGGGGGGCAATCAAGGGGTTAAACCTTTATTAGGGGGGGGTAGGGGGCTACCTTGGACCTAAAACTAACTGCACTGACAGTTATTACAGTCACACTGACACTAAATGCAGTGATCAGTAAAAAAATGATCACTGCAATTAGTGACACTGTGACTGGGGGGGGAGGGGGTGATCTGGGGGGTGATCTGGGGGTGACAGGGGGGTGTTTTGTGTGCCTATGTGTACTGGTGTCAGTGTACTGTTGGTGCACTAACCTTTAGATGTTCACAGCTCGGCGTTCCGGTCACATAGACCGGCGCACCGAGCGTGACATCACTTCCTCTGCCTGTGTTTTGATTGACACAGACAGAGGAAGCATCTGATTCGCCAGGAGCGATCGCGAGGGGGTGGCCAGAAACCACTGGCCGTCCCCTCATCCCGGATCGCTCCTGAAGCGATCCCGACCGTCCCCGCCGGCCGGGGGGGGTCCGATCGGACCCCCCACGCGCCTGAAGAATGGCACGTACAGGTACGTGGTTCTGCCTGTACGTGCCATTCTGCCGACGTATATGTACATGGGGCGGTCGGGAAGTGGTTAAGTATGTTTCTATAATCTTGCAGCTAAAAATGATGTGGGCTGGTGGGTAAGTAGTTCTAGTATGAAATGTTACCAGTTATACCCTGAAAGTAAAGCTCTCTAATGTTTAGACACATTTTAGATTGTAAGCTCCTATGAGCAGGGCCCTTAAAACCCAATTGCTAACTCTTTTGCTAACTGTAGCACCATATATCCTGTAGAATTTTTATTTTTTTGTAAGCTAGTAAATGAATGTACATAATTTTGTTTCTGCTGGCAAAATAAAAGTACATTATTGAGGTTGTTTGTTGTTTTTTTTTTTTCTATTTTCTTTCTTCTTTTTAATTTGTTTTGGGGTGGTGGTTTTGGGGAAGTGCAATATCTTTCTTTTATATCTTATTTCTATATGTATTTGTGCACCAAAAAAAATCTCTTCAGCACACCTGCAAGTAAATGATAAAGGTTGAATATTTATATATAACAGCTCTGGAGAATTGCAGGTAATGAATTCAGCTGGTGAATAGGCAGTGCTGTATGTGTTAGCCCTGGTTCACATTGGTGCGATTTGACATGTCAAATCGGCGGCAATCGCACCATTCTAATTGGTGTGGTGCCGCAATTTCCAAAAGTAGTTTCTGTACTTCTCTTTGGTGACTTCGGTGTGTGATTTTTATTGACATCAGTGCAGAAACAGAAGTCTCTGAAATTCCCTCCACAGTCAGGACTGACATGCGGGAATGAAATTAAGTGAGTTCAGCTGAACTCGCATGATTTCCTCCTGCTGTCAGTGTGAACCAGGGCTCAGACTGGGCCTTTGTCTTTGTAAATCACCTGCTGCTATCCCAGGGACACCATTTCTTATTGAACTCCCTTAAGTTTACCTTCAAATATCATATATAGAAATACAGGTTCACACATCTGCAAATAAACTAAAATAAAAAATTCTAATTGTGGTTGCGATCAAATATTCCCAGCTGCGATCAAAAGAGCGTGGTTTCACCTTCTGACCCAGAAATGAGTCATTGTAATCACCTGGAAGTTCCTGTGCTGGTCAGGATCTCCATCTAGGTGGACATGGCAAGGTCTTTCTTTAGCAAAAAGTAGGTGCTGATCATTTGCCGGGTAAGTGTAGGATATGTACTTGTGCTTACTCAATGTGGGGGTGGATGTGGTAGTTAGATTTGGTGTTGGTGGGGTTCATTGATTTGTTTGGCATCACCACACATTTGCTTCTGGCCCATGTGCACACATCACTTCCTGCATTTGTTTTGATGATGTAAATCAGTAAGGACTATGCAAATAACAATGAGAGCTCCTTTCTATTAAAATATATATGGCTTGTTTTACAGTTGAGATGCATGACAAGTTTTACCCCATAATTCTCAATGATAACCATTCATATCTGTGCTACTTCAAGTTGCAACAACTTCAGAGTAGTCCCTGTACAACTTTGGTGTGACTTTCATGTGACTTGAGGTACATAGGGTGCAATATTACACAGGCCTTCCCAGAAGTTTGGGCCAAGTTGCAGCAGCAAAGTGGCAGCAAAATAATGTGACTTTCAGGTCGCAGCAGTGTGAATGAGATTCATGGATAATAACTTTGAATTAAGCACTATTCTCACCCGTGTAGCCTCCAAGTGGGTCAAATTCAACCCTGCACTACTTTGGTTTGACTTTAATGCGACTTGAGGCCCATATACTGCAAGATTACACCGGCATTGGTCACACAAGTGTAAATGGGGCCTAAATTAAAGGTGTTATCAATGAAATCTCATTGGGTTCCTTTCACACTTTTGCGACCTGAAAGTCCTGCGATTTTTGCAGCGCTTTTTGACAAATTTGGTGTGATTTGAAGCAATGCCAGTGTAATCTTGAAGTCTATGGACGCAGGAGTCGCAGGACAAGTCACACAAGCTGTGTTGTCCGACATCGGATGTGATTTGCCCCACACTGCAAATCACATGCGATGTCTGTGTGATGTTAACTCAGCCATACAGATACGGACTAAACTCGCACAGGAATCGTAATCGTAATCGCATGGGTGTTGTCTGAATTTGCAGCTCGCTCTGCGATATGCAAACTGATTTGGGGGTGTCATTAGCTTTCTACTGACACTCCCAGCAGTTCGCATATGGCAGTGTGAACTGCCTGCGAGTAGTTGTATGCAATGCGGGAACCCACAATGGATTCCATCACTCCAGTGTGAATTGGCCCTGACCCTAGGTTCACACCTATGCATTTTTAGTGCAGTTTGCAGAAACACTCTACAGTCCATTTAACATGGCTTCCTATGGCACTAGTTTACATCTATGCGTTTTGCGGCCAGTGCGTTTTTTGAAATGATCGGACTTTTTTCACAAGATTTGCGGGTAATAGATTTCAATGAAACCGCATGTGCTTGTGATGCGATTTTTGATGTGTTTTGCGGTTCTTATTTTAACACTGTATATAGCTAGCTGGTTGCTAACCGGGGGGGGGGGGGAGCCAGCCGCCGCATCCTTAACAACCAACGAGTCATCAGCTGTCAGCGCCTTCCCCACTGAAAGTAAAAAAAAAAATGCCAGCCAAAAAAAATTACAAAAAAACTGCATGGGGTCTGCCATCCAGATCTATACCATGCTCTTTAGGTCTAGTATGAATTTGGAGGGGACCCCCCATGCCAAAATAAAAAAAAAAATGGCGTGGGGTTCCCCCTAAGTCTATACCAGGCCCTTCGGGTCTAGTATGGATTCGGAGGGGACCCCCACGCCAAAATAAAAAAAAAATGGCGTGGGGTTCCCAGATCTATACCAGGCCCTTCGGATAAGGGTCAGGTATGGATTTTGAGGGGACCCCCACTGCATTTTTTTCACTTTTGGCGTGGGGTCCCCCAAAAATCCATACCAGATCCCACCCCCCCATGTGAATGGGTATCGGGTACACTGTACCCTACCCATTCACCAAAAAAAAGCAGTGAATTGTGAAAAAAAACAATAGCTGGGTTTTGACAATTGATGTCACGCCGAAAGCTGTCCTCTTTTTAAAAAAATAAAGGGGCGGCTTTCCGTGTGATGTCAATGGATGGTCACGCCCAATGGCTGTGTAAGGGATGACAGACAGATTCCGATAAGCCCCCCGCCCGCAGACCCCCACAACCACCGGGCAAGGGTTGTGGGGATGAGGCCCTTGTTCCCATCAACATGGGGACAAGGTGTTTTGGGGGACCCCAAAGCACCCTCCCCATGTTGAGGGCATGTGGCCTGGTATGGTTCAGGGGGGGGGGGCGTGCTCGCTTGTCCCCCCCTTCCTGACCTGCCAGGTTGCATGCTCGGATAAGGGTCTGGTATGGATTTTGGGGGGGCCCCTACGCCATTTTTTTAAAAAAAATTGGCATGGAGTTCCCCTTAATATCCATGCCAGACTCAAAGTACCTGGTATGGACTGGTGGGGGGAACCTATGCCGTTTTTTTGTTTGATTTTTACTCTATATTGTCGGGCACCGGCAATTCATTACAGCCGCAAGCAATTTTAAATTTGCTGCAGTACAAAGTAATAAACATGGGAAAGGTGCGCTACTTTACAGGCACACTAAGGACACTCCCAGGCACGATATTTAAAGGAATTTTTAATTTGTATTGTTTCACTTTAAGCATTATTAAAATAACTGCTTTTGATTATTTTTTTTTTTTCTTTTTAAAAAAGAAATTCCAATTGATACATATCCCCTGGGGCAGGACCCTGGGTCCTACCCCAGGGGACATGTATCAATCGGAAAAAATGTTTTTAAAATGTCAGTTTTTTCAAAAGCAGTGATTTTAATAATGCTTAAAGTGAAACTTGGTCCCCATACACTTTTTATGGCAAAGAACCTGCATATAAGCCTTCAGTAAGAACTGAATGTTTGCCGTCAATAGCACTGCTTTTCATTTGCATTAGCACCCAGTTTCTGAGAGTTGAAGTCTTAATTGGCCTTAATTGGGCGCTATTTTCCAGGGCTGCAGGGTCATTTATTGGCGCTATAGTCAATTACCCTCCCCCAGTGTCACTCAAACTGGAAGATTTGGAAGATACTATTAGTGAAATCGGAACAAGAGGACCCTGTGAGTCATGTGACCAGCTTGAAGACTTTCCATGTGGTAGCCATTTGTTCTATATATATATATATATATATATATATATATATATATATATATATATATATATATTGCTTCTGCTGCCTCTTTAGTAGTGCTGTCAATCGTTGCTCCTAAAGTGGACAACATAAGATGATTGTTACCCAATATGGAAGGATTTATGTCTATGGACAGCACCAGACATCCATGTCTAGGGAATCTATGAATCCTCACTCCCATTAATATTTTTTTTTGTTACCGGTTTCTGGCAGATGGCCTACCTCTTGTATTCGAAAACTGCACACTACTGCTTAAACAAAATCTCTCAAATGTATTAAATAATAGGAGAAGCTACATCTAAAACTCAATTGAGTGAAGAAAAAAACAAGAGAAATGGATTAAATGGCTCCTTTAAATAAACATAATTAATTTCATTTCCCAGAGCCAGCGGGCCTTGGAATTTAACAGTAACCTGATCAGAAGCTTCACACAGTCCTGCCTGTTATCTAATTATCCCAGAGCATACCAGCTCCTCTGACAGAAATATAAAGTCAGTCTAGGCTGCTGAAAAAGGATAAGAGGTCCTGTTTGTTCCAACTATGGAAGCTGGACTCATTAACCTCTTAACTGCTTCATGACCTTTGAAGAACAAGAATAATGCAAACTTCCGTTTCTTTTCAGTCATATGTTCTCTTCTTGCCTTTTGCCTTTTTCTACTTTTCTAGTTTTGTTATAACATTTATTGTGTAAAACTAATGATATTCTTTTTTTAAAAGATTGTAACCGTCTTGTTCAAAGAATGTTTTGAAGTCAAGCTTGGAGGACAATTCTTTCATCTGTAGGTCAAGCAGTTCTAGCTTTCAAATGATTAGTTTCTGTTTAAAGCAGAGAAAAAAGTAATACATATCATGAAAATAACACAGAAGCAACGAAGTGAAAATATCAAGTTGGAAAAAATATTAGAAATTAATGAATTTGCATCTAACTGACATTTTCTTTAGATGGTCAGTCAATTAAAAAATGAATTTAATTTTTCATTACTGTAGGTGAATTAAAGCATCTCATGGTATATCGTTTGGGAACTTTGATGTAAAGATCATTGCCCTTGAATTCTAAGGTCTACACACCTAACACAGAAGTTCCAGTCATTCTGCTAGAGTTTGACTGTATTTTATGTTACGGAGAATGTAACAGAGGGAAGTGAACACCAAAAGTGAGACCAAAATCAGATCTTCTGCCCTGACAGATAGGCCTGTGCTCTGTGGCAGGGTTGTGTAAATATCAGAACTGCATAGACATAAAAAGAAACATTTACTAGCTTTGGGCTCTGTCACTTGTCTTCAGAGAGGATTTTGAATTTATTTGGTTCTGAAACAGATTTTTTCATAATTGATACTTAGCACTTGCAGCCAAAGGTTGGTGTGCTTTGTGTAAACTATTTTTCCACTAAAGGTTCTATCTTATTACTGTTGTGTTAATTATGAGGTAGCAATGCTGCTCCAAGCCTGTTGGTGTCTCTATTAACCTCCCTCCCCATTCACAACTTCAGGTGCAGGCTCTGCAATGGTGTAGAAAATTGAAGAAAACAGGCTGCACTCCGAATAACACCTTTTATTTGTAGCAAAACAGTGTAGAAGATCCAAACTCTCTTACATCATGGTGATGAAAGATGGTAACGCGTTTCACATCAATATAGATGCTTAATCATAGCTTCTTCGATTAAACACCGATATTGATGTGAAATGCGTTAGCCTGTCTGTACCTTTTCATCACCATGATGTAAGAGATTTTGGATCTTCTACACTGTTGTGTTAATTAGGAGGGACACAAACCTTTTCCCCTTGGAGACAGGAATCTGATATTTTTGCAGTCTGTGTAGGTTACCAAAAGATGTTGCTGAGCTTTTTCATTACAAAGCCCAGCCAACTTTGCAAACTGAATGCACTGTGTAAGAAATGTTTCTTTTAAGTATGTTATCTGTAACAAACTATGAGCACAGAGAGAGAACACACAGGTGTGAATTCGCAAGGAACCCAACATGTGGGAATTTATTAGGGAACTCTGAAGGGTGGTAGTAGGACACAACACAAAGGAATAGCCTGCAGGGCAACAATGTATGACAGCAGATAAAGCGATCTTCAGGAAAGGAGAAATGATCCACAGAACAAACAGAAGGCACAGCACAGAAGTGAGCACAGAAGAACCCCGTGTCCAGGTCTTACTGGGGACTGGTAGACTGTATGTGCAGGTGTACACATCCTATGTAATCATAGCAGGGGCGTATCATGAAATTAGGTGGGCCTGTGTGCAAGATAAAAAGTGGGCCTTAGTCACTGATTTAAAAAAAAAACATGCGGCGCGCATAGCGCGCTGCAGAAAAATGTGGGCGTGGCTTAACGTGTGCTTAAATATTGGGCATGGCTTAAATGGGGTGTGGTTTAATAGAGTGTGAGATGACTTACTGCAGTGGTCCCCAACCTTTTTAGCACCAGGGACTGCTTTTGGTGTAGCCACTTTTTTTCAGGGCCCAATGGGGGTGGGGGGTGGGTATGACGTTGTATGGGGAAGCCGGGCGGTTCACGGAGTCTCACAACCCCCTTGCACTGTAAAGGAGCACTGTAATATAAAGGGGACTGCACTGTAAGGATTCCATTCCCTTTTATATCACAGTGCCCCTTTGCAGTCATTGCCCCCCATCACAGTCCTCCCTACAGCCATGGCTCCCCATCACAGTGCTCCCCACAGTCATGGCCCTCCATCACAGTCCTCCCTTCAGTCATTGCCCTCATCACAGTCCACCCTTCAGTCATGGCTCCCATAACAGTTTTCCCTTCAGTCATGCCCCCCATCACAGTCCTCCTTGCAGTCATGCACCCCCTTCCCCCCTCCACTCCCGGCTGTAGATGGTAAAAGAATACACACAGGACACACATGCTGCTAACTATACCATGGTCTGTGACAGGGCTCACCTCCTACTCTGATGGTGGCCCGCTTGACAACAGGCCATGGACTGGTACCAGTCTGCGGCCCGGAGGTTGAGGACCCTTGACTTACTGTATATAGTGCAGAATGCGGTAATGTTAAATAGGAAATGTATAGTGCAGAGTGTATGGCGGTGGGTAGTATGTGCATGAGAGGTGTGTGGAGTGTATTGGCGTGGGTAGTATGTGCAGGAGAGGAGTGCAGAGTGTATAGAGGTGGGTAGTATGTGCAGGTGAGAAGTGAGTGTATAGAGGTGGATATTATGTGCAGGAGAGAAATGTGGAGTGTATGGAGGTGGGTAGTATGTGCAGGAGAGAAGCGTGGAGTGTATGGAGGTGGGTAGAATGTGCAAGTGAGGAGGGCAGAGTGTACAGTGGTGGGTAGTATGTGCAGGATGGTGTCAGTAGGACAGTGGACAGTGTCAGTAGTTTTTTATTTTTACTATTTAATTTTTTTTATTATTTTTTTACAACTTAATTTTTTTGCATTTATGTTATCTAAGTGCTTTTTGGGGGCCAGTGGATGGTGTCAGTAGGGCAGTGGATGGTGTCAGTCGAGCAATGGACAGTGTCAGAATTTTTTGACAATTTTTTTTTTTTTTACATTTTTTTGTTACAATTTTTTTTGTAATATTTTTTTCACAATGATTAAGGGGGAGGGGGTAAGTGGACAGTGTCCAGTAGTTTTTTATAACTATAATTTTTTACTTATTTTATTTTTTATAATTTTTTCCAAAAATTATTTAAATATTTGTTTTCACAGTGCTTCTGAGAACAGGGGTTGGGGGGGTATGGGGCAGTGGACAGTGTCAGTTGGGAAGTGGATGGTGTCAGTAGTTTTTTATCTGTATGTATTTATTTTTTACAATTGCATTTTTTTTTACAATGCTTTTTTTTGGGGGGGGGGGGGGGGGGGCGGGGGTTGGGGCAGTGGGAAGTGTTGGTAGGACAGGTGGGAGAATTGTGTCAGTAGTTTATTATCTTATATTCATTTTTTACAATTTTATTTTTCAGAACCGGAACCGGAATGGATAGTCAGACAAGCCAAAACATCAGGGAGCCATGAGATGAGTAAAACAGCAAGCAGGATCTGGAGCCAGAAGGAATGTCAGCCAAGCAACTCTTTAACAGAAACACAGGAGAGTGTCTCTAGAGCTATGACCAAGGCAAAGGCAGAGATCATCTGGGCTGGATGGCTTAAGTAGGCAGGACTGACGAGCAGGATATCAACAGGTGAGTCACTATGGAGCGAAAGGAGCTGGCAATTAGCCGACAACAGAGCGGCCAGCTCAGAGAAGGAAGGGCCGAGCCCAGCCCTGACAGTACCCCCACCTCAATGACCCCTCCCCCTCGGAGGACCACGAGGCTTGAGGGGAAAACATCTATGGAAATCACGAAAGAGGACAGGGGCAAATATGTCCGAGGATGAGACACAAGAGCTTTCCTCCGGACCGTACCCTTTCCAATGCACCAGGTACTGTATGTGCCCACAGAACCTACGGGAGTCAACAATGGACTTTACCTCATGGTTCTCAACCTGTACAGGGTGAGGACAAGGCACCAAGGTGGTAAAGCGGTTGCAGACCAAAGGTTTTAATAAGGAGACATGAAATACATTTGATATACGTATATTGGAAGGAAAGTCTAATGCATAATCCACTGGGTTATTCCTGAGAAGAATACAGAAAGGCCCAATAAACCGAGGTGCGAACTTCAGAGAGGGAACACAAAGTCGGAGGTAGCGAGATGACAGCCAGACCCTTTCCCCAACCTGGTAGGAAGGCGCAGGCGTCTGTAGTCAGCATGGAGTCTGTACCTATCATTAGCCTGTCGCAAAGCCTCCTGTACTTGTGCCCAAGTGGAATGAAGAACACAGAGATGATTCCCTAACATAGGAATACTCAGCGGAACAAATGAGTAAGGCAACATGGAAGGTTGGAAACCATAGTTCGCCATAAACAGGGACAATCAGGAGCAGAATTCAAGGCACTATTGTGAGCAAACTCTGCCCACGGTAAGAGGTCTGACCAGTTGTTATGATGGTCAGAAATATAGCAACGTAGGAATTGCTCCAAGGACTGATTGGCTCGTTCTGCGGCCCCATTAAACTGTGGGTGATACGCAAAGGAGAAAGCAAGCTGAATTCCCAACTGTGCACAAAAGGTTTGCCAGAACTGGAACACAAACTGACTACCCCTGTCCGAGACAATCACCTTGGGTAGCCCATGTAAGCAAAAGATCTCCCAAGCAAAAATGGAAGTGGGAGGGCCAGAGCAGGAGCTGCAATATAGTCTCACAGTTGTGATGTAAGACAGTCTGGTGGAACAGACAAAAGGCCTAGGCTTGAGGCCTATTAAGTACTACTGCAAGAAGAGGCCAGGAGGTTTAATGTCATTTTTCTTTCCCAAGATCAAAACATTTTACTTCCCCAAGATCAATAGAAATCTAAGCATTTCTGTGTCCTTTGACTACTGCCTAGCTATTATCATGTACTTTAAGCAATGGCTGGACTACAGCTGGACTGGTCTGTGGGTACAGCAGGTGGCTGACCATTGAAATAGACGTTTTCTCCTTCCTCATGGCCTTGCTGCAGCCAAGGAATGCAGAGGGTCTGTGTACAAACATTTTCTACACCCGTGCCATCATGAAATTTGTACCCCTTGTATAAACTTTTTTTATGTTCTATGGCTTACAATTCCATTTTTTTATGCCACCAATACTAATGGACCTAATTCCATGCCACATAACTTGTCTGTTGAGTTTGGTCTCTCTTCCATGGAACTAAGATGATCAGCATTTCATTGGATATCTCTCCTTCTGTCTTGCTCTCAAAGTTTCCTTTGCATCCCTTCCTGTTTTGGCCCATGTGCAACAGCACAGATTGCAAATGCGTTATTTCAATCCCAGACTGCAGGGATCATAGGTGCCTTCCTATGTTGTGTATGTAACTGTGGAGTTTTCTAATGAGCTTTTCTGAAAGTGGAGGTCACCATAAGTGCTCCCTAGCATAGGAACAGTTTAAAAAAGACTCCTGATGTAAAAAGGGCACAAAAAACATCAGCCTAATTTGAAACGAGCTAATGATAAATCTCTTGTTGTGCAGATTAGCAGAAAAAAGCTGAAACAGTTGTCAGATAAAGGTTATTTAAGGTTGTAATGCTTGCCATTATTTTGGACTGGCATTTGTTAACCTATTGGGCTCTCTATGGAGATCTCGTTCTTTAATAAAGAAAAATGTTTCACCATTTATCAGTGTTCACCTTTAACAATTTTTTCCAACAGAGAATATATTGATCCAACTGAACTATGGACCTTTTCCTTGATATTGCAGACATACTGTAAAGACTATTCGGCTTCAGAGGAGTTAATTCAAAAATAGATGCTTGCTGCAGGCGTACATCAGCACATTCACACCTTGCTGCTCTACCCGCTGTGAGCTTCTGTAGTGATTTGCTGTGTATTAGATTCTATAACAGAGAGGAGAGGAAGCCGCTGTACTTTCTCTGCCTGTCTGTAAATCTTTTTCATTGGAGATCAGAGAGACTGCCAGTTAAAACTATTCCACTTTGCATTTTCTTTTTTCTTGTAAAGCTCACAACTTTAAATGCAGGTTTCTTGGAAGCATTGTTTTATTACAAGTTAAATGCACAGAAAATGTATGCCTGCTTTTGAATATATTTGTTGTTGTTCTGAGTATAGGGAGGCTTGTCAAAGTATTGGTAATGACTACCTGCAGTATCCTTGGTGATGATTACTTGCAGTACCCTGAACAATTTTTAACACATTATCACAACAGTCACAAATTATATGGAATAATTTGGATTTTTACATGCTCACCACAGGATTCTAGCTATAAGTCCCTAAGACCACTTTAATGTTGCTGTCATCTTTGATCACACATCCTTGTGGTTGTACGGATTTATATATCTTACAGTCTACGTGTATCCTGAACCTGACAAAAAGTTCTCAAGGCTAATTAATTTTTCTCAGAAAAAACAATCAAAAGAAAAAAGACAGCGCTGAGCAACAGACATATACAAACTATATGTTCTATAACATATAGTTTGTATATGTCTGTTGCTCAGCGCTGTCTTTTCCCTTGATTGTTGTCATCTCATTGGTCTATGCGTTTTAGACAGCAGCGGCCATAGCTCCATACATTTTTTGGCTGTTTGTTTGGAATTTTTTCTATGCGCTTGGACATTTGTTTTTTATTCTTTTTCCCAAAAGACTACCAAGAAGACATAAGGATCAGTGGGTCTGTTTCCTAAAAGCTTGTCATGCTAGAGATGTAATAGGGTTTTCAGTAATGGACTGAGGCATTAGAGATGCTTTGCAACTAAATTAATTAACGGTTACTTAAGCTTATACTTCAAGTGAAAGTTTAAGAACAAGCTCTTGGTAGTTAGTGGTGTATATTATATACATTTAAATGGTAACAAGGGTTAAAAAGCACATTCAATTCCTCTGCTCACATTATTTGTAATAAAAACATATTTGCCATTTGGAAGCTTCCCTCCAACCACTTTGCATATTATTTTATATATTTATATATACTGTGATTCTGTACTTTCCAAATATGCTGCAGAAATCTCCCTCCACTAAGTCTGGCTGCAGCCATTTTAACTGTGGGCAGCTGAAGTTGTTGCCTGTTCACTTCCCGGATTTACACAGACACACAGAGGCCCACCTCCAGCCCTGCAGCTTTCATTGGCCCTCTTATGACTCATCCCCCCTCCCTTCCTGGCAAACTCTCACGAGAGTGAGAGAGAGAGAGCTGTGCATGATGTCATAAGCCTAGGCTAATGACCAGACAAGAAACAGGAAGTGGGCTGTATAAGGAATTTACTGGCAGAAAAAAAAGTTTTACTATCCAAAGTTAAAACAATAAGGGCAGAAGATTTAACCACTTTAAGACCGGGCCTCTTTTTTAGATGTGTTGTTTAGAAGTTAAAAACATTTTTTTTGCTAGAAAATTACTTGGAACCCCCAAACAATATAGTTTTTTTTCCTAACATCTTAGAGAATAAAATGGCGGTAGTTGCAATACTTTCTGTCGCACCGTATTTGCGCATTGGTCTTACAAGCACACTTTTTTTTTTGAAAAAATACACTTTTTTTAATTAAAAAAATAAGACAACAGTAAAGTTTTTTTTTTTTATATTGTGAAAGATAATATTACACTGAGTAAATTGATACCCAACATGCCATGCTTCAAAATTGCGCCCGCTCGTAGGATGGCGACAAACTTTTACCCTTATTTCTTATTTATTTTACCTTTTTTATTTTTACACTGTTTTAAAATAAAAAAAATATTGTGTCACTTTTATTCCTATTACAAGGAATGTAAGCATCCCTTGTAATAGAAAAAAGCATGACAGGACCTCTTAAATATAAGACCTGGGGTCAAAAAGGCCTCAGATCTCATATTTACACTAAAATGCAAAAAAAAAAAAAAAAAAATGTTGTCATTTAAATAAAAAAATTAAAAATAAAATGGCCCTTTAAGAGCTATGGGCGGAAGTGACTTTTTGACGTCGCTTCCGCCCTGCAGTGTCATGAAGACGGTGGGGGCCATCTTCCCCCCTCACTTGTATCCATGTCAGCCCAGGGAACAGACCCGATAACCTCAGCCGCTGCCGACGGCTCCGGTAAGTGGCGCAGGGCCCTCATTTATCTTGTACCGGACCGCCGGCGGAACACGGGGATACCGGGGTTATGGGAGCTAGTTGCTGCCACAACAACGATATCCGTCCTCAAAGTAGGGATGTAAATCGGAGTGCAGCGGTCTGGAAGTGGTTAATAAAAATTACTGAAGGTCCGCTTGATGGGTTTTACTTACTCTTTTTTCCCCTGCAAAGTAAAAGCATAATGGGCTAGTATTCATCGAAAACTAGCCCATTATGTGGCACTTACCTGCAAACGAAGCCCGCGTTGTCCCTGCTGGTGGCCGCATCCATATTCGCCCCTCTTTCTTCCAGGGCCACAAACTCCAGCTCTGTGACTGGCCGGAGTTGTGTGACGTCACTCCCGCACATGCCATCAGTGACGGCACTTGCTAGTGAAGAAACTGCACGGAGGTCAGTTTCTTCACAGCTCATGCGCCGATGACATTAGTGCAAGTGTTAATGGTAAATATCTTCTAAACCGTGCAGGTTTAGGAGATATTTACAGTATCTACAGGTTAGCCTTACCTGTAGGTACATGTGGTATAACTGTATGTACTACAGTATGTAATGTACTGTATCTGTGCTACAAAATCCCATCAACTGGATTGAGGCTATCCCTTTAAATTCAAAACACCACCACATAACATATCATGACACATCAATGTGTTTGAAAAGCAGCAGAAATAACAGAGGAAGACATGACCTCCAGTGTGCTTGGCAAGGCAAGCAAAGTAAATATGACTCATTTGTACTCAGAGTCTCTAGTAGACCGTATTTAGGAAAGGTATGAAGGGAAAACAGGAACCGACCTGGGGTGAGCCGTAGTCACGTGGTCAGTATACCTAAAGGGGGCATGCCCAAGTATAACTAAATGAGAAAAAAAGAAAGAAAGGGGAAAGGGCGGGTGGGACACGAGAG
Source organism: Lithobates sylvaticus (assembly GCA_028564925.1). NCBI lineage: Eukaryota > Metazoa > Chordata > Amphibia > Anura > Ranidae > Lithobates > Lithobates sylvaticus. The sequence continues at coordinate 108,191,672 of CM053031.1, read as the reverse complement.
AAATGTTGATAGGAAATGGAGGCTAGAGGGCGGGGTCAAATAAACCCCGACTCCCTCACCCTTGGTACTAGGTGTTTCTTCTATGTTTACATCTATAGATATATATTTGGGTAGCACAGTGGTGTAGTGGTTAGAGCTTTCACCTAGTAGTACAAAGGGTTGCTGGTTCGAATCCTGCCCACGACACCAGCAACACTGAGTTTGCATGTTCTGCCTGTGTGGGTTTCCTCCCACACTCTAAAACATGCTGGTAGGTAGGGATAAGCCGAACACCCCCAGGTTCGGTTCGCACCAGAACCTGCGAATGGACCGAAAGTTTGCACGAACGTTCGAACCTTCGAAATCTAAAGTGCTAATTATAACGGCCAATATGCATTGTCATGCATATATTGTCATAAAAAAGGTTTGGGGACCCGGGTCCTGCCCCAGGGGACTTGTATCAATGCAAAAAGAAGTTTTAAAAACTGAAGTTTTTTCTGGAGCAGTCATTTTAATGATGCATAAAGTGAAAAAAAAAAAAAAATATGGTACCTAGGGGGTGTCTAAAGTATGCCTGTGAAGTGGCATGTGTTTCCCATGTTTAGAACTGTCCCTGCACAAAATGACATTTGTAAAGGGAAAAAAGAAGCCATTTAAAACTGCTCGCGGCTTTAATGTCATGTCTTGTCCTGGCAATATGGATGAAAATCTTTGAGAAAAATGGCATGGCTACCCCATCACCCCCCCCCCCCACCCCATTACCAGCCCCTTTGGGTCTTGTATGGATATTAAGGGGAACCCCTCACCCAAAATAAAACCCTATACCTACAACCCTATATACTCTGAACAGCAGTATACAGGCGGTGCAAACAAGATAGGGACTGTATGTTTGTTCTTAAGTAGAATCTGTTTGTAATTTTGAACAGGTACATTTTAAGTGTAGCTCCATCCAAAAAAATCAATTTTTACACTTTTTGGAGAACATAGGGAAGGGTTATCACCCCTGTAAGATTTGTTTTGCTGTCTGTGCACCTGTTCAGAACATTTCACCTTACTTTCCGTCCCAATGACAAATGTTTTTAGAAAAGTGTGTTTTTTATTGAAACAAAGATTGTTGATAAAGCATCAGTAGAGAGGAGATACCTTTTTCCCAAGTTAAATCTAACAGGATAGAATTTTCCTTCCTAGGGGTAGATTTCCTCTCACTTCCTGTTTTCTCCTTCCGTTTGCAAGTAGGAGTCGTTTCTAAGTTGAATGTTTGAAAGTAGGGGCCTGCCGTATATACTCTGCAGAAATTTGCCCCATTAGATGTTGGTGTTGCCACAACACTGTAAGCCCTCACAGCTACTCTTGGTGGGCGCTGGAACGCCCCGCTGTGAACTTTTATATCAGGAATTGTAATTACATGCCATTGTTGAACAGTGTTAGGAAAAATTGGGCCTGTGGTGGTGCTGGTGCTACAACACTGTAAGCCCTCACAGTTACACTTGGTGGGCGCAGGAATGGGCCCTGCTGTGAATTATTAGATCAAGAATTGTAATTGCATGCACCTGTTGAACAGGGGCAGAAAAAATGGGCCTTTGGTGGTGGTGGACGGTGTTGCCACAACACTGTAAGCCCTCACAGTTACTAACTACTGCAGATGGCTGGATTAGATGAAACCAGGGCAGAAGGGCAGATACAGGTGCAGGTTGTATACTGTGCTGCACTCACACAACACAATTACTAACTCCTGCAGATGGCTGGATTAGATGAAACCAGGGCAGAAGGGCAGATACAGGTTCAGGTTGTATACTGTGCTGTGCTGCACTCACACAACACAATTACTAACTCCTGCAGATGGCTGGATTAGCTGACAACAGGGCAGAAGGGCAGATACAGGTTCAGGTTGTATACTGTGCTGTGCTAGACTCACACAGCACACACACTAACTCCTGCAGATGGCTGTATTGGTAGAGAACAGCACTTTCCCTACACGCAAATGCTTGAGAAGAACACACTATCCCTGCCTATTATTCCTCTTTCCCTACACTTTCCCCACACGCAAATGCTTGAGAAGAACACACTATCCCTGCCTATTTTTTCCTCTTTCCCTACACTTTCCCCACACAGAAATGATTGAAAAATAGTTTAGACTGTTCCTGCCATCCTCTATCCCTCAACGCCAGAACACACTACACAAGGCCGCCGGCCTTATATAGTGTGGGGCGTATACTAAAACCCCTGAGCTATAATTGGCCACAGGCATCCTGCCTGTGGCCAATTATTGCTCTCCTTGTTGCTGGCCAAGCATGCGGGGTCACAGTGCATGCTTGGCCAATCATCAGCCAGCGACTAGCGCAGTGCATTGTGGACCGTTCGCATTACACACAAATTTGTTGCGAACGGCGCTCAGAGTTCTGAACTCGACGAGTGGACGAACGGCCGATGTTCGATTCGAACATGGGTTCGAATCGAACACCGGGCCCATCCCTACTGGTAGGTAAAGCAGATCCTGTCTAAATTGGCCCTAATATGTATGAATATGTGTTAGAGACCCACACAAACACCACCCCATGTTAAATTTTTTTTATAAAAATGTGTTAATTTGCAAATAAGGATCATCACCTCCTCCAGTGAGCAGGGCTTGGTGGTGGGAAGAAATAAGCAGCAGTACAAGCAACTTCCTGGAGGGGCGTGATGTCATTCCTATGTGCTGGCCACCACTTCCGGGAACCAGATATGCCCCACGGGTACATACCTCCATGCATACAGCAGTTGCACATCTAGATGCATTTGGCACATTTAGCTGCAGGAACCCAATTTTTAGGGAAATTCATTGTAAAGCAGATTCAGATTTCCAGGACTGGACTAACAAATGTTTCTAGTGAAAGGCAACTGGTGTTTTCTATTAAACAGGGTCTAAATGGGCAATTGACATGCATCACAGTTGAACTTAGGAATGTGTCTGCAAAGTTAAGCTAAAATGAAATCCTTTCTTATTTTTGCTTGGGGATTGAGTGCAGAGGGATTAGAAGTCTTGTCAGTTTTTGGGGATGTCTGCATCCCTGATAGGGTGAAGACACCTCCCAAATTTTGACACTTTCTCCTTCAAATGTATTCACTTCCTGTCATATAGCCAGACAGTAAGTGAGGGTAAAACCCTACCAATGTCTTTCCTTGGGGACACTCAGGTCAATCTAAATAGCTTCCCCATTAGGTAAATTGCACTCTAGCATTTTGCTCTGTACACCCCACATTATTAGGTATCTCGGACTCTGGGGTTTATTAACTAAAGGCAAATCCACTTTGCACTACAAGTGCACTTGGAAGTGCAGTTGCTGGAGATCCGAGGGGGACATGCAAGGAAAATAAAAAAACAGCATCTCTGCTTCTACATGATTGGATGATAAAATCACAAGTGCTTTCCCTCTGATTTACAGTGAGTACACTTGTGTTGCAGAGTGGATTTGCCTTTAATAAACCCCAAAATACCTAATAATTTGGGTGTACACAACAAAGTGCTAGAGTGCAATTTGCCTAATGGGGACACTAGTTAGATTGACCTGTGTGTCCCCAAGGAAAGACATTGGTAGGGTTTTACCCTCACTTCCTGTTTGGCTATGTGACATGAAGTGAAGCCAATTGTCAGAAAAGGGACACAAATCCCAACCTAAAAAAGACAAGCAGGGGTCCTAACACTCACTTGGTTTCCCTCAAATGCCACAATTAGAATAGGATTGTCTTGAGCTAGATTTTAGATCAGTGCTTTTATTTTGGACAGCTATTTTAGCTAAGAAATTCCCAGAACATGTCCTGTCGGGTACTTGAGGACTGAGGCTGAGAACCACTGCGCTAAAATGGAAAATTGAATACTTCCCTCCCTGTAATTTTCCTTTCCTGGTGCCTATCCATGGCAGCATATGCACATTCCAGGCATATGCTACCATGAAGGCACCAGGAAAGTAGGGACAAATCACAACTTTTTTGTTTTGCTATGCCAATCAGCCTTGTTAAACTGCAGCTGGGAAATCTGTTGCATGAAAATTAACAAAACACATAAAAATTTGCTACAAATTTTATTGGTCAACAAAACAGGACTTGGAAAAAAAAGCAAGGAAAGCAAAAAACACATGTATGTTAATTTGAGACACTAACAGAATATGGTTTTGAGGTCTGACCATTTTGCAAAGGAAATTAACAGGAGTTAAAAGGACTGCGCCCACAAACAGACATCTATTAAGGATTTAAACATTAATTAGTCACAACATCTTGAGGAAGATCTTGCAAAATAATGCAGCACAGACAATTAAAGCGGAGCGCCACCCGTTTTTAAAACCTATAAAAAAGTACTCACCTTCCTCGATCCGAAACTGCAGTTTTTTTGTTTTTTTTTAACTTACCTTTAGTTGTTCTTCTTCTTGGCATCCATCGCTTTCTGGTTCTTGGTCCCTCGGATATGGGCGGGGATATTACGGCTATTATGTAATATCCCCTAGCCCGCACTGTCTCCTGGGAGCTTGTGTCATAGCTCCCAGGAGTCACTGCGGCTGCCTGGCCCGAGATCGCGCGAGACTTGCGGAACTTTTGAGGCCGCCGCCGCCGTAGTGATGGCAACAGGAGCTGACGGCGCAGGCGCGAGATTAGAATGAATGGGCGTCAATGAAATCCAGGAAGAGAACGCCTGGAGATTTCACTCGCCCACAGCCAAGATGGAGAACCGCAACAGGTTCTTTAAAAAGTCATATTTTACTAGAAAAATCAAAAGGCACAACTCCTACAACCCGGACTGGTGAGTTATTAAATGCCAAAATATACTCTTTATTAAGGGCTTTTAAAAAAAAAAAAAAAACGTTAGGGGCAGTGGAGCCCCGCTTTAAATCAAATATTTCAGGGGGAAATATCCCCCCTACCCAAAAAAATACAATTAACCAAAGTAAAAAAAAAATTGTTTTAAAACACATCTGTTTTGCAAAGACATAAACAAACTACAAAGAGAAAATACATGTGTTACAAACTCTATAAGGACACCCAAATGTACAATCTTGAATCTTTTCAGGGCAAGGTAAAGAATACTATCTGCAAGCTTTATATAACATAGGTTTGCGTGCTAATGAGGGAATTGAAAACACATGCAAAGTCAATGAAACACAGAAAATGAAAGTCCACCCAGTGTAGTGACAGAATTTCAAAGTGGGTACACCTGTTAAGGATGTCCTTAAATTACTATCCCAAAAAAAAACTCTGAGCATGCCCAGACCAACCCAAATGCATTTCACAAACCAAAAGGCACAGGAAAAAAATCTAAGTCCCTGAGCATGCCCAGACCAATCCAAATGCAGCTAGTACAAAATAAGCCACCCCCTGTCCAAAATTAAGCACATCATCCAGCATGCTACAAAATTACAGATGGGACAAACACCCCCGGTGCAGGTGGGAAAACAAAGAGCCTAACATGGGCAAAAGTTATACAACAAATACCATTGCAGTCTATGAAAACTGACTTGTTAATTTTGCTAGTCCTCACTTGGCTGGCTTATCTTCTAGTTATTGGCCTTAAAATGGGCATGGGGGCCCAGGTCCCACCCTAAGGGACATATATCAATGTCACCAATTTGGACAAACCCAAAAACAAAACAAGGAAAAGTACCTTTAAAAATGCAAAATTGCTTAAAAGCTAGTAACTTGGGGGGGGGGGGGGGGGGGGGGGCGCTTACTCTGCCTGTAAAGTGGTGCATCTGTAGCATATACCCAAAATGTTGCTTCAAAGATGTACGGCTTTAGAGGAAATTTACAAATATACATTGTAGCTGCAAGATTTTGACCCAAAACAAAAAATAGCCTGCCCCTCAATACATGGCCCTTTGGGTATGTTAAGGATTAAAAATCCCACCCCAAACTAAAAAAAAAAAGATTGTGCCCCTCCCACACACTAACAAACCCCTAGCCAAATACACAGCAAGCCAGCCCATGTAAGGGGGTGGATGCTTGGGAGCAGGAGGGGCTCAGGCACCCCAAAAGTCAACCACCTTGTTCCCATATTCAGGGGGACAAGGGCCTCTTCCATACAACCCTTGGCTGGAGTTGTGGGGGGCTGCAGACAGGGGGCTTTACGGAATGTATAAAGCCCCTTTAAACTAGTGGGTACAAGGTGCTTTGTGGTTGGTATTGGGCTGAGCCCAACATGCCCCAAAGGCAGCCAGCTATGTTGAGTGCATGTGGCCTTGTAAGGTTCAGGAGGGGGTTGGGCGATCGCTCTTCTCACTTCTTTCCTAGCTGGCCCTGTTGTATGCTCAGAAAAAGGATGTGGTTTGGATTAGTGAAGGCAGCTCACAGCCTATTGAGAATGGATTGGAGTGTGGAGTTCCCCTTTAAAAGCAAAAGTTAGCCCATGCAAATCCAATGGGTTAGAGGGGGGGGGGGGGGGGGGGCGAGAGCATTGGAGAATGGAGTGTGGAGTTCCCCTTTTAAAAGCAAAAGCTAGCCCAATGAAATCATATGCATTAGAGGGGGGAAGGTTAAATGCCCTTTTAGGAGGAGCTAAAGGAGCGAGAGTCTTTTTACATAATTTTAACAAGGTGCATATCACATGTTGGCAACATATCATGCCAACATGACCTGTGTGCAAATCTCCTTAAAAAAAATGCATAAACGTGAACCAGCGTAAAAAGCTTGCGCATTCGCAGTGCTTACATTGATCCCACGCAGTTCTAAACGTACTTGCAGGCACAGCAGGCTTTCTCTGAAAAAGTTACTTTCATGTTCTATTTTGGTCATATTTTTTACTTGGGCAGTTGTTACTAAACTTCCTCACATCACCCCACATCACCCCATAATATTGGCACCTCCATTTTCTGTTAATATTGAATTTAAGATGCCGTGCGCCATGTCCAAAGTGGCGCACAGATTGCATTCTCCCGTGCCCTGAGATTGCTATAGTAAATGGGGGATTCGCACTCTGTTCCTGGAGCACCATTTCGTAAATATGAAAATGTGCGTTGCGCCTCACCGTGCACCTCTACTGAAGGCACACGGCTTTTGTAAATCAGCCTCATTGTGTATTGTTTTATCTTGTGGGGACTTAATTTGTAAAATTTCAGCTTATATCCTTTAACTCAGCATGTCAAGATGAGCAGATCTAAACCACGAGAAAAGAAAATCAACTTTTATCTCTAAATGACTGCTCAGATTAAATTTTTGGTAAGCTTTGATCTCAGTCACAATGAGTCACAAGGAAGCCAAGTAGTACAAAGTTATAGGGTAAAAAAGGCCTATGTTTAGTATTGTTTAAAATCTTTAAAATCTTATTTTTATAGGAGTTTGTCCTCCACTCTCTGCCTAGTGGATGCTGGTTATCTGAGTCATTGTTGGACTTAGCCAGCAGAAGTCCAAAGATAGGTTGGTTTAATTAACTGGTTTAATTCTCTGATGCACATTGTTTCAGGTCTCAACTGCAGCCACAGGAAGCCAGAATGTACCCCGGCTGGTGTGTCAGAGATGTAGGCTCTCTCTGTGTTGGTAGTCGTGACCATAGTACTAGATACAGACTCCTCAATGGCATTTTTGCACTTAACACTCTCCAAGACAGACTGGGTTGTATCGCTGCCAGCACAAAGTCACCGCTCATTTCCCCAAGCTCCACATTCTTATAGCAGTAGAAAGATATGTACAACTCCTGCATGAGATTCCCACAATTTCATACCTGCCTAAGGTGCCCAGGGCCAGGCTCCCTCATTCTTTCTCCATCTGTCACGTCCAAGCCACTTTTTATGCCAGATACATTCACCTTCATTTCATTTGGTCGAAAACTTGTCACTTCTCCATAACATGAGCACCTGTATTCTTCTGCAGTGCACAAGTTGGTGTAACAGCAGAATGTGGTAGCTCCTCCCATCTTCTTCCTGATTACATAGTCTTCCTATTCATGTAGGCCCAGACTTTCCTGCCTTCAGATCACATGGAAAGTCTACTGGAGCCTGAAATGAACCATTTAAAGTGACAAAGACTGGAAAACATCTCTTTGGTGATAGTCTTCTTGCTTTTAAAAGAGAGACTTAAACACAGCCCCCACATTGTCAAATAACATTTCTCACTCATGCAGCACTTCTCCACCTTGGTAGTGTAGGATGACCCTCAAGGCAGCAAGGAAGCCTAGCATGTAAAGGATGGGTTCACTTTTTGGAACATGTTACATGTTATGCTCATATTTAGGGTGTAACATACTACAGACCTGCCCGCTGCACCCCCAATCTCCCCCCTTGTGACAGCTTTCCTATCCCAACACCCTCTGCCCGCACATCTTCATTGTTTCTTCACAGAAATCTGTGAATGAGAAAACTACAGCTCTGTAAGAAAAAAACCCATATAGAAGCCCAGGCAACAGGGCTGTCAAACACCACTTAATTTATAAAAAACTGTCCCCTGAACCCCAATGGAAAACACACTTCCGATAAGTCAATATGCTGGGTCCCCCCACAGTTCTCACTGGTTCCTCCTGCTGACCTCCATAGCGGGGCTACAGTAGACAATAGAGTAGACAATAATGACTTAAAGGTCAACAGGAGGAACCAATGAGAGCTTCTGGGATCTAGGATATTGACATCCCAGAAGTGTTTGTTTTCAAGTGAGCTCTGGTGGATAATTTCTCATGAAGAGTGATGTTTGATAGCACAGGCATCAGAAGTATATTACGCTCTTTTTTTACAAGGATAGCTTTTTTTACAAGGTAACTAGTTTAGCAGCAGCATCTCTTGAAGCTTATGCATGTTTCACTGTTCATTTTTGGAACAATTGGCAGGTCATTATTGTTTAGCGTCAATGTCTGTACACCTCTACAGTTTAACAAATGTTTTATCATAGGCATTTTTTTTCTAATTATTTTTATGGTTGCGGAAGTTCACTATAAATTAAATATAAAATATAAATATAAATTTTCAGTGTGCACTAAATTGGTTGCTCAGTGGGAAATTTTTTGTGGTCAATAAAAACAAGTATGCTCTACCATAATGTTCACAGCAGTAATAGCACGCAACATAAGGAAACATATAGATTGGAAAAAACAAAGCCAGGAATACATTTAGAGATAAAAATTGGAAGTGATATGAATACCGTGGAAAAGCAATAAAAGAAATCCCAGTAGCAAAGCACAAGGACAGAAATGAAGCAATCCAGGGGAAATGCTTAAAATGTAATTGGTAGGTTCAAAAGAATATATAACATATCACACACAAATAATTGCAGAGATGGAGAATAGAGAAATCTGTAAATAGCATACACAATAAAAATCTACCTAATGACAAGATAATCCTAATGCTTCACCCCTTTGATGGACCAATGTCATCTTATATAAAATATACAGCACATAATATGATCATGGAATGTCATTATGTTTGACTGTAGGAGCTGTGGTATCAGATATCATCAATAAAATACACTTCTGTTGAAATCTGGAATAGCTCTTGGCTGCAGAGGATCTTGGACTGTTTGGGAGGTGGAGAGCCTTTCATGTTATTTCATGGATACTACTAGGCAGTGGATAAATACCAATACATAGAAATTCCCTGAAAAAATGCAAAGCCTTAGTGCTGCTGGATACCTGCCAGAAACCTGAAATGATAAGCAAAATAACAGTACTTCTGACTGGAAATCAGAAGGATTTTAAGGTCACCCAAAGCCATTCTGATTATTGTGGTGCCTTATTATAATTGGGAAATAATTGGGTCAGAAGAATTGCTGATTCATCACTTTTTAATTCTCCTGAATATTTCTATAGGGATCAGCTTGATCTGTAAAGAATCAAACCATTTATGAATCCAGGCCATAATGAATAATTCATTGTATGATTCTCTGCAGTCTGGATAATTCTGCAATCATACAGCCAGAAGAATTAAGGATTTTGAAATTTGCTGATACATAGTTTTGCCTTTTTTAGTTGATGTGCCTGACACTGCTAAGCTAAATATTTAATAGTTCCTTCACTGTACTACTGTTAAACTCAATCCCACCACAACTCTATCACTACCATTATTAATTTTAAAGGACACATGTTATTGGGGAAACATGGAGCCTGCCATTTCCAACCTTCTTTTCTAAAAAGGCTAGTTGCCTGGTTTTTATGCTGACCTTCTTACATCAGTGCTTTAAATCAATGACCTTAAAAAAAGTATGCAGATTAGGACGTCTAGCTCTTCTCTGACCTTCCTAGTCTCCAAAACGTGTTCAAGTGTAATGGCTCAGAAATTATGGAAACCAGTATTTCAGTATAACAGCCAGGCAACTAGTACATTTGGAAAGGGGGTCATCAGTTGCAGTCAGAGGCAGATAGACTCATAAAATGGCCTCTGTGGTCCCCCAATGCAATTGCTGGTCAAGTAAAAACACTTATTTGCTGTGTATCCAATTGCATTGAGATAGAAGTGGGCTATGTCAAGATTTACATGAAAGTGGAAGAGTGTTCCAGCACTAATCTGACTCACATAAAGTACCCCCTTTCCCCTGCCACCCTTTCTTGCCCTTCTCAAGCTACTTCAAGCATTCTTCATTTGCCTATAATAGTATTATACACACTGATTCACCTATAATAGTATTAAACACACTCATATATCTGGTGTCGGCCCATACCCTTGCACTGCATCAGTACCCATTGATGCTCACTGCGTAGCGATAATCTTTCAGGTGAAGAAATGCAGCGCTTAAACATTCATAAAAGCAAAGCAAATGTCCATCAATCCTAAAGGGCACCCAATAGGTGAATGAGCCTTGACTTAAAAGATGAACAGTGATCTTTCCCCAACACCACAGTAAGCCAAGCCTCTTACCCTTACAACTGGACCACTAGATTATAGGTGGTCAAAAATGCACAAACATCAATCCACCATGGACTGCTCCAGCTTGGATCCAGACACCACTCCTCATGTTAAAAGGTGTAAAAACAAAACAACTTCATGGTGTAGTATATCAAAACTTTTTGAATTTATTAAAACCGCATCTATATATTCACACAGTAGTAGATATAAACAGGCATGCCATATGAAAAAGTTCCTGATGGTTTCAAGCCGACAAGATGGCCACAGTCCCCATGCACAGAGATGCCACACGTCCAAAAACTCCACCCTATGGTGCGTTTCGTTGTATCCAACATAATTTAATTGTATCCAACTAGCACAGAGAGCACAAGATGAGATAAGGCACATGTGTTTATGAGTTCAGTGGGCTCAAGGTGGGTCAATGCAACAAAATAACTGTATTTTCAAATTCACAGTCGAAGGGCAGTTTAAAAAACTACGATTCTTTAAACTTAAGGAATTCAGCCAGCAAGGGACCCAGGTACAGAAGATGATTGTCAGGATATTTTAGAAGAGAAAAAAAGTTCTGCCCCTTTAAAAGCTTTGAAATGATTTATCATATTCCACTGTCACTCACTGAAAAGCAAAGCACCTAGGTGAAAATGCCACTTTGAGATTTAATTGGAAATAATGCTTTCCCATCTGTTTAAATGCCTAGTTTTATCCAATAAATATGAGTGTTAAAATGTGCTGAGGAATCATAATTAACTCTGTATGACTTAAACCATTTGTTTTCCAGTTTTTCAGTGTCAGGTGTCTGAAATGATTGAGTGTTGACCTTGTCTAAACTTGGACTAGACTTGACAGACCTTTTTTTATAATGATCCATACGGCTAAAAAGTTAATTGATTTCTACTCCAGGATGCCAAAAATAAATTTGATCCGAACAATGTAAAACATTTGTCCACTTTTTGTTAAATTATTAATGTACTATCAATATTTGCTTTAGTGTAAATAGTTGAGTTGCCAGCCTTCAGCTGAAATATAATGCAAATTCATGCAATTTTAATTTGAATGCTGAGTTATTTTGATGTGCATTGTTTCCTAAACACTTCTAAAGTTTAGCAATTTAATGCAGCACATTAGTAGAAGAAGACTTTATATTATAAAATGCTAAACTAAACATTGTACATAACCTCAAACTCTGAGATCTAATTTGTGGCTATTGAACCTATAGTGAAAAATGCCATTGGGTAGTGCTTGAGCCATCAGCTGGATTGGAATCGATCCCCCTTCACCTACTCTCTTTACTTTTTCTTCTCCCTTTCTCTTATGCTTTCTTTTCCTTTCGTCAAATTGTCACCTACCCAGCCCCTTCTCTTTTTTTGGGCTGTCCTTTTTATTTTATTTTGTTGGTTTTTGAATTACACTGGTTTGCACAAACCACAATCTTCAAGAAATCAAAGTTTTCAATATAGTTTGAATATTGGTAGCTATGATGTAGTAATAGATATGTGTTAATAACTCATATGATATCTTCATATGAGGTCCAAATGCATTTATTGCTGGTGGCTACTTTTCACTCTGTATGTGCTCACCATGTGTATCCCATGGAAAATGTTTAATAAACTTGAATTGTTTAAAAAACAAAAAAACAACAACATTTTACTAAACATCAGTGCAGCTTTTCTGAGGTACTTATTTACTATGAAAAGGACTCTGTGTAGCAGCTGTAAAGGGGCAGTCTTTAGGCCAAACTCTTCTGTCGGGTAGTGTTGGGGTCCAGTTGTACTGTTGGTGCACATGCGTACAGTCCCAGTCACACCAGCATGCAGCAAATAAGACTACTTAATGTCTGCATGGTTAGTTTCTAAAGAGCTCAGAGCTCAGCAGATAAATCCCCACAACAGCAGGTCACCAGTCTGAGCAATTTTGCAACTCACCATTTGGTCAGAAGCAGTGATTAAACCACTCTCTACTCTGCACCCAGGTAACTCTTGCCACCAGCACTCCAAAACGCAGAACTCCAGATCACGCTCAGGCTGCTGGACATACTGGACAGCAACCTGCAAGCTTTGGTCTCCCTCACAGCAAAAGAAAACTATTCAATCTGCAACCTGAAAAATACATTTATATAAAAAGATTATTTTTTCTCCACCTATCACTGTCTCCCTCTGGGGACTGTAGTCCGATGGTCCATAAGAGTCCATAGCATGGCTCCCTTCCTGAACTTCAATTTCCACATTCCATTGGGGCCAGCATAGAGGTCTCTTGCATTCTTTAGGCTTATCTGCTGGCTGGAGGCAGGCAATGTTGCCAGCCTGAATAGTTTAGTGAGCGTATAGAGAGCAACTGCAGTCCATTGTCTCTTACTCTCATTCTTAACCAAGCACCTGGCTACACATGATTAACCGGTTCCTGACCGCCACACGCCGATATACTTCGGCAGAATGGCACGGGTGGGCAAATGGGCATACCTGTATGTCCCACCCTCCCCGTTGGCAGGGGGCGCTATCGCACCTCCCCCATGCTGCGGCGGTCGGGTTTATTAGGGGAGTAACCAGTCCCCAGGGCCAGACCAATGATTTATGGTCTGGACCTGGTGATTGCTCCTAACGAATGAAAAGCTTCCCTTGCCTGTGTACGTGTAAACACAGACAGGTGGAAGTGAAGTCATCTCTCCTCGTGGGGTCTTAGAGAGAGAGAGAGAGAGAGAGAGAGAGAGAGAGAGAGAGAGACCAACACTACACTAACACCAGTACACATAGGTACACTTGTCCCCCCTAATCACCCCCGATCGCCCCCAGTTAACCCTTTCACTCCCTGTCACTGTGTCACCAATTGCAGTTTTCAGATTTTTTCACTGATCATTGCATTGGTGTCATTTGTGACTGAAATAAGTGTTAGCGCAGTTGGTATTAGCCCCCGTTACGTCTAGGTTACCCCCCTAAACCCCCCTACTGAAGGTTTAACCCCTTGATCGCCCCCTAGTTAACCTTTTCACCCCCTGTTGCCAGCCTGAAGCCTGAAGGCGGTGATTTTTTTTTCGGGGTCCTGTACGCAGTTAGACTACCAAAAAGTCCCACATGTGGTATCCCCGGACTCAGAAGAAGCATCAGAATGTATTTTGAGGTGTAATTTCACATATGCCCATGCAGTGGCGGCTGGTGAAGTTTTAGGCTGGGGGGGCGCAAGACACCGCCCCTCCACACTTGGCCCCTCCCACTTTTTAAAAGCCAGACCCCTTATAGAATCCACCCACTCCGTCCCCTGTATTCCACTTGCTTCCACTCATAGTGTCAGTATATATATATATATATTATAATAATAATTAATATATATTATTATAATTATAATAGTAGGTTTATATTATATATATATATATTATTATAATAATTTAATAATTATTAAAATGGCCCTGGTGACAAAAGGGTTAAAAAGCTGAACTCCAGCCTTCAGATAAAGTTGTGTGGGGGGGGGGGGGGTTGTCTGCAGCCGACATCATCCATTAACATACAGATAAAGATAAATAACTGCTATGCAATAATAAATGTTATTAAAGGTGCCTGCAATCGTCAGGTTACATTTACATTACAGTCTATGGCAGAGTAAATATACTTAAAACACTTTTCAGGTATTCTAGGTACAGTATATGGTGTAAGTGCATAGACTCACAGCAGCTTTAGGGAAGAAGCAGTGCATGACCAGACAACGTTTGGGAATGAAATATGTTGTATTCATAACTTCTGACATTTTCAGCAGTACATCACACTGAAGGTTGTTGAGGGGGGGGGGGGGGGTTGGGGGTGCCGCCGACATTTTTAAGAACATTTTTAAGAACATCATTACTTAGTTCAGACAGCAGCTATAGGATCGGTGCTAATGTTACTTTAATTCACTGCAGTTACCGAGAAGATGAGAAGAATGTCTTGTGTGGGAGGGAGCCCGTGGTTTGCCAGTCTGTAATAGTATTACGTGTGAGATGTGTGGGGGTGCCTCTGATCGTCAATGTTTTTGGCCAGGGGGGGGGGGGGTTGATGCATACATAGAGCATCTCAGACCATTTGTTGAAGGGGGGGGGTTCTGGCACTGAATAACAAAAAATGAATACATTAAGTCAGCTCAGCAGTGACTTACCTGTTCCTCTCTCAGGCGGGACGTTGCACTGATCAGCAGTAGTAACGTCACTTCCTTGAGTGACGTCGGAAGCGCCGCCCATCTCCTTTATAGTGCAAGTCTATGCACTCGCCCGGCCAGTCCATCGTGCCGGAAGCTGTGGCGCGTTCGGGAGCGACACAGAGCGTCTTTTTTTTGCCCAAATGAGGCGCCCCGTCTGCAATCTTGTGATTGCATTGACGTGGCGTTTCCCATACTGCACTGTGCCAGGCGCCCAGCGCCAGGATACAGTGCACATAAGAACTTTAAAAACATTTTTTTTTTTTTAAAGGGACATGTTTAAATATTTTATTTTATTTTTTTTTTAACTTTTTTTTTTTAACATTTTTTTTTTTTTACTGCATTGAGGGGGGGGGGGGGGTGGCGCCCGGGCGCCCCCTATGGACGGGCCGCCACTGTGCCCATGGCATGTTTGAGCAATAGATCATTTAGTGACAACCTTGTGCAAAAAAAATAAAACTTTAATTTTCCCGCAACTTGTGGCAAAATATAAAATATTCCATGGACTCAACATACCTCTCAGCAAATAGCTTGGGGGGTCTACTTTCCAAAATGGGGGGGGGGGGGGGGGTTGTCCTATCTTGGCTTTTTTATGGCCTTCAAGACTGTAATAGGTTGTGAGGAGTGAAATCAAAAATTTATACCCTTAGAAATCCTGAAGGCGGTGCTTGGTTTTCAGGGTCCTGTACACGGCTAGACTCCCAAAAAGTCTCACACATGAGGTATCCCCATACTCCACATATAACCATGGCATGTGTGAGCAATAAATCATGTAGTGACAACTTTGTGTAATTTTTCATATTTTTTTTTGTCATTTTCAATCACTTGAGACAAAAAAAAAAAAATATTCAATGGGCTCAATATGCCTCTCAGCAATTTCCTTTGGGTGTCTACTTTCCAAAATGGGGTCATTGGGGGGGGGGGGGGGTACTGTCCTGCCATTTTAGCACTTCAAGAAATGAGATAGGTAGTCATAAACTAAAAGCTGCGTAATTTATAAAAAATGTACCCTAGTTTGTAGTCGCTATAACTTTTGCGTAAACCAATAAGTACATGCTTATTGACTTTTTTTACCAAAGACATGTGGCTGGACACATTTTGGCCTAAATTTATTAATTTTTTTTTTATAGCAAAAAGTAGAAAAATATTTTTTATTTTCAAAATTTTCTGTATTTTTCGATTTATATTGCAGAAAATTCAAATCGCAGAGGCAATCAAATACCATCAAAAGAAAGCTCTCTGGGGCTGAAGTGGTTAATCTAGCACAGTTGTGAATTTTACCAATTACAGGAGCATGGAGAAGACACTTTTATGAAATCCTGAATGCACAACTGCTGTACAACAAACAAAAGGATTTGAAACAGAATTTAAATTCTAATAACTTTAAATTACAAAATCGTTTAGGATTACATGTGTTATGTCAATATTGTAAAAACTTGGGTTACACTATGAGGCAATGGTGAGACTCAATTAATACATTTAATTATCTTTCAGTTAACTGTAGTAAATTGATTTATTCAAAGTAAAATTGTATTATATAAGATTAGTTTGTTTAATTCAGAGAGTAACCTCCAACTTTGCATTAAGAACCATTATGTTGCAGCTCCACCAAAAACTTAATGTTTGTTTTGCATGATGTGAGGCTGGGCAAGATCACTTTCCTTTTTAATATAGCCTGTTCCTATTCCTGAACATTTACATGTAGATTAGTCTGATTCCAAGCGGAATCATGCAAATTAGAAAACAATGCAATCAAATGTCTGTATTGTATGGACAAAAATGCATGCTTATGTAGCACTATCTCACAGGAGCCACTGGTGAATAAGGAATCCCCCCATCCTACACAGCCAGGCACACAACATTTTCACAATACTCTTGGTTTAAGAAATAGGACCAGAGGAGGATCCTCTATAAATTAGAGGAGCAGGAAAATCAAAGCAGACGACAGAACTTGAGAATACGGGCCCAGAGGAAAATGGAGAAGATCTGAGGAAAGTAATAAATGAGATATTTAGACCCGTATTGAACAAAGGATTAGAGGAAGACCTGAAAATTGACAGAACACACCGGGTTAGAAAACCCCAACATATTGCAGCAGATCGTCATAGAGACATTTTGGTCAGATTTCAGAATTATGAAGAAAAAGCGGAAATATGGAGTAATCTAAGAGGAAGACCCCACTAAAGTTTGGAGGAGCAGACCTACAAATCTACATGGACCTGGCACCAGAAACATTGGCCAGGAGACGTCTACTTACACCACTTTTGGATCAAATGCGAACAGAAAATATAAAATATAGTTGGGGATTTCTGGCATGTCTAATAGGATATAAGGATGGTAGATCTGCAAAATTAAGGTTCCCAGAAGAGCTACCGGAATTCTGTTATAAATTGGACTTACAAGTGATAGAGATCCCAAAATGGATAGAAAGAGAAAGTCTGAAGTAGAGCAAGGCCAAATAGGGCTATGCAGTCTGCCCTCTTTTCTCCCTCGTCGGAAGTAAGGGAGAAATGAAATGAAAAACCTCTCCCCCCTTTTTTTTTTTTTTTTTTTTGAAGAGGGGGGTATATATAAGATTGAGACCTTTCCCTTTATGGGATTGGATGGATTTCTGGTCTTTTAAGATTGGACCCGGTCTGATATAACTGCGGGAATGGGTAGGGTAGAGAATTTCCTTTTTATGATGTAGGACATGGAATATGGCTAGAACACGTGAAGGGGGAACATGGGAGGAGGGGGTGGGAGAGTGTGGGGGAGCGGGGTGGAGAAGAGCCTCGTCCGAGTGCCCGGTCTGCATTCCTCCCCACTGTCTGTGGGGGGGACACGGAGGGGGAACGAGGTCAGAGCTTCACTTCTGAGAAGGAAGACCAGGGGCGGAGATGAAGTTCGGATCTGCCAATGGTCTAGAGGTCAGTTTTGTCCGAGATGGCGGGGGGTGGGAGGGAAGTGAGAGAGGGGGGGAGGGAGTGAGGGAGGAAAAGGGAACAGATGCCTCTCTGTCAAATGTAAAAATGAATAGCAAGATATAACAATTAAGTTTTTGACATATAATGTACGTGGAATGAATATACCTGCTAAGCGACATAAAATTCTAGGAGAGTTAAAACACTGGTACTACGCAGACTCAACCACAAAGAAAGCTAAAGGGGTGGCAATTGGGTTCGCAGAGGGAACGCGGTTTAAACTCGAGGAAAGAATAACAGACCCTGAGGGCAGATACCTTTTTTTTTAAGAGGATACCTAGGAGAAATGGCATGTACCTTAGTAAGTATCTATGCCCCTAATAAGAACCCAGCAGGCTATTTAAAAAGAATTATGGGGATTCTCATGCAATTCAAGAAAGGGATGGTTATACTGGCAGGAGATTTTAATTTCTGCATGGATCCTTGAGTAGACAGTACGTCCCGTGTGCAGGGGACAAGGGGTGTATCCTTAAGAACAATAAAACAGAAAATGTACCAAAATCAATTACTAGATGTCTGGGGAATTACGCACCGTAAAACACAAGACTACGGGTTCTTCTCCCCTGTACACGGGACGTACACCCGAATAGATTATATGTTGGTAGACCATAGAACTCTGGAGAAGGTGACAGACTCCAATATAGGTATTATAACGCTATCAGACCACTCCCCTGTGACTATGAGAATAGAAGTAACGGGAACACAGAGACCACCATATAACTGGCGCTTAAATGAGGCACTATTACAGGATAAAAAAGATATTGAAACAGTACGAGAGGAGTTAGAATTTTTTTTTAATACTAATGACACAAACGATATTTCATATGCCACATTATGGGAGGCACATAAAGCCTATATTAGAGGTATTTTTATCTCGATGGGATCAGGGAAAAAAAAGGAGAGATCCAGGAAAATAAGATTAACTGATGAAATTTATAGACTAGAGAATATACATAAAAAATTCAAAGGACAACATCAAGAAACTTTTCATTTATTAGTAATAAAAAGAGAGGAATTAAAAGACCTGATGGCACAAGACACAAAAAGAATGTTTAATAGTGTATTAAAGGATAGATACCTCTGGAGAAATAAAATAGGAAAACATCTCACCGGGACGTTGAAAAAAGAAAAAATCAAGAAATTACATAGAAAAAATTCAAAATAAACATGGAGAAATGGTCTACAAAACAAAAGAGATAGCTGAAGTGTTCCGGGACTATTACAAGGCATTATACACGGTTGAAAAGGGCCAATCAGATAAAGACAAAGTAACTAGAATAAAACAGTCTCTAGAAAAAACAGAAATTTCCCAAATACCAGTAAGCGACAGAGAAGGGCTAGAAAGATCTATAACCGAAGATGAAATTAGAAGGGCTATACAAGAAACTGTAACAGGAAAGAGTCCGGGACCGGATGGGTTCTCTATCCTCTATATAAAAAAATTTAAGGAGATCTTGATACCTAGGCTTTGCCAATATATGAACGGTTTGGGAATAGACTATGGACTGAGTGTAGAAGCACAAAGAACATTGATAACGGTCATCCCGAAGGACGTTCCATGTTGTTTCGAGCTATAGACCAATATCCTTATTAGATATCGATACGAAGCTCTATGCAAAAGTTCTGGCAAATAGGCTGAAAGATCAGATGAAAGTATTGGTCCACCCGGATCAGGTGGGATTTATCCCCGGGAGAGGACGGGATAACGAAGTGAGAACGTTACTCCTCCTTCAGGAAATAAAAAATGTGGATCCCCAGGTCTATTCTTGTCGATTGATGCCGAAAAAGCATTTGACAGGGTAGACATAGATATAATTGATATAAAGTTTTATATGAGCAACCGACGGCGGTTATAGGGATTAATGGAGAATTTTCACCTTCTTTTGAAATGAAGAATGGGATAAGGCAGGGATGTCCCCTGTCCCCACTACTTTTTGTGCTGTCCATTGAACCCCTTTTAGCAACAATTAGGTTGAATGTGGATATAGAGGGAATTAGGATAGGAGATATGGAGCATAAAGTGGTGGCTTTTGCCGATGACTTCTTATTCTATGTATCTAAACCTAGGATAACAATGCCAAATTTACTCAAAGTTTTAAAACAGTACGGAGAAATATCAAATTTCAAAATTAACTTGAATAAATCAGAGATCCTTAACCGCTTCAGCACCGGGCCATTTTTTACCCTTCCTTACCAGAGCACTTCGGCACTGCGTCGCTTTAACTAACAATTGCGCGGTCGTGCGACGTTACACCCAAACAAAATTGACGTCCTTTTTTTCCCACAATAGAGCTTTCTTTTGGTGGTATTTGATCACCTCTGCGGTTTTAATTTTTTGCGCTATAAACAAAAGAAGAGCGTCAATTTTGAAAAAAAAACACAATATTTTTAACTTTTTGCTATAATAAATATCCCATTTTTTTTTAAAAAAAACTATTTTTTTCCTCAGTTTAGGCCGATACGTATTCTTATACATATTTTTGGTAAAAAAAATCGCAATAAGCGTATATTAATCGGTTTGCGCAAAAGTTATAGCGTCTACAAAATAGGGGATAGATTTATTGAATTTTTTTTTTTTTTTTTACTAGTAATGGCGGCGATCTGCGATTTTTTTCGTGACTGCGACATTGCGGCGGACACTTCGGACACTTTTGACACATTTTTGGAACCATTCACATTTACACAGCGATCGTTGCTATAAAATTGCATTGATTACTGTGTAAATGTGACTGGCAGGGAAGGGGTTAACACTAGGGGGCGCTGTAGGGGTTAATGTGTGTCCCTATAGGAGTGATTCTAACTGTGGGGGGAGGGGACTCAAGGGGAGAAGACCGATCATGTGTTCCTCCGTACTGGGATCACATGATCGGTCTCCTCTCCGCTGACAGGACGTGGAGCTGTGTGTTTACACACACAGCTCCACGGTCCCGCACGGTCCGTTGTTTTAACGGGCAATCGCAGGTGCCCGGCGGACATCGCGGCCGCCGGGCACTCGCACTGGGTCCCGAGCGATGCCGCGGCGCGCGCGCGCCCCCCCCAGGCGGCCGGGAATCCGAGGACGTCATATGACGCCCACCCAGGATGGTAGATCCACCTTGTGGGCGTCATACGACAGTGAGCGGTATTGAAGCGGTTAATATAAACCTAAATGAAAATGATGGTCAAAGAATACAAACGGACTTTCAGTTCCCTTGGAAGAAGGAGGGATTAAAATATTTAGGCGTGAAGCAAATTCCATGGAGAAAATATACAAAGATAATTATATCCCCTAACTTGATGAAATTAAAAATGAAATAAAAAAAATATCTTTCAGGTCCCTTTCTTGGACAGGACGAATTAACACAGTTAAAATGGTTCTATTACCAAAAATCACATATAAGTTCCAAATGTTACCCATTGCCCTACCAGACTACTACTTTCAAACTTTAAAAGCAATTATAAGGAGATTCATCTGGCAAAATAAAAAACCTAGAATATCGTTTTCTACATTGAAGCAAGGTAAAAATCATGGAGTTCTAGGGATACCTGACTTAAAAAAATATTATTATGCTGTGATTTTATCACGAGCCAATGTGGGCACAGGGAAAAAGTGAAAAACTATGGGTTAATATAGAAAATAACACTAGTGGAATAAGGTTAAGGGAGGTGATGAGGAACCCCCCACAATACAGGGGACTGGGAGAAAATACACATAAAATAACAAGACACACACTAAAAATATGGGATTTAGTTCATAAACAATTTAATTAGAAATATAATTCACCTTTAATTTTTTTGAAAGAAAACGATTATTTTCCATCTGGAAAAAGGAGTATAGGTGGGAATTGGGTGAGGGAAAACACACAACTAATAGATATCACTGATAAAGGGAAAATAAACACATTTTTAGAAATACAACAAAATACGGATTTAATGATAATAAATGAATGGCACTACCTGCAGTTGCGGCACTTTGTTGAGAGCCTACCCCAACCCATAAGAACAGCAGAGGATCTAACATCGTTAGAAAAAATATGCTTGGGAACAGGACCAAAAAAGATATATCATGCCTATATAAAATCCTATTAGCAGAGGAAGAACTGGAGGTACCGCCATTCATTAAAAAATGGAGTAAGGAATTAGAGTCTCACGAATATAAACACACGATAATTTTTTTTTTTAAATTAACACATAGTTCAGCAATTGACACCAGAACAGTGGAGATTAACTACAAGTGCCTTGCAAGGTAGTATGTAACACCAGACAAAACTAGCAAATATCAACCAGAGAAATCCTATGAATGTTGGAGAGGATGTAGGACACTAGGTACAATGGCCCACCTTTGGTGAGATTGTCCAAAAATCAAGGAATACTGGAAAGGAGTCTTAGGCCTTATAAATGAAATAAATGCAGAAAGCATAGTAGAAGATACATGGGTATGCCTGTTCCAGAATCAATGAAACAATCAAAGAATCAATGAAACACTATAATAAAACTCAAACTCCTCATATTTTGAATGCGGCAAAGAGCCTTATTCCAAAAATATGTCAGGAAGAAAAAAGTCCTACAAAGGTAGAGTGGGTTTGGGCGATGGAAGAAACATATCATCTAGAGAAACTGAGATTCAATGGGGAAGAGGGAAAGGAGGGGGTAATGGATAAATAGAAGTTCTGGCAGGAATTTAGGAAGACATGGAGATATGTCGAAATAATAACTTAAATGAGATATTCTTGACGAGAGGTGGGAGGGGTAAGGGGAAGGGGATAGGAAGGGATAAATATATGATATTGAAATTATGTTGCATGTTATCTTATGTAAAATGAGTAATTTATATTGGAAAACTTAATAAATAAATCAATAAATAAGAAAAGAAAATACCAATGATGTGAAAGCAAGAAAGAGACAATAAATGAACGTCAAGTTGAATAAAGTCTCTCAAAAATATTCGCTGAAGTGGAAAAAAATAAATAAATAAAAATAAATAAAAGCTGAGTAAATTCCAGAAAATGTACCCTAGTTTGTAGACGCTATAACTTTTGCGTAAACCAATAAGTATATGCTTATTGACATTTTTTTTTTACCAAAGACATGTGGCTGAATACATTTTGGCCTAAATGAATTAATTTTTTTATAACAAAAAGTAGAAAATATAATTTTTTCTTTTCAAAATTTTCGGTCTTTTTCCATTTATATCGCAAAAAAATTCAAATCGCAGAGGCAATCAAATACCATCAAAAGAAAGCTCTATTTGAGGGAAAAAAAGTACGCAAAATTCGTTTGGGTACAGCATTGCATGACCGCGCAATTACCAGTTAAAGCAGCGCAGTGCCAAATTGTAAAAAGTGCTCCGGTGATTGAGCAGCCAAATCCTCTGGGGCTGAAGTGGTTAATCTAGCACAGTTGTCAATTATACCAATTACAGGAGCATGGAGAAGACACTTTTATGAAATCCTGGATGCACAACTGCAACTGTTGTACAACAAACAAAAGGATTTATAACAGAATATAAATTCTAATAACTTTAAATTACAAAATTGCTTAAAAGAGGATTACATGTGTTATGTCAATATTGTAAAAACTTGGGTTACACTATGAGGCAATGGTGAGACTCAATTAATACATTTAATTATCTTTCAGTTAACTGTAGTAAATTGATTTATTCAAAGTAAAATTGTATTATATAAGATTAGTTTGTTTAATTCAGAGAGTAACCTCCAACTTTGCATTAAAGCGGGACTGTACTGAAATTTTTTTTTTTTAAAAGCCAGCAGCTACAAATACTGCAGCTGCTGACTTTTAAAAAATGGACACTTACCTGTCCCTGATTCCAGCGGTGTCGGCAGCAGAGGCCAATCGCTCGCTCAGCTCTCTGCTGTAGCCGGCGCCATTCTCGGTGAGGGAATCAGGAAGTGGCTTCACTTCCCGATTCCCTACTGCGCATGCGCGAGTAGCGCGGCGCAATGAGAATCTTCAGTGCTGTCTGCCAGGACACGTGTGTGTCCCGGCAGACAGCGCGCCGGGACAGGAACTTGCGTAAACTCCCACGGGAGTTTATGCCGGAAGTGGGTGCAAATACCTGTCTTAGACAGGTATCTGCACCCCCCTCCCCCCTGAAAGGTGCCAAATGTGACACCGGAGGGGGGGAGGGTTCCGAAAAGCGGGAGTTCCACTTTAGGTTGGAATCCCGCTTTAAGAACCATTATGTTGCAGCTCCACCAAAAACTTAATGTTTGTTTTGCATGATGTGAGGCTGGGCAAGATCATTTACCTTTTTAATATAGTCTGTTCCTATTCCTGAACATTTACATGTAGATTAGTCTGATTCAAAGCAGAATCATGCAAATTAGAAAACAATGCAATCAAATGTCCGTATTGTATGGACAAAAATGCATGGTTATGTAGCACTACCCCACAAGAGCCACTGGTGAATAAGGAATCCCCCATCCTGCACAGCCAGGCACACAACATTTTCACAATACTCTTGGTTTAAGAAATAATCCTTGCAGCTTTGTTTTTTTTTTGTTTTATTAGGGGTATTGAACTTGGATGGGGTTAAGGGTATTATGGGATGCCCACTTGACTTTAGCAGAACTCTTCAGGGACAACGTCTTCTGTACAGTCTAATTACACACTCCTCAGCTCCTCCAGCTTGCTTGAAGCACAACATTCACAGGACCAGCTAGCACACTGTTAGGTGATCTGACAATAGGGTTCAGTCAGAATTTAGCATATGCCCTTTACAGGCAGGGACCACGGGCCCCTTGGTTGTGTAGCAAAGTCCTATTGCCCAGACGTCCTTCTGTGGCTACTGATCCCAGCACCACCTATTCAGGCACTGCCAGCCCACCTGGCTGCAGCTGCCCCCTTCTCTAGCCCTCCTGTCTAAGCTTCCACAATCCTCCCAGACTGACTTTGCATCCATCTCAGTCTGCTCTCACCCAGTCCTCTCAGGCTGCCTCTCAGTCCTCCCCAGCCACCTGGCTGTCCTGCTCCTTGGAGATCCCCCGGATGTGCTCACTGGCTCTTGCTGTCCTCACACCGCTCCCATGCCACTGGACAGGATTCCTACTTAGGTTTTCAGAGGATCCTTCCTTCACCCAAGCTCCCAGACCCAAGGTCACCCCCCCCCCCAGACTAGGGGGGTTACCCTTAAGGGCCCATCGACAGCCTCCTAGCACTCCATCTCCAACTTCCACCCGAACTTTCCTGCCCCAGCTGGGATGACCCTGAGTATTTGAGGGGGCCAGCCCCCTGCCAACCCATCTATTGGGGATTGGTCAGAGCCCTCATGAATACTCCAGGCAGCGCCTCCTAACCTCCCTCTCATTCTTCTAGAAGTTTCCAGCTAGTTCCAGAAGTAGGGGGAAGTACCAGAGATGCTGGCTGGGGTGTCATAACAGCCTCCCAACTCAGAAAAAAATACAGGCTTGGCTGCCAGTCAAACCAAAACATTTTACCTACACTAAAAAAAACTAACATTACTTACTGTAACACACTAAAGGATGCTAAACTTATGCTCTGGAGAATAAAAAAAAACTAGCAATTTTGCACATACACCACATTGCCTGGAATTCAAATTGATGCCCCAGATGGGGAGACTTTTCACCAGAGTCTTATCTATTGCAATGTTTTTCTGGTAAAATTGACTGCCTGTAGGGATTTTTTTTTTATTTTCCTGGCTAGACCTAGAAGGCCTGTAATACCAGTGTTACAACTTTATCAGTTCCCTAGTTTGATTCGCCATATAATTGTATTGGTAATATGCTTTGGCTGCTGCAGCACAGCTATGGTTGTCACAGTTCTACCCTTTGCCCAAGGTGATTATACTCCTAGTGATTTTTTAATAAAACTGATTCACAGCAAAATTGGTTAGAAAGCCTGTGACACCAGTGTTATGGATTTACATGTTCCTTAGTGGATTTTTAGAGGGAGGAAACAACTCTTGCAACACAGCTATGGTTGTCACATTTCTGCTTTGGTCACACTACCAGTGATCTTTTAATGATATAGAAATGATTCACAGAAAGCAACATACAAAACCGCCAATGCATTTTGGGGCTTCAGACAAACTTCTTCATCAGGCCTCATATTAAAATGATGGGACTTTGGAGAAGGATGTAATAACCAGTGATAATTTGAGGCCATAGAACACCTCAAACCTGTGTTGCAGAAAGGGGGTTTATCTGACCTTAGAAACGTGTTGGATATTTTGTATGGTTTATATATATATTTTTGGGCTCTTAAACATTTGCTTTGACTTATTGGACTGTGTGTATATATATATTATATATATATATATATATATATATATATGTATATATATATATATAATTCTCAACCCTGAGTGCCCCCTATTCTTTGTGGGGAGCTGCTGAACTAGAGCCATTTGGGGTTGATTTACTGAATCTGGAGGCAAAATCTGGTGTAGCTCTGCAGAGAAACCAATCAGCTTCCAGGTTTTTTGTCAAAGCTTAATTGAACAACCTGAAGTTAGAAGCTGATTGGCTACCATGCACAGCTGCATCAGATTTTGCTCCAATTTTAGTAACTGGAGCCGAGTTATAATTAAATGTACTGTACATACAGAAAAACTGAATCCAGCACTTTTTTTTTGACTGTTCAGTACATTTTTACTCTATCCAATGCTAAAAAAAAAAAAAAACACTGCTGTATTTAGGCATCATGCTGCCCATTTGTAAAGCCCACCCATGGACTGGATGGACTTGTGTCTTTTTTCGGCCTAGCTAACTATGTAACTATGTAACCCACTTGTGTCATGTGAGTCATTTAGTAAAGACTAATAACATAATTCATTATTGGAGGCAGAATGCAATGTGCTTCATATACAGAACAAGTTTTTTTTTTTTTTAACCATACAGGTTGATGAATAGGAGAAAGGGAAGATTTTTATTTCTCCTGCATTATTAAGAGTCTTTAACAACCCCTGTATGGGAGGACAGAAGTGGGAAAAGCAATACAATTAGACCACCAATCAAAGCAAAAGTTATCAAAGTCTGTAGCTTTAACAGCTCCCCCCTAACACTGCCAGCCCAGGGACTGGCCCATGTGTGCCAGTTTGTTAATATAATCCCAACTAAAAAGAAAAATAATAGAAATGGAGATTCACATTATTATTCTTTTAAAGGTTTTTATTAGATTTTATGGGACCAAAGCAGAACAAGCCTAATTCTCCATGCAGAGGTCAGCCACAATAAGGTTTTAATTTGTTGATTTTAATACCCATAAAAATACATATTAAATGTTTATGAGTAGTATTATTTTAACTGGCTGAATGTATTCTTCATTAATCCTTTTATTATATTAATATTCTCACAGAATGATTACCGGTATATGTAAATGAGAAATTATTATAAAGCAGACAGGAAGCTGTTGGGTATCATGTCTTTTTCAGCCAGACACATTATTGAAGTCATGTTCATTAGAATCAATCCTTGTATTGTCAGGCTTGTAGCAGCTTTCTAGAGTGGGCATCTTCCCTTCAGTGGATATCTGTCGATCTGGTTCTGACTGATGTAGTTGTAGGAATGAAAAACCTTGTTTTAAAACCCTGACAGCCTGTGACTTCTTACATGTCTTAAATGCTCCAACAAGATTTTCCTGCTAGGATCTTCAACTGTTTCTGTCTACCTGTGAGTCTTGAGTGTATTTGCCCACCATTGCGTGTTCTAGCACCTCCTGTTGCATTCTCCAGAATATAAACCGGACAAAGGAACGCAACAAGGAAATTGGGCACCTTTCATGGTGACCTTTTCTATTACCCTTTGTTTTTATAAAAAAATAAACTGTTACTGCCCTGGAAAATGTATGCAGCAGTGTCTTTGTAAAATGATGCCATCTGCAGAGTTAAGCAGTCCTTGCAAACAGCAATGTCTATTACACTTGCTAGTTTAAACAGTCAGCTATGGCAAAATACATGACAAAGCAACAAAGCATTCCCAAAGCAATATGCGTTAGCTATACCGATGACATTGCAGTGGCCTTGCAGCTTTGGTTGTCCGACTTAAGCTTCAGACATAAACAAATGATAAAGGGTGAGTCACTGGATTCCATAGAAGTTATTTTATTTAGCTCTGCAGCTTGTGTTACCTAGCATGCAAATAAAACCTATTGGCACCAATCAGGCAGCATGTATTTATTGCCCCTGACTGCACAGCAGCATGGCGGTCTGGTAACAATATTACACTTGGTAGCATAATATCTCAGTTATTTTGCTAATATGGTTGATGGGAGAGAGGTGGGTGTGATGTGCTCTCTGGGTACATCCTGTTAGTGGGGTGCATTACATTGTTTGTATTGCACCCCAAACCATTACATTGTTTGTCTGTGGTCATCATCAAGCAGATCTTCCACCCAAAAAGGCTTGCATAATTCTGGCATCAATGTAACTCAACTGAGCTAGCGGCACTGAAACCATGCTGTATAGCCTCTGCTATTCCTCTGAGATGTGTAGCCTCTGAGATGTGTAACAAATTCCAGTTTTATGTAGCATAAAAGAACTGCAGCGCTGAGAAAATATACAAACATCTGAAGTGTTCATTAAGAAAACATTAAAATGTAAATAAGAACAAAAGAATCCAAAAGTAAATCTTGTGCAAAATAATAGGGTATTGTGTCCAAGATGGTCCTCCTCCGGAAGTAATGATTAAACCCAGTGCCGCCTCGAACAAAAGCAAAAAGTCATACTCACCAGATGTAGTTGCTTTCTAATATATGGAACAGCAAATCTTGCATACACACGCTCGGACAATCCGCGGACCAGGTCGGACAATCCGCGGACCAGGTCGGTCGGACTTTGTCCGACGTACTTTGTCCGATGTTGGTGTTGCGTACACACGGTCAGACTACGTTGTCGGAATATCCGGTCCGGAAGAACGTCGTGACGTAAGTCGTCGTCCACGAGATTACAAAAGGGAAGTTCAGCACCACGTCAGGCACCCGTTGGGCTCCTTCTGCTGATCCCGTGTTTTTCGAGAGTTAGTGGAAGTTTGGTGACTTAAGATTCGCGCTTCTCAGTTTTCTGACTCAGATCGTTACTGCTCTTCAGTTTGTGCTTGTCGTGCGTATCTGTTTATTAGTGCGTGTAGTCAGTTCGCATTTGTTGGTCATTGCGGCCTATATCTTGATATAGGACGCTTTGATTTGCACTGCTTATTGTCTGCTCGTTGCTGCTATTCAGTTCGTTCTTTCAGGCCTTGCTGTTTATCGGTGCTTTCTGTTTGTCCGTTCTGACCAGCCGACCTTTTGTGACCTTCTGAGCGATGTTTCCCGTGCGTACTCGTCGCCGAGTTCGTGCTGTACGCGGAATTGGTGTCGGGCTTTTAGCTTTGACCCAAGACCCGTCCATGAACAGAGTGACGAGGAGTATGTGGACCAAGAATTGGTTGCTTCAGCGTGACCAGTTCTCGCACATGCCTTTGCTTCGTGAGATCCGGGAGAATAATCCTGATGATTTCAGGAACTTTCTCAGGATGACGGACCCCGATTTTCACCGTCTTTTGGCTTTGCTGACCCCCTTTATCAGCCGGCAGGATACCTGCATGAGACAAGCCATTACTCCGGAGCAGAGGCTTGTTGCCACGTTGAGGTACTTGGCGACAGGGAGAAGTCTTCAGGATTTGAAGTTCTCTTCAGGTATCTCTCCCCAGGCCCTGGGACTCATTATTCCAGAGACCTGTTCTGCCATCATTCAGGTCCTGCAGGAGGACTATATTAAGGTAACATTTCTACTTTACTAGTCCCTTCTATGTATGCTCTGTTTGCTAATGTCTTCTATTTTTGACCTCCTTCCCTAATTACCATGATTGCAATATGTTCTAATATGCTGTGCCCCTTTTCTCCTTCATGCATTTTTCCCTTCACTTACCTCCCCAGCATGCTCTTCTGGCCCAATAGACACCTATGGCCTAGTCACTTAAGCAATGTCTTTTGTCTGCTGCATAGTATTGTTTGCCCCAAAACACCCCCTAAAATATGCACAAATGTTTGCTGTGTGGTTTACTTCATGTAGAGCCCCCTTTTTTTTTTTATTTTGTTGGGGGGGGGGGCAAACTCATTAGGAACCCCCTCCCCCAACTGCTCTGTCAGATGGTACCAATCCTTTATCTGCTGGCTTTCCCAAGGTCCATACACACTATATACCTACCTCTTTATAGTGGGCATCTTTAGGGATGAATTCAGCAAAGCATGTAGTGCAAGGGGCTGCCTCCATACTTTCCATTTCCTATTTTTTTGTCTTCTTTCCCTCCTATTAGCTTGCTTGGTAATTTAATAATGTCACACTGTGCCTGCCTTTTTTGGGGGGGGGGGGGGGTTGAAATGTTATTTGATCTTTCCTGTGGCCTGCCAATAGTGTTAAGTACAGAGGGTCTGGGCAAACTAGCCCACATTTTTGAGCCATTTGCCAATCTATGAAGTGCAGAGGGTTACCTGTCCACCCCCCCCCCCCCCAAAACCCTAGTTATTGCCAATGTCCCATCAGAAGTGGGGGGATTGATGGGGGGGTGAGTAATCTGTGAAGGGGAGCCTCTACTTTTCTGTGCAAATACTTTCCAGCCTCCAATTTTATACAATGCTCTTGTTCCAAGATGTTGATTGTCTAATCTGCTTGCAATGTTTAGGTGCAAAGTGACTAATTTTTTTTTCTTGTTTCACTCCACAGTTCCCTTCCACGCCACAGGAATGGCAGACTGTGGCCTCCCACTTTGCCAGCCGTTGGGACTTTCCTAACTGCGGAGGGGCAATTGATGGGAAACACGTCCGCATCGTCCCACCGCCCAACTCGGGGTCCTACTATTATAATTATAAAGGGTTTAATAGTGTAGTGATGTTGGCGGTGGTGTCGGCAACATACGAGTTTATGTATGTGGACGTGGGGATGAACGGCCGGATATCGGATGGTGGGGCCATTACGCACACGGAGTTCTACTGGCGTCTCCAAAGTGGCAGTCTGTGCTTGCCACCACCAGAGGAGAATGCCGAAGGACTCCCCTTCGTCTTTGTCGCAGATGAAGCGTTTGCGTTGACTCCCCATGTGATGAGGCCGTTCCCGATGAGGACCCTCACCCCGGACCAGAGGGTCTTCAACTACAGGCTGTCCAGAGCCAGAAGAGTGGTGGAGAACACTTTTGGCATCCTGGCCAGCCGCTTCCGCCTGTTCCTGACGGCATTTAACTTGGCGGAATACAAACTGAACCACATAGTTCTTGCCTGTTGCATATTGCACAACTTCCTCAAAAGACATAACAGGAACTATGTGGTGCCCGTTGGCCCAGATGTGGAGGGCCCTCCAAATGCGGAACTCACAGCCCTTCGAGTGGCACGTCCAGGCTTGCCCCCTCTAAATGCCCGTGTGGTCCGGGACCAATATATGGAGTACTTTGTGGGTAGGGGGGCCATTGCTCTGCCTGACGATGTGTGAGAGGCATTTTTTAATAAATCAGATATTTTAACCAACCTATGATTTCTTGTCATTTCAGTCTTCTTTTTAGCTTATTTTACCTTGACATTTTTTCCCTTTGCCTTCGACAGTGGGAATGCACTTTCTGGGCAAAAGGAGGTAACAGTCTCTTCTTCCCAAAAAGATTATTCTCATGTTGTGTGTTTGCTACCTAATCTTTGGTCTAGAGAAGGTTTGTCCTGCATAACTGACACCCAAAATACTCCTTTTCAGCACCAGGTCTGACATGTGTGTATTCTCAAAAATGCTGTGCTCCATGTTTTCGTACAAAGCACTGTGGGTGTCATTTACATAAGTCAAATCCGCTATGCTCTACAAGTGCATTGAAAAAGTTCCCAGGGAAAGAAAATTGGAGTGCAAAGTGGATTTGCCTTTAGTAAATAACACCCATTGCCCCCCATATCCTTTACATTTTACATACATAATGCATTGTGTGTTTTAAATAAAGAAGCCACACATTTAGAAAACTAAAAAAGTTTACTAGGAAAACATTCACAAGTGCGTTTACAATCTTCACGCCAAAACTGACAACATCTTGTTTATTTACAACAGTGTTTACAAACATTCCGCAATTGGTAAAACCAGGCATGGAGCAAAACAGAACCTATGAACTCGGAAAGTTCAACTTTGTAAAGTGAAGACAAGATCAGACATGACTATATGTTCAAAGTGTGTTTGATCTTGCCTTCATCACATGGGGGGGTCACCCCCGGAAAGTGGAAATTTAGAACATGCACACAATTTGGGTCTGAAAATGGACATTAGATGGTAAAACACATGCCTAGAAGCTTCAAAAGTGCCATTTTCCATCATGGGGATGAATGGACGTTTTTTGGGGGTGCAACCCCTTCACCACAACCACTTTCGTAGTTCGTAAAGTGTTTGCACCCCCAAAAAAACGTTGGCATTCATCCACCATGATGGGAGCTAGCAAATGTGGACACAATGTGTGCATGTTCCAAATTTCACACAGTTTTTAAGTTGCAAATGTGTTCAGAAGCTGGCACAAATGTGTGTTAATTACTTGGTGCGTTTTCATATTTTTCCTAAAACATCAATGATGTTCTTCAATTTTTGTTGAACATCATTGATGTTTTGCTTTATGTAATCTAGATCTCGATTGCAGACCATTATCTCTCCGATGAGTACGTGGGCACTCTCTGTGGTAAAGTGTGATTTTTCTTCCACAACATCCACGTCACCTAAAAACCACAAACAAACAAAAATGGGGTGTTGGAAATGAGGCAGCCATACATGGATTAGCTTACCAGTAGCTGTGTTCTCCCACACTCACCTGTTGTGGTGACAATTTCTCCAAGTTCGATGATCTCTCCTTCCTCCTCCTCCTCCTCCTCTGCTTCTGCTCTTTCCCCTTTTTTGGGAGGTGTTGGTTTGGGGGTTTCCTCAGACGGCCCAAGTTTTCGCTCCCCTATGAGAATGTCCAAAAGGAAGATTTAGCAACACAAGCTATTGAGGGCAGAAATAGGAAATGACAAACATTGCTTGAAAGTGACGGACACTATTTTAGTTTGGCCAGTTACAAATGTCAACTACATGAATGTAGTCACTTTGTAAAGGTGCTAAACTGACTAGCTTTTTGGTAGAAGTTTGTGTGATGGAGACCCCCCTCTAGTATCCACTGGAGCACATGTGTGGAAAAGCATAATAAAAAGGGGGTTTGGGTGTCCCAGCACTAGTGCTCTAGAGTCCAGATGGGTAAACAGCTACTGAGTGACCTCTCCTTTACATTGACAAAATTTGGTTAACGCTCTTGCTGACATCTCTAGTGAGAACAAACTTCCTTTCAATAAAAACTTCACCAAACCTCGTATTATAAGTGGCCGAACGATCGAGGTTGCGTACGATCGAATGGACACACACACGACCATGACAGTGGCAGAAAGATCGAGGCTGAGTACGATCGAATGCACAGACGAACCTGAAAGTGGCCATTTTGGAATGTACAACTTTGTAAAAATCAAACCACAATGGAGCAGTATGCAAGCAAGAAATCAAACACAAAACACAACTACTTACTTTTTAGAAGAATTCGCTTGATCTTTCTGTACTGATCGGCCTCCCTCAGTTTCAGGTCTGACCAGCGTTTCCTCAGTTGCTCCTTGGATCGTTGTACCCCAAAATGATTGTACAGCCTCCTCACAACTTTAGACATGATCTTGGCCTTGCGGACATTGGGGTTGAGGTAAGGCCCATACTTCCCATCATAGTCGCTCCTCTTTAATATGTCCACCATCTCCAACATTTCTCCAAATGACATATTGGAGGCCTTGAATTTCAGGCTCCGGGATCGGGACGTTTCTGCCTCCGGACTTTCCTCGTCCTCCTCCTCGTTGGTGGGATATTTGTGGCGCACCTGCTGTGTCCCCGCCATGTGCTCTCCCCACTGCGCCGTAAAGAGAAGGGGTGGGGAATAGACGAGAAAGATCGTCAGGGGCGGGCGGAGTTTGAAGCATGCGCACTGTATATAAAACGTCACACGCCTGTGTCGTAGCCACGATCTGGGAGACGAGGGGAGAGAAAACTCACACGAGACGATCGCTACAAACGAAGGTACAATTTGACGTTGGTACATAACTAGCCTAGACTGATTTGAACTTGAGGCTTCTTTATGGAGAAGATTAGGAGAGTTTAGCCTGACATAATTTATAGGGTTTTGTGTGGTGTTGTGTCTTGCAGAGATTGATATGAAGGGATTCAACGACATGAGTTTTCTCCCCCTCTTCATTGCCAAATACAGGGATTTTCCCATATTGTGGCAGGGTATACACCCACATTACACCAACAAACCAAAGAGGCACGCAGCCCTGGAGGAACTTGTGGAATTTGTCAAGCCAAGGTTCCCCACGGCAACTGTTGATGATATAAGAAAGAAAATTGGCAGCCTGAGGAGTGCGTATATCAGGGAGCGGAAGAAGGTCGTGAAGTCTGAGGAAACTGCAACTTCAGCAGATGAGGTCTATGTGCCCAAGCTCTGGTACTATCAGAGTCTCCATTTTCTGAAGGACCAGGCTGATGTCACGGAGCCAACCTCAACTCCTCCTTCCACGCTTCCTTGCGCGCAGCCCACCCCTGATGAGGCTTCCGAGGAGCAACCTGGGCCTTCCAGTCTGGAAGAGGTGGAGGAGCCCAGCTTGTTCCAGGTATAGTAGTTTTGTTACCATTTATGGGAATAATGAATGATGTTCACTTAATTCAGGATCCCCAATTGCTTAGTTCCTAACGTGTTTGACATATCAACAGACAGTGGTGTGGGAGACATTTGGGGCCAGAATCTAAACTGCAGGGCTGAGAATTGTATGGTTTTCTATTTGTAAACATTTTGCACCAGTCACTAGATGAGAATTGTGTGTGTTTGATGAACAAATAACTGAAACTATGTCCCTTTTTCATACACAGGAAGACCTCAGCCAGGAGGTGGCTGTGGAAGGTGGCAGTCAGGAGGAGGCAGGGGTTAGTGGCAGCCACCAGCTGGGTAGTGGCAGCCAAGAGGGGGCTAGGCCGCGGAGCCTGACTGACTCCCAAATCCCTCTCCTCCGCCTTCCCTACAAAAGGGCGAGAATGGGGGATTATGCGGCACAGTCAGCGCTCCGCATGATCAGAGAGGCTTCAGACTCCCTACATGCCACACCCGCCGACGAGGAGACCTTTGGCTCGGTGGTTGTCACAAAAATGATGGGTATGGAGGTGGGGCAACGCAACATGTGTGAGGGGCTCATCCTCCATGTCCTAAATAAGGGTAGGGCTGGGGAGATGACCCCAGTCACACATGTTTGCCATAGTTACCATGCTCCGCCTCCTCCTCCTCCTCCTCCTTCTGCCACCCCACCAGCACGACAGCCACAGCGTGGAAGGAAGCGTGGAAGGAAGACCTGAGAGTGACGACCTGGAATCAGTCTGGTCTGAGAGAAGATGGAGCCTCTTGTAGTTCCAGAACCTGGGGACCTAGATGGCATCTGCTGCAGTTCCGGATACTTTGGACTTCACGACCAGATTGCACTCCCCTTAATATACGTACTCCTCAGGCCCCCAATTTTCTACGCTTGAACAATGATGGTTGCCGTGGGGGGCCAAGACTTTGCAAATTCCCCAAGTTTCACCATGGCTGCGTTCCTCTTTGGTTTGTTGGTGTGACCTAAATAAAGTTTTTTTTGATTTGAAATAATCATTGACTATTGTGTTTTACTTTGCTACAATGACAGTTTTTCTTTGAGTAAGCAGGTACATTTCACTAATCCTAAAGTAGAATTAACAAGGGGCACCAACAACAAACAACCTACTAGTAAATTTAAGCAAGAAATACAAATGTTAATAATGTGTTTTTGGTAATTTGAGACACACAACCCCCCTCCAAAAAAAAAAAAAAAAAAAAAAAACATTCAAATATGTATTCCCAAAAAAAAAAAAAAAAAAGACAAATCATGGTAAAAAAATAACAAAGATTCTTTTCCGTTCAGAGTAAAAATAAACATGTAGTGTATAAATGCTGCAAAGTAATAAAGAAGTAAGTTTGTGAGAAGTGCGGGTGAATAGGAGCAGCTAAAAGATGTCATTCTTGTTGCATTGTAAAGAAAAAGAGAATGCGCTGCATTAAAGACATTTTAACATTGCAGCGTGACGAATGTGCTGTGTCGATTAGGAAAGGTAGTTTTACCTGACCGAGCGCTTCCGTCACAGAATTTCTTCTGAGCATGCGTAGCACTTTGTCCGTCGGACAAGCGTACACACGCTCGGATTTGGTGTGATCGGACCGGGTTGACGGCAAATCTTTCCAGCAGGAGATAAGACTTTGTCCGACGGACAAACCGACGAACACTGTCCGATGGTGCATACACACGGTCTGATTTTTCAACAACCTTGTCCGATCGGACCAAATCCATGAAAAAGTCCGACCGTGTGTATGGGGCTTAAGAGTGCAGTGAAACCTGTGGGAGTAAAGGTTCAGGTAAGTAAAAGTGCCTTTCACAGTCCCCCCCCCAGGGATAAACGAGCAGTTAATCAATGCAGTGTGGGCGGCACCCCTCTGCAAGGAAGGATTTTAAAGTTTTCCATTTTTAAATAAATGCACTTATTTTTGAAGGAAGAAATGCATTTGTTATTTTTTTCTGAGGAGCCTTTCAAAGCATTGCACCCATGATCAGTGGACGGACTTACATTTGTGTGCCAGTATCTCTGTGTGGGTTGTCATTTTCAGAGCTGTAGTGTGAATGGACCATGAACACACTGATCAGCACACTCGCAGTCCATTTCAACTACAACTGTACAAGTCTGTCTGCTACGTTGGCAGATATGACTTTCTATGATTCATTCACAGATCATTGTGAAAGTGACAGCAGCTGTGGGGGAGAGGAGCCCCTGTCAGTTGTCACAGGAAAGAAGGGGTGACGGCGGAGTGCTGAATATGTTACATGTTACACCCTAAATACAGGTGTAACATTTAACATGTTCCAAAAGGTGAACCTATCCTGTAAGCCCTATTGTGGACTGACAACACAGAGCATTTTTGTAGACTGCATGGTGTCAGCCCTGCCCAGTCCCACTCACAGATCTCTACAACTTTAACCACTTCAGCCCCAGAAGATTTTGCCCCCTTAATGACCAGAGCATTTTTTGCGATACAGCACTGCGTCGCTTTAACTGCGTCATGCGACGTTGTACCCAAACAAAATTGACGTCCTTTTTTTCCCACAAATAGAGCTTTCTTTTGGTGGTATTTGATCACCTCTGTGGTTTTTATTTTATGCGCTATAAACAAAAAAAAGACTGACAATTTTGAAAAAAAAACTATATTTTTAAAATTTTACTAAAATAAATACCCCCAAAAAATATATATATATAAAAAACGAATTTGTTCATCAGTTTAGGCCAATATGTATTCTTCTACATATTTTTGGTAAAAATAAAATAAAAAATAAATCGCAATAATCGTATATTGATTGGTTTGCGCAAAAGTTAAAGCGTCTACAAAATAGGGAATAGATTTATGGCATTTTTATTATTTTTTTTTTTTTACTAATAATGGCGGTGATCAGCGATATTTATCGGGACTGCGGCATTGCGGCGGACAGATCGGACACTTTTGACACTATTTTGGGACCATTGACATTTATACAGTGATCAGAGCTAAAAATAGCCACTGATTACTGTATAAACGTCACTGGCAGGGAAGGGGTTAAACACTAGGGGCGATAAAGGGCTTAAAGGGGTTGTATACCCTCAATTTCAACTTGCACCTACAGGTAAGCCTAGATTAAGGCTTACCTGTAGGTACAAGAAATATCTCCTAAACCTGCACGGTTTAGGGGATATTTGCAAAAAACTTTTTTTCACAGGGTTACTCCCCATTCACAACTTCCGCTCGCCGAAGTTGAAGTCTCGTCTTCGCTGCACAGAACCCCCCCCCCCTGTCACAGTGACACCAATAGCAGTTTTAATTGTTTTACTGATTACTGCATTGTAGGGATGAGCCGAACACCCCCGGGTTCGGTTCGCACCAGAACCTTCGAACCGACCGAAAGTTGCGCGAATTTTCGAACCCTATACGTTATAATGGACGCGAACGTTCGAAATCAAAAGTGCTAATTACAACGGCCAATATGCATGTTAATGTCATAAAACAGGTTTGGGGACCCGGGTCCTGCCCCAGGGGACATATATCAATGCAAAAAGAACTTTTAAAAACTAACGTTTTTTCGGGAGCAGTCATTTTAATGATGCATAAAGTGAAAAAAAAAAAAGTGAAATTTTCCTTTAAATATGGTACCTGGGGGGTGTCTAAAGTATGCCTGTGAAGTGGCATGTGTTTCCCGTGTTTAGAACTGTCCTTGCACAAAATGTCATTTGTAAAGGAAAAAAAGAAGCCATTTAAAACCACTTGCGGCTTTAGGTTTGTTCTTAAGTAGAATCTGAACAGGTACATTATGAAGTGTAGCTCCATCCCAAAAAAATCTATTTTTAAGCTTTTTGGAGAACATAGGGAGGGGTTATCACCCCTGTAACATTTGCTGTCTTTGCACATCTGTTCAGAACATGTCACCTCACTTTCCGTCCCAATGACAAATGTTTTTGGAAAAAGTGGGGTTTTAATTGAAACAAGGATTGGTGATAAAGTATCAGTAGAGAGGAGATACCTTTTTCCCAAATTAAATCTAACAGGATAGAATTTCCCTTCCTAGGGGTAGATTTCCTCTCACTTCCTGTTTTCTCTTTCCATTTGCAAGTAGGAGTCGTTTGTAAGTTGGATGTATGAAAGTAGGGGCCTGGCGTATATACTCTGCAGAAATTTGCCCTATTAGATGTTGGTGTAGCCACAAGACTGGTGGGCACAGGAATGGGCCCTGCTGTGAGTTAATAGATCAAGATTTGTAATTGCATGCACCTGTTGAACAGGGCAGAAAAATTGGGGGGGTGGTGGTGGTGGTGGTGGACGGTGTTGCCACAAGACTGTAAGCTCTCACAGTTACTCTTGGTGGGCGCAGGAATGGGCCCTGCTGTGAGTTATTAGATCAAGATTTGTAATTGCAAGCACCTGATGAACAGGGCAGAAAAATTGGGCCTTTGGCGGTGGTGGTGGACGGTGTTGCCACAAGACTGTAGGCCCTCATAGTTACTCTTGGTGGGCGCAGGAATGGGCCCTGCTGTGAACTATTAGATCAAGATTTGTAATTACCCGCCCCTGTTAAACAGGGGCTGAAAAATTGTGCCTTAGGCACTGGTGCTGGTGCCACAACACTGCAACCCCTCACAGATACTGTACTTGGAGCACATTGTTGCGAAGCATTTTTTTATAAAAAATTGTATGTACACGCCCCTGTTAAACAGGGGCTGAAAAATTGTGCCTTAGGCACTGGTGCTGGTGCCACAACACTGCAACCCCTCACAGATACTGTACTTGGAGCACAGCAGTCACACGTGTTGCGAAGCATTTTTTTAAAAAATTGTAAGTACACGCCCCTGTTAAACAGGGGCTGAAAAATTGTGCCTTAGGCACTGGTGCTGGTGCCACAACACTGCAACCCCTCACAGATACTGTACTTGGAGCACAGTGTTGCGAAGCATTTTTTTTATAAAAATTGTATGTACACGCCCCTGTTAAACAGGGGCTGAAAAATTGTGCCTTAGGCACTGGTGTGGTGGCATGGATCATTGAGGAGGAGGAAGAGGATAGTCAGTGAACATAAGAGGACAGTCACTCAGCATCAGCATAGGCAGTCTTGAAGGGATGTGATGTGACATTAAAAATTATTCGGTTATATCCGCCTCAGGTGCCTGGTAGCTGGTGGTGATCCAAGACTGATTCATTTTGATGAAGGTCAGTCGATCAACCGAGGCGGTGG
The DNA here is from genome assembly GCA_028564925.1 of Lithobates sylvaticus. Lineage (NCBI taxonomy): Eukaryota > Metazoa > Chordata > Amphibia > Anura > Ranidae > Lithobates > Lithobates sylvaticus. The sequence continues at coordinate 108,151,981 of CM053031.1, read as the reverse complement.
ACAGGCGCACCCTATGATCAGTCACAAATCCTCCAACAGCACTGAATGTGCGTTCGGACAGAACGCTGGAGGCAGGACAGGCCAGTAGCTCAATTGCATACTGTGCAAGCTCTGGCCAGTGATCCATCCTCAGGACCCAGTAAGCCAGAGGATTTTCGGTGGGAAAGGTGTCCAAGTCTGACCTTGCCCCAAGGTATTCCTGCACCATGTATATCAGACGCTGGCGATGGTTGCTGGAACCGATCATACCTTGGGGCTGCGGACTAAAAAATTGTCTGAACGCATCGGTCAGACGTCCACCTTCCCCACCGCTCCTTCTGCTACTGACCGAAGCCTCAGCTACTCGTCGCCCAGGACCAGGAGTTTGTAGCCTCCCAGTTTCTGGGAACGCGTTGCACAGACCTTTCTGCAAGGCCTCCCTGAGATGTCTCATCCTCTGCTCCCTCTGCGACGGCAAGATAAGGTCCGCAACCTTACCCTTGTACCGCGGATCAAGGAGAGTGGCCAGCCAGTAATGGTCCCTCTCCTTGATCCGAAGAACACGAGGATCCTTCCGCAGGCTTTGCAGGATCAGGGAGGCCATGCAGCGTAGGTTAGCTGAGGCATTCGGTCCGGAGTCTTCTGGGTCACTGAGGATGACATGATCGCCAGCCACCTCCTCCCAGCCACGTACAAGTCCACTGGTTTGTTGGGACTGTACATCATCCCTAAAAGACTGCTGCTGCTGATGCTGAGTGCCAGGCTCCACCTCCATGCTCACACAATCCTCCTCCTCCTCCTCCTCCTCATCCTCTTCCTGTGTGATGGGTGGGACAGGAGGAACACTGTCCGGATAAAGGGGGCCTTGAGAGGCAAGGAAGTCCTCCTCTTCCTGCCTCTGTTCTGCCTCAAGTGCCCTGTCCATTATCCCACGCAGCGTATGCTCCAACAGGTGGACAAGAGGGACAGTGTCACTGATGCATGCACTGTCACTGCTCACCATCCTCGTGGCCTCCTCAAATGGTGAGAGGACAGTGCATGCATCCCCGATCATGCTCCATTGACGTGGGGAAAAAAAACCAAGCTCCCCTGACCCTGTCCTGGTGCCGTAGTCGCAAAGGTACTCATTGATGGCCCTCTGCTGCGTGTGCAGTCGCTGCAGCATGGCCAACGTTGAGTTCCACCTTGTGGGCATGTCACATATTAGGCGGTTCTTGGGCAGGTTCAGCTCCTTTTGCAGCTCAGTCAGCCGAGCACTGGCATTATAAGATTGGCGGAAATGCACACAGACTTTCCTGGCCTGCCTCAGGACATCCTGTAAGCCTGGGAACCTGCCCAAGAACCGCTGCACCACCAGGTTGAGGACGTGAGCCATGCAGGGCACATGGGTGAGCTGCCCCTGTCGCAGGGCGGAGAGGAGGTTGGTGCCATTGTCAGAAACGACCATTCCTGGCTTAAGCTGACGTGGCGTCAACCACCTCTCGGCCTGCCCCTGCAGAGCTGCCAGAACCTCTGGCCCAGTGTGGCTCCTGTCCCCCAAACACACCAGCGCAAGCACGGCATGGCATCTTTTTGCCTGCGTACTTGCGTAGCCCCTTGTACGCCTACGGAGCACCGCTGGTTCCAAGGACAGAGCACTGGAGGAAGAAGAAGAGGAGGGGGTGGAGGAGAGAGGTGTGTCACAACCAGTAGCAGTAGTAGCGTTTTGGAGGCGTGGTGGCGGAACAACCTCCAACACTACTGCACCTTGTCCTGCATCCCTCCCAGCTGCCAATAGAGTGACCCAATGGGCCGTGAAAGAAAGGTACCGTCCCTGTCCATGCCTGCTGGACCATGAGTCAGCGGTAATATGCACCTTACCGCTGACCGCCCTGTCCAGCGAGGCATGGACATTGCCCTCCACATGCCGGTAGAGAGACGGAATCGCCTTCCGTGAGAAAAAGTGGCGTTTGGGAACCTGCCACTGAGGAACCGCACATTGAACAAACTCACGGAAGGGGGCCGAGTCTACCAACTGAAAAGGCAGCAGTTGAAGTGCTAGCAATTTAGCCAGGCTAGCATTCAACCGCTGGGCATGTGGATGGCTGGGAGTGTACTTCTTTCTACGGTCCAGCAGCTGGGGCAGGGAAATTTGCCTGCTGCAATCGGACGTCGGTGTACTGCAAGTACTTGGTTGTGACACACCTAATTCTACACCTTCAGTCCTCTCAGAGCAGCTTTCAGAGAGGACTGAAGGTGTAGTGGGGATGGAGATCCCAGCTGAGGAGGAGCAAGGAGAGGTCCGCTTAGTTCTTTGGTGTGGGTCTTTTATGTGTGCCTGCCAACGAGCTGCATGGCAGGTCGCCATATGTCTGGTCATGCTTGTGGTGCCCAAGCGGCTGATGTTTTGGCCACGCGAGATACGCTTGAGACAAATATTGCAAATAGCAGTGGTGCGATCTGCTGCACTCGTCTCAAAAAAGGCCCACACCAAAGAACTTTTCTGATAACGTGCAGAGGCAGCGCCCTGCACAGGCGGAGCTCTGCGGTGTTGTACAGTTGCTGTGCTGGCCTCTACCTGGCCTCCAGGGGGCACCCTGCCTCGTTGGACATGTGACGCCGCATCCTCCTCCTCCTCGTCCTCCTCCTCATCCTCTCTCCCTTCAGGCACCCACGTGGAGTCAGTGACCTCATCATCCCCTCCCTCTTCACCACTAGAGCAAACCTGGCAGTAAGCTGCAGCTGGTGGAACAGTACTGCCAGATTCCTCAAGCTGGGTATCATCATCCGAGCCTTCGAATCGTTGGGCATCCTCCTGGAGCATGTACCCAACACTGTGCTCAAAGAGTTCGGGGGACTCCTCAGGAGGACATGGTGGGTCTAGGGAAGGGGTGGCTGATGATGCTCTGCCAGTACCCTGAGCCTGGGTGAGAGAGGATGAGGAGGATGAGGAGGGCTTGGCCATCCATTCTACCAAGCCTTCAGCATGATGCGGCTCCACATGTCCAGCTGCCGAAAACAAAGACGCGCGTGTCCCATGGCCACGTGCTGATGACGATGCACGACCACGTCCACGTCCACGGCCACGTCCACTAGAAACAGAGCCTGCCTGCCCTGTGTTCTTGGCTCTGCACGCTCTGCCTCCCCTTGGCGGTCTTCCAGCCATTGTAGTCGGTAGTCCTGTGGGTGCTGCTGAGAAGAATATATAGGAGCTCTGTGTGATCCCACTAACACACTAGAAGTCCTGTGGGTGCTGCTGAGAAGAAAATATAGGAGCTCTGTGTGATGCCACTAACACACTAGAAGTCCTATGGGTGCTTCTGCAAAGAAAATAGAGGAGCTCTGTGTGATGCCACTAACACACTAGAAGTCCTATGGGTGCTTCTGCAAAGAAAATAGAGGAGCTCTGTGTGATGCCACTAACACACTAGAAGTCCTGTGGGTGCTGCTGAGAAGAAAATATAGGAGCTCTGTGTGATGCCACTAACACACTAGAAGTCCTATGGGTGCTTCTGCAAAGAAAATAGAGGAGCTCTGTGTGATGCCACTAACACACTAGAAGTCCTGTGGGTGCTGCTGAGAAGAAAATATAGAGGAGCTCTGTGTGATGCCACTAACACACTAGAAGTCCTATGGGTGCTTCTGCAAAGAAAATAGAGGAGCTCTGTGTGATGCCACTAACACACTAGAAGTCCTATGGGTGCTTCTGCAAAGAAAATAGAGGAGCTCTGTGTGATGCCACTAACACACTAGAAGTCCTGTGGGTGCTTCTGCAAAGAAAATAGAGGAGCTCTGTGTGATGCCACTAACACACTAGAAGTCCTGTGGGTGCTTCTGAAAGAAAATAGAGGAGCTCTGTGTGATGCCACTAACACACTAGAAGTCCTATGGGTGCTTCTGCAAAGAAAAAAGAGGAGCTCTGTGTGATGCCACTAACACACTAGAAGTCCTATGGGTGCTTCTGCAAAGAAAATAGAGGAGCTCTGTGTGATGCCACTAACACACTAGAAGTCCTGTGGGTGCTTCTGCAAAGAAAATAGAGGAGCTCTGTGTGATGCCACTAACACACTAGAAGTCCTGTGGGTGCTGCTGAGAAGAAAATAGAGGAGCTCTGTGTGATGCCACTAACACACTAGAAGTCCTGTGGGTGCTTCTGCAAAGAAAATAGAGGAGCTCTGTGTGATGCCACTAACACACTAGAAGTCCTGTGGGTGCTTCTGAGAAGAAAATATAGGAGCTCTGTGTGATGGGACTAACACACTTCAAGTCCTATGGGTGCTTCTGGGAAGAAAATATAGATCTCTGTGTGATGGGACTAACACACTTCAAGTCCTATAGGTGCCTCTGGAAGAAAATATAGGTCTGTGTGATGGGACTAACACACTTCAAGTCCTATAGGTGCTTCTGGGAACAAAATATATGATCTCTGTGTGATGGACTAACACACTTCAAGTCCTATAGGTGCTTCTGGGATCAAAATATATGATCTCTGTGTGATGGGACTAACACACTTCAAGTCCTATAGGTGCTTCTGGGAACAAAATATATGATCTCTGTGTGATGGGACTAACACACTTCAAGTCCTATAGGTGCTTCTGGGAAGAAAATATAGGTCTGTGTGATGGGACTAACACACTTCAAGTCCTATAGGTGCTTCTGGGAACAAAATATATGATCTCTGTGTGATGGACTAACACACTTCAAGTCCTATAGGTGCTTCTGGGAAAAAATATATGATCTCTGTGTGATGGGACTAACACACTTCAAGTCCTATAGGTGCTTCTGGGAACAAAATATATGATCTCTGTGTGATGGGACTAACACACTTCAAGTCCTATAGGTGCTTCTGGGAACAAAATATATGATCTCTGTGTGATGGGACTAACACACTTCAAGTCCTATAGGTGCTTCTGGGAACAAAATATATGATCTCTGTGTGATTGGACTAACACACTTCAAGTCCTATAGGTGCTTCTGGGAAGAAAATATAGGTCTGTGTGATGGGACTAACACACTTCAAGTCCTATAGGTGCTTCTGGGAACAAAATATATGATCTCTGTGTGATGGACTAACACACTTCAAGTCCTATAGGTGCTTCTGGGAAAAAATATATGATCTCTGTGTGATTGGACTAACACACTTCAAGTCCTATAGGTGCTTCTGGGAAGAAAATATATGATCTCTGTGTGATTGGACTAACACACTTCAAGTCCTATAGGTGCTTCTGGGAACAAAATATATGATCTCTGTGTGATGGGACTAACACACTTCAAGTCCTATAGGTGCTTCTGGGAACAAAATATATGATCTCTGTGTGATGGGACTAACACACTTCAAGTCCTATAGGTGCTTCTGGGAACAAAATATATGAGCTCTGTGTGATGGGAGGAACACACTACAAGTCCTATAGGTGCTTCTGGGAAGAAAATATATTATCTCTGCCTGCCTGCCACTAACACACTACAAGTCCTATAGGTGCTTCTGGGAACAAAATATAGGATCTCTGCCTGCCTGCCAGGAACACACTACAAGTCCTATAGGTGCTTCTGGGAACAAAATATAGGAGCTCTGCCTGCCTGCCTGCCACGAACACACTACAAGTCCTATAGGTGCTTCTGGGAACAAAATATAGGAGCTCTGCCTGCCTGCCAGGAACACACTACAAGTCCTATAGGTGCTTCTGGGAACAAAATATAGGAGCTCTGCCTGCCTGCCACGAACACACTACAAGTCCTATAGGTGCTTCTGGGAACAAAATATAGGAGCTCTGCCTGCCTGCCAGGAACACACTACAAGTCCTATAGGTGCTTCTGGGAACAAAATATAGGAGCTCTGCCTGCCTGCCACGAACACACTACAAGTCCTATAGGTGCTTCTGGGAACAAAATATAGGAGCTCTGCCTGCCTGCCAGGAACACACTACAAGTCCTATAGGTGCTTCTGGGAACAAAATATAGGAGCTCTGCCTGCCTGCCACGAACACACTACAAGTCCTATAGGTGCTTCTGGGAACAAAATATAGGAGCTCTGCCTGCCTGCCACGAACACACTACAAGCCCCTCTTTCTAAATCAATCTAAATGAATGAATCTATCTAACTCAATCTCTCTAAGTAAATCTCTCTAACTAACTAAATCCAGCAGAGTGTCACAGATCTAGCCTGCTCTATCTGCGCCGGAACAGCATGTGACCGGCGCAGACGGCGTGGCGGCCTTTTATAGGGGGGGGCGTGTACTACAGCCCCTGAGCTGTAATTGGCTACAGGCGTCCTGCCTGTAGCCAATTATGGCTCTTCGAGTTTCCGGGGCTGTGATTGGCCAAGCATGCGGGGTCACAGTGCATGCTTGGCCAATCATCAGCCAGCAATGCACTGCGCCGGCCGCGCCGGCCGCAATGCATTGCGGGGCCGCTCGCATAACACGAACGTGATGCGAGCGGCCAAAATAGTTCTGGGCTCGCCGAGCGAGCGAACGCCCGGTGCTCGATGCGAACGTGGGTTCGCATCGAGCACCGGGCCCATCCCTACTGCATTGGTGTCATTTTTGACTGTTAGGTCTAGGGTACCCCCCTAATAAAGGGTTAACCCCTTGATCACCCCCAATTAACCCTTACATCCCCTTGTGGCCAGTGTCACTAAGCAATTTTTTTTTCTGATCGTCGTATTAGTGTCACTGGTGACGCTAGTTAGCCAAGTAGGTATTTAGGTTCACCGTCAGCTTTTTATAGCGCCAGGTACCCCCATATACTACCTAATAAAGGTTTTAACCCCCTGATTTCCCCCTAGTTATACCCTTTAACCAGTGATCACCGTATAAGTGTTAGGGGTGACACTGGATGTTAGTTTGTTTTTTATACCCGCCGTTTATTACCCAATAAAGGTTTAACCCCCTGATCGCCCGGCGGGTGATATCAGTTAGGTTTTAGGGTCAGTTAGGGTCTGCGTCGCCCCAGGCAGTGTCAGATTAGTGCCAGTACCGCTAACACCCATGCACACAGCATACACCTCCCTTAGTGGTATAGTATCCGTCTGGATCAATATCTGATCTGATCAGATCTATACTAGTGTCCCCAGCAGTTTAGGTTTCCCAAAAACGCAGTGTTAGCGGGATCACCCCAGATACCTGCTAGAACCTGCGTTTTGCCCCGCCTCCCAGCCCAGCTCAGCCCACCCAAGTGAAGTATCGATTGATCACTGTCACTTACAAAAAACACAACACACATAATTGCAGCGTTCGCAGAGTGAGGCCTGATTCCTGCTGGCTAAGTGGCAAGCACAAGTAGTGTCCTGCTGCAAGACAAAGACAGGCCTGTCGTGCCCATAGTGCCCTTCCTGCTGCATTCGCCAATCCTAATTGGGAACCCACCACTTCTGCAGTACCCGTACTTCCCCCATTCACTGGCCAACCTGGCATTCAGGTGGAAACAGTTGATTTTTCGTGACTTTTTATTTTTATTCGCTGTTTTTCAGTGAAGATCTCTATAGATCTATTGTGGAGCAAAGTAATTTGTATGCTGGTCAATACATCGCCGCTAATCCCCAGGCCTCCCTTGCCAGAGATTGGAAACCAATTACAGTTTCCGAATTTAAGACCTTTCTGGGCCTATCCCTCGACATGGGCATAGTTAAAATGAGTGAGTTGCGGTCATATTGGTCCACTGACCCAATTTACCATATGCCCGTGTTCTCTGCGTGTTCTCTGCCTCCATGACCAGGGAACGATACGAGCAGATCTTGCGGTTCATGCATTTCAACAACAATGAACTCTGTTGTCCTCGTGGAGACCCTGGATATGATCGGCTCTACAAAATTCGGCCCCTTGTAAACCACTTCAACCAACGTTTTGCAGACTTGTTTACTCCCCATCAAGTTGTCTGCATTGATGAGTCCCTGATTAAGTTTTCTGACCGCTTGTCTTTCAAACAGCATCTTCCCAGCAAGCGTGCCAGATACGGGTCAAGATGTATAACTTCTGTGACAGGGCCACAGGCTATACATGTAGTTTTATGGTTTACGAGGGAAAAGATAGTCACGTAGAGCCGCCAAACTGCCCAGATTACATAGCAGGATTATGTGGGACCTGGTGTCGCCCTTATTCGGAAAGGGGTACCATTTGTATGTAGACAATTATTACCCGAGCGTCCCACTTTTTAGTCACTTGTTTGATCATCAGATTAGCGCATGTGGCACTGTGTGACCTAATCGCCAGGGCTTTACCCAGAGACTTGTAGATTCCCATCTTAAGCTGGGGGAGAGAGCCTGCTTCAAGTGCAATAATTAGCTTGCTGTGAAGTGGAGGGATATAAGAATGTTTTCGTTCTTTCCTCCCTTCATGCAGACACGACGGTCCAAATTCCTACGACAACTTGTGTTGTGGAGAAACCCCTCTGTGTCCATGAATATAACCAAAATATGGGAGGGGTGGACCTCAACAACCAGTTGTTGGTGCTGTACCTAGTTACCCGTAAGGCCAGACACTGGTACAAAAAAAGTGTCTGTTTATTTATTTCAATTGGCTTTGCTGAACGGACAGACTGGATCCTTCCTTAAATTCCAGGAAGTGATCGTCAGAGCCCTTCTGTTTCCAGATGGTCCTCCACCTCACCTTCCCAATCCAAATGCAGTAAGCCGGCTACATGAGAGGCATTTTCCATATGTCCTCCCGAGTACCCCTACCCAACGAGCCCCCCAAAGAAGATGTCGTGTCTGTAGCAAGCGCGGATATAGGCGTGACACCCGCTATTATTGTCCCTCCTGTCCTGACAATCCTGGTCTTTGCATTGGTGAATGTTTTGAACGCTACCATACATTAGTTGAGTATTAGCATAGGGTACAGCACTGCACAGACTAGGACACACTTTCACAGGGTCTCCCAAGATGCCATCACATTTTGAGAGACCCGAACCTGGAACCGTTACAGTTACAACCGTTACAGTTACAAAAAAAAAGTGTAAAAAAAAAAAAAAAACACACAAAAAAATATATAAAAAAAATAGTTGTCGTTTTATTGCTCTCTCTCTCTCTCTCTTCTCTCTCTATTGTTCTTCTCTTTTTTACTGTATTCTATTCTGCAATGTTTTTTTGTGTTGCCTATACGTTTATGTGAAATCTACATTAATATCTGTACAATATTGTAATTAGAAATATATTTCAGTTAGAGGGAAATATATATTTAAAGTATTGAGGGTTGTGTTGGTGTTACTGTAATTAGTTCAACTTCAAAGCTTGGCCTTTTGTTTTCCCTGATAACATCTCACCTGGGTAGAAAACAACAGCCTTCTTTGATTCATCCAATCAGGCTGTGCCTAATATACATGTACTAGGTACAGTGACCAATTAGGGAGAATTATATTAGCCACACTACAGGAAGTAGGGGGGGGGGATATAATGCTTTGTAAGCAAGCTAATGGTGGCTTGCTGGTGGGGAAACACACGGCAGTCACCATGGGCTGAACTGAAGTTAACAGGTAATATAACTCTATACTTGCACCTTATATTGTATTGTAAATATGGTTCTGTAAGTAATTTGTAAATATCATGTAAGCCAGGGGACCTACACTGTACATTGTTTTGTAAATTCTATCTGGTGTGTAATTTGTATATATATTATGTAACCCTATCAATAAATGTGTATTGCGGATTGAACTACCTCTTTTGTACAAAATCTCTCAGATCTGGATATGTATATGTCCATACTACTACAATGATTAAGGTGTATGAACATATACAAATACTAGACAACAATTGTTATTATGTTTTATCATGTTTGCATTTCAGGTATGTAATTTCTTTATACTTTACTGTTTACTGTGTTTTATTGTTAACCATTTTTTTGTTTTTAGGTACGCCATTCAGCTGCAGTGTGGATTTATTTATCTTGACAGCAACAGTGTTTGCTCCCACGATACATAAAGCTGTGACTCCAGCACTGTAGGAAGTGATTTCACCACCACAGTTAAAAAAAAAGATCATATGCCGAAGCATGGGGGCAGCAGGGGTGGAGGAGCGATTTGCTCTTAACTTTTGGGGCGGATGTCCCCATGCTTCGGCCTATGCTTTTTAGGCCATTCAGCTGCAGCACTGATTTATTTATCTTGACAGCAGCAGTGTTTGCTCCCACCATACATAAAGCCGTGACTCCAGCGCTGTAGGAGGTGATCTCACCACCACAGTTAAAGCGGGGGTCCAGCTGCAAAAAATAAAAAATGTAAAAGTCAGTAGCTGCTGACTTTTAATAAGCACACATACTTGTCCAGGGTACCCACGATGTCGTCCGCCCATGGCCGATCTGTCCATCGCATCGGGTCTCGGCGCCGCCATTCTAAGTAAGTGAAACAGGCAGTGGAGCCTTACGGCTTCACTGCCTGTTTCCTACTGCGCATGTGCGTGTCGCTCTGCGCTTTGTAAATGGCCGCCTGTGTTCCGGGACACACACAGTACCCCAGAAGACAACGCAAGGAGGAGAAGACTAAAGATCACTGTGGTGTAGGAAGTGGCAGATTAGGACGATCTGCCTAGCAATAGACATTTCAGGTAAGTGAAAAAAATATGTTTTTTATATTTCTTTTTTTTACATTTGTAGGAGCATTTTTATGCTATTTCTTTTTTTAGGGTGGCCCTCCACTTTAAAAACAAAATGGTGCATGTATGCCCATCATTAGAAGTGGGTGGATGAAGGGAGGTATTCTAATGGTGGGCATACCCACCGATCAATCTCTTTTTTTCGTTCAGCCCACAGGTTGCATGAAAAAAAAAGATTACAATATATGCCCAACAAGGACCAGCAACATACTGATATGTTGCTGGACTTTGAGTAGTTATACCAGAATGATGCCTGTGGGTTTAGGTAGTGTCTTGGTATTATTCTTTTCAGCCAGCGGTCAGCTTTCATGTAAAAGCAATTCTAGCAGCTAATTAGCCTCTAGACTGCTTTTACAAGCAGTGGGAGGGAATGCCCCCCCAACCATCTTCCATGGTGTTCTCTGGCTTTCCTGTCCCAACAGGAAACCTTAGAATGCAGCTGGTGATTCCGCCAGCTGACCATAGAGCCGATCAGAGACCAGAACTGCTCCAATCATCTCTATGGCCTAAGAAACTGGAAGCTACGAGCATTTCATGACTTAGATTTTGCTGGATGTAAACAGTGCCATTGGGAAATTGGGAAAGCATTTTATCACACAGATCTTGGTGTGGTCAGATGCTTTGAGGGCAGAGGAGAGATCTAGGGTCTAATAGACCCCAATTTTTTCAAAAAAGAGTACGTCACTACCTATTGCTATCATAGGGGATATTTACACTCCCTGAAACAATAAATAATAATAAAAAAAAAAAATTACCCCTGTCCCCCCCCCTGCTCTCGCGCAAAGGCGAACGCAAGCGTCAGTCTGGCATCATATGTAAACAGCAATTGCACCATGCATGTGGTATCACCGCAAAGGTCAGATCAAGGGCAGTCATGTTAGCAGTAGATCTCCTCTGTAAATCAAAGTGGTAACCTGTAAAGTCTTTTAAAAATGTATATAGTTTGTTGCCGCTGCACGTTTGTGCGCAATTTTAAAGCATGTCGTGTTTGGTATCCATATACTTGGCCTAAGATCATCTTTTTTTATCTCATCAAACATTTGGACAATATAGTTATTTTTTTCCCAAAAAAATGTGTTTGAAAAATCGCTGCGCAAATACTGTGTGAAAAAAAAAATGAAACACCCACCATTTTAATCTGTAGGGCCTTTGCTTTAAAAAAATATATCATGTTTGGGGGTTCAAAGTAATTTTCTTGCAAAAAAAATATATTTTTTCATGTAAACAAAAAGTTTCAGAAAGGGCTTTGTCTTCAAGTGGTTAGAGTAGACACCCCAAGCTATTTTCTGAGAGGCATGTCGAATCCATGGAATATTTTATATTTTGACACAAGTTGCGGGAATATACAATTTTTATTTTTTATTTGCTCAAAAATGCCATGGGCATATGTGAGATTATACCCCAAAATACATTCCACTGCTTCTCCTGAGTACGGGGATACCACATGTGTGAGACTTTTTGGGAGCCTAGCTGCGTTCGGGACCCGGAAATACAAGCACCGCTAAGGGTGTCAATTTTTGATTTCACTCCTCACTGCCTATAACAGTTTCGGAGGCCATGGAATGCCCAGATGGCACAAACCCTTGGCATTTTATGGCCTTCAAAACTGTGATAGGTAGTGAGGAATGAAATCAAAAATTTATGCCCTTAGAAATCCTGAAGGCAGTGCTTGGTTTTCGGGGCCCCGTACGTGGCTAGGCTCCCAAAAAGTCCCACACATGTGGTATCCTCGTACACAGGAGAAGCAGCAGAATGTATTTTGGGGTGTAATTTCACATAAGCCCATGGCATGTGTGAGCAATATATCATTTAGTGACAACTTTGTGCAAAAAAAAAAAAAAGTTTGTAATTTTCCGGCAACTTGTGGCAAAAGATAAAATATTCCATGGACTCAACATGCCTCTCAGAAAATATCTTGGGGTGTCTACTTTCCAAAATGGGGTCATTTGGTGGGTTTTGTGCCATCTTGGCATTTTATGGCCTTCAAAACTGTGATAGGTAGTGAGGAGTGAAATCAAAAATTTACGCCCTTAGAAGTCCTGAATGCGGTGCTTGGTTTTCGGGGCTAGGCTCCTAGGATCCCCGTACTCAGGAGAAGCAGAAAAATGTATTTTGGGGTGCAATTCCACATATAACCATGGCATGTGTGAGCAATATATAATTTAGTGACAACTTTTTGTAAAAAAAAATGTTTTTTCGTCATTATTCAATCACTTGGGACAAAAAAATGTAATATTCAATGGGCCCAACATAGCTTTCAGCAATTTTCTTGGGGTGTCTACTTTACAAAATGGGGTCATTTGGGGGGGGTTGTACTGCCCTGCCATTTTAGCACCTCAAGAAATGAGATAGGCAGTCATAAACTAAAAGCCATGTAAATTCCAGAAAATATACCCTAGTTTGTAGATGCTATAACTATTGCGCAAACCAATAAATATACGCTTATTGGTATTTTGTTTACCAAAGACATGTGGCTGAATACATTTTGGCCTAAATGTATGACTAAAATTTAGTTTATTGGATTTTTCTTCTAACAAAAAGTAGAAAATATCATATTTTTTTTTAAAAGTTTTGGTCTTTTTCCGTTTATATCATAAAAAAAAAAAAAAAAAATCGCAGAGGCAAGCAAATACCATCAAAAGAAAGCTCTATTTGTGGAAAAAAAGAATGAAATTTTTGTTTGGGTACAACATTGCATGACCGTGCAATTACCAGTTAAAGCAGCGCAGTGCCAAATTGTAAAAAGTCCTCTGGTCTTTAGGCAGCCAAAAGGTCCGGGGCATAAAGGGATTGTAAAGGGAATTTTTTTTTAAATAACAAACATGTTATACTTACCTCCACTGTGCAGCTTATTTTGCACAGAGTGGCCCCGAACCTTGTCTTCTGGGGTCCCTCGGCGGCTGTCTCGGCCTCCCCCCGCAAGTAATTCTCACGTTCATGCAAGCTCCCTCGCATTGTGAGAAGTGCTTGCAGGCACGCTCCCGTGATACAGCCGGCGGCTATAGCCGCTCACTGTATCACTCGGCCCCACCCCCTGGCACGCCGCATCATTGGATGTGATTGACAGCAGCACGAGCCAATGGCTGCGCTGCTTTCAATCCATCCACCCAATCAACGGCCAGGCTGAGGCGAGCGCGGGACTTTCGGTAAGTAAAACGGGGGGGGGGGGCCGGCATTGTCAGATGTTTTTTCACCTTAATGCATAGAATGCATTAAGGTAACATTTTTTTTACCTTTTCAACCCCTTTAAGTGGTTAAGACCCAACTTTTGTGTAACAATGCAAAAAATAAAGCAGAGCTTGCACATGTAATGAGCAAATATTGTATATCTGTCGCTATGAACACATGTAATGTAAACTATGCAAAGGAACAATGGTTTTTAAGTTTAGCATGTTAATAGAGGCAGCATTTCAATTTAATATATATTTGTGTCTGACTTACAATAGGACTTTTCAGTAAAATTTTATTTAAATCTTTGCATTGCTTGTAGAAAGCTTCCTTAAAACAAAACCAGAGTTTTGCTTTAAACATTCCAGCTGTAAACTTTCCATGTGTCATTTTGTGTGTGTTCATGTTATGCAGATCTCTCCCATCCACTGAGGGGGAAAAGCTGAAGGCCATGTCCTCTTCTATTAGCAGGCTAGGGCAGAGATACTGAATGTGTTTTAGGGTCTTATTTTTATAGGTTAAAGTTAGAAATATTGCTTCAAGCCACTAGGAAATAGAAAGGGCAATAAAGACTTATGTCTGTCACAAGTAAACACAGTAATCCCCAGATGCTCCCAGACCTTGTCATAACAGACCTAAATATGTTTTTTCATTAGCTATCCTAGTACGCATAGTCTTACAGATATTTTGTATTTTTATTATATGGATAGTCACAATGAAGTTGGACCAATGTAACTATGTATCCACAACTCAAATTCTTCCTTAAAGGAGAATTACAGCCAAAGTTTGCTTGGCTGTACTTCTCCCATTGGATCACAGGAGTACAATTCATCCTGTACTCCTGTGACTCATTTTAAGCAGACAACGGGCTGAGGCCTGCTGTCGGCTGACACAGAGCCGGTCCAGGCTCAGGAAAAGGTGTGACCATATGGTTGGGATCCACCCTCAAGATTGGACTGGCACACGGCTCAGCCTTTCAGGGAACCGCTGAGAGCCTGAGCGGCCAATTCCGTGCCCCTCCACAGCCCAGCACTCCAGTGAACGATGGGGGCAGAGCAGACAGCGGTGACTGACAGTCTACAGCAATCTGCTCAGGGAGCTCTGAGAATCGAGCGATCTGAGATGTTTGATCACTCGGTTCTCAACTTTAGAGCCAGCAGGGTACAGATCCAGCATCGGACCAATGCTGCATCCACCTAGGTAATAATTCTTTAAAAAAAAGTGGCATTGCCTTGAAAAAATATTTTTCTGTTTCAATAACTTTTTATTGAACATGTTTTATATAATCCTGTACAAAAGCATACATACACTTCCCTTGTACAAGAGTACACAACTTGACATGAAGTACAAAATGAAAGCATAGATATAAGTACACCTATTTGCTGCATAGAATTGTATTGTACATAACCCCAGTTGTCACAAAAGTGATAAGCGATCCTTTTGGAGGTTCTAGTTATCTTTAGGGCCTGGAGGCAATTAAGGTAAAGTACCTATCAAAAGGGCCCATAACCTAAAAAAAAGAAAAAAAAAAGTCACTATCTAAAAAGAGGTAACATTTTTTTTCTACTTTGATCAGTGATCAGTGTACTTAAAGCGGTGTTCCGCCCCACAAAAAAAAAATTAAAAGCCAGCAGCTACACATACTGCAGCTGCTGGATTTTAACAATAGGTCACTTACCTGTCCTGGAGTCCAGCGTTGTTGGCACCGCAGCTGATGTTTCCATATGATGTCAGGTGCTGCTGCCGCCATTGTGGGTAAGGGAACCCGGCAGTGTAGCCTTACGGCTTCATGACGGGAACCCTACTGCGCATGCGCCAGGCCCCGCTCCTCTATCCTACTGGCCCAGAGACAGGGCGAGGAGGAGGGAACCCCGCGGTGATGTCACGGGCCGCGGGGTATTTACAAACTTTTTTTTTTTGCACAACGTTGTCACAAAATGATATTTACAAAAAAAGGGCTTTTTTTTACAATTATATTAATGTTTATGAACAAAAGTAATAAACAAAACAAAAGCACTTAAAATATAAGAAGTTAAAAAAAAATACAACTATATAAGAAAACAGCAGAAAAAGTAGGAAGATATTTCATTTAAAAATGTAACCCTTTGATCTGCATATAAAAGAAACAAAGTTAACACAAATTAACAAAAATATTGTTACATTGTTACTCAAAACTCTAGATCCTGCCCCCCTTGTGTGAATGAGTAGGGGGTACATTGTACCCCTACTCATTCACCCAAAAAAGTGTAAAAAAAATTAAAATAAAGACAGGAGGCAGTTTTTGACAATTCCTTTATTAAAAAACAATTTAAAAAAATGTCCCCCGATATAGATCAATCACGATGCCTGCCACATAGCCGGATCAGGAAAAAAAAAATAAAAAATTCGCCCTCGACGAAGGCTAACCGCCGAATGCCTACTCCACCGTGTGACAGTTCTTAACCACTTGCCGACCAGCGGCCGTCATTATACTGCAGCAGGTCGACTTGATCTCGCAAACCGTCGTAGCTGTACGTCGGCTGCTATAAGCGGGATAGCAGGCGCGCACACCCGCTGCATTGCGGGGGTGCCGATGCTTGTGGCCGGCGGTCGTGATGACAGCTGGCCATGCGTGATCGCGGGCACGAGAGGCAGAACAGGAACGTGTGTGTGTAAACACGCAAAAGCTGTTTCTTTGAGGAGAGGCAGATCGTGAGTTCCTAATAGCTAGGAACCACAATCTGCCATCTCCTATAGTCAGTCCCCTCCCCCTACAGTTAGAACACACAGTCAGGGATCACAGTTAACCCCTTGATCGCCCCCTAGTGTTAACCCTTCCCTGCCAGTAACATTTAGGCCCCTTTCACACTGAGGCGCTTTGCAGGCGCTAAAGTTCTAAAAATAGCGCCTGCAAAGTGCCTTCAAACAGCCGCTGCTGTGTCTCCAGTGTGAAAGCCCTTGGGCTTTCACACTGGAGCGGTGCGCTTGCAGGATGCTGAAAAATGTCCTGCAAGCCGCATCTTTGGTGCGCTGTAGGAGCGGTGTATTTACCGCTCCTAAAGCGCCCCTTCCCATTGAAAACAATGGGGCAGCGCTCCAAACCCGCCTGAAAAGCGCCACTGGAGCGGCGCTTTGCGGGCGGTTTTAACCCTTTTTCGGCCGCTCGCGGGGGGTTAAACGGCCCCGCTAGCGGCCGAAAAGCGCAGCTAAAATGACGATAAAGCGGCGCTAAATATAGCGCTGCTTTACCGCCAGCACACCCAGTGCCTCAATGTGCAAGTAGCCTTACACAGTAATCAGTGTCCGATGAAAATGGAAAATTGTATCAAATACTTACCGTAATTTTCCTTTCCTGACGCCAAACCATGGCAGCATACTAGTGATAGAGCTCCGCCTCTTGACCACTCCCTCAGGACCAGTGAATAGCATAAATATAAGGCCTAGTTAGGCCCCACCCCATTCTCTGTAATTAGCTACATACCGAAACGTATAAGGGTGGGACCATATGCTGCCATGGTTTGGCGTCAGGAAAGGAAAATTACGGTAAGTATTTGATACAATTTTCCATTTTCCTGACGCCAACATGGCAGCATACTAGTGATAAATAACTAGCTGACAGGGTGGGATCTACTTGTCAAACCAATCTTCTAATTAGGATGAGACAGAGGACTGAATAGTCCTTCCTACAAAGTCCCCTGATGACAAGGCCCCCGGGTCTATTCCGTCAAGTTTGAGTAGGAATGTTGGAGCGACCGTGTACCCCTGTACAGATGGACAGCATAGATTCTCTTGAATGTGTTGCCTATGAGGCTTTAACAGCTCTGGCGCCGCTGACGGAAGCTTGTTACCTCTATCCTATACACAAGGATCCAGGCAGTAACCTCTTTCCCTTGATGATTCCCAACTGGAATGACAAAAGGTTTATTTAGATGACCTGAAAGGGACAATTGTGGAGAGATTCTGAAAATGAACAGTACGTGTGACTTTCCTGTGTGATGTTCTGGAAAGTTAGGCCAGTTATGTCCAGCTGTCTGTTAAATAGCAGTCTGTTGCTATGTTTGATGCAGAATGATCTACAAGATCCAACTCTACTCTTTCTGGAAAGAAAGGTATATATTATATATAATTTTTTCTTTATTTTTTTTATTTATTTTTTACTTTGAAGCTCCAAGAGCTTGAATCTCTGATAACCTTCTGCTTAAAGTTTTTGCGATTGATACTGCTTTGTAAGTGATGGCTAAATGGATAAACTGATACGAGATCCAGCAACTGCAATAGATCTTTTCTTCCTTGGTGACCGACTCCTCACGACTGCCCTCAAAAGTTGTGCAAACTGAAGGATTCTTGGTCCTTTCAAATGTGTTATTGCCAATATAGCCCACACTCGTGAGCTATGTGAGGATAGGCTAAGGCCTGGAGGAAGAATACAACAGCTGACACTGGAAGGGCAGTAGGATCAATGTCTCGCCCTACCAAGAAAAAAAGCAAACTTGTTCCAGAATTAGACCTAGATGTTGTAAGTAGAATGTCTTCTCACACACAACAAAAGTAGAGATCACTCTGGAGTGAAACTGGAGCAACAGGAGTTGCCCATCCTCCCCCTTTAGTGCCCCTGCTTGCAGCCCCAGTCTGCGCATGTTATAGAGGGGAAATGTCTTCTGTATCCTGAAATGAATGGCCAGGGAAAACCTAGGGCCTCCTGGTCAATATGGAGAACTGGCTATGACAACTATGTTCTCCCTTGACAGCCTCAAGGGAAATCTCATTTACGGGAAATGTTGGGGAAAATATATAGGTTAGATTGCAGACCTAGGGAGAGACCAGAGCATCTGCCCCTTGCGCCTTGGAGGAGGCCTGTCTGTGGTAGGCCCCACCTGTGGGCCAGCTGAGAGAAGACCTTGGATGTAGACCCAGGGGTGGTGCAAGGGTTTTTGACACCCTAGACAAAACCTACTTTCTTCACCACCATTGGCTCCACCCCCTTTACACTGTCCATGTGACAGAAGGCGGCGCTATACAGAAAGCATCGGCTCTGCTTCCTCTAGCGCTGGCTCCAGTGCTGCGCCTCTAATTACACTACTGGTTAGACTTAGTTAGTTGCATTCTGCAGCCTGCAGAGCATGCAAACGCGGAGGGAAACCAGTGGCTGAGCGCCCCTAGGCAGCAGTGCGCCCTAGGCGGCTGCCTAGTTTGCCTAGTGGTAGCACCGGCCCTGTGTAGATCCACTCGTGCTCTGGGAAGCTTGTATTCGTTCAAAAGAAAAATATGCTGGGAGGTAAACTGCTTCCTGAAATTTTGCTGGTGATCTGCCCCAGGTGTTATGGGTTTAACCTCTCCCAATAGCATATTGCTGCAGAGTTTCATACTGGAGCTGAATATAGGCGACTGCTGCCCTGTTGCTAAACTGCAGGGAGATTGGTCCTCCTTGACTGTGTAGTGAGGCCAAAGTGCTTAAAAGGGCTGTTTGAACCCCCAGTGCATTCAAGATTATCCTCCTTGGCTAGGAAGCTCTGATTGCCTTGACCGAAAGTCCCTCGCAATGCATCTACCGGCTGTCTTGCAGACATGATTTGTAGCAATTCTCCAGTCTAAAAAGGTCCTAACGGACCGAGACATCCTCAAGGTCTTTCCATCACCGCTGAGCGCTACTCATACTGAGTAACACTTATTAACTGTGTTCTATCCTGTTTCCTCCCTTGCACTAAATTCTGGATGCAATTTGCGCAGGTGCCTATGCACCCCAGGAATCATCTATATGCATGATGACGTTGTGCCCAGATGACTGAGGCACTGAGAAGCCATCAAACAAGCGGAAGTATTCATCCTCAGAAATCTATTCCTGACTATCACCACTTCCTCTGATTGAAATAAAACAGAGGAACTAGCAGAGCACCCCCGGGTACACCAACCATTGGGATGGAGAAAGTTGGCTTTGCTTTCCTTCTAAGGTGTGAGGATAGAATAGGCATCCTGACGATCCAGCAACAGCCTCCAGCCATGTGGTTATACTGTTTAATGGACTCCGTCTTAAAGAACTCAAAGAGGGCCCCACAGGGTTCAACCTCTTCCGATCTGCAACTGGACACTAACCAACATCTCCTGCGAACCCCAAACAGGATTGGGTAGAAAACGTGCAAACCCTCTTGAGTCTGAGGTGTCTGTAAGCAATGTAGCAGTCCACCCACTGTTGTGGTGGACTTGGCAGCTTCGTGGAAGAGAGGAGCAGTGAGGAATCTCCCGAAGTGACCATGAGTGTCTGATACCTTCATCCAACATGCCGTCCAGAAACCAGTGAAGCGTGCCTTCTAGGTCTTACCTTAAGAGTCTGGGCATGCACCTGTGTGACTGGCTCACTTATCCCCCCAGAAGTCTGCACCAAGACACAAGCCAGACCCTCGGCATCCACTGTCACAAAAATCTAATTTTTGGCAAGACACTTTCAATAGGAAAACATATCTAAAGGGATGCAGACCCTGACACTCTCCTCAGAGTCCTGCAGGTGCAGCAGCTGGTTGATAATTATTAAACCATTCCCATTAGACTCACCCAGCACATGGGCTGGTTATTGCTGGTCTGCCGGCATTTGCAGATGCTACAGTACGTAGGAGCAGGTTGACCATTAGCTTGTTCAGAGTATACAGTTTCAAGATCCTGTTTATACGGGCATTTTTCTCAAACCCCCTTCATTCTTCCCCACTTTTGTTTCTAGGGAGCAATACGCAGCCCAGGGTCTCAACCATATGGCCTCCCTAGCCGCCAAAGTGCCAGGGTGCTCTTTCAGTGGCTATACAAGCAACTAGGAGGGACTTCCTGGTCAGCCTCCATATTTTGAATAGCAGACTGCTGCATCTGTAATAAATGTAACAATGACCCAGGCCAATGAGAACCTCCAGAGCCATGAGTTGTCAACATCCCTCCACATAGAGTGGGTTGTAAGGCATAGTAGGTGCAGAGCATGACTTTGGATTGTGTTGAGAAACCCACACAGGGAGAAGAAATAAACATCAAAACAAGTATTAGCATGTTGGGGAATTGAACCAGCAACCCCAGTGCTACTAGACAGAATTGTCACCCACTTAGCCAGCAGGCAGCCTCTGCAAAGTAGAATTATGGGCACCAGACACCTGTGCCACCTGTCCAGGATTCACCCAGACAGTTCGGATTTTGAATCATGCATCAGGGTTTCAGTCCACCTGAGACCCGGACATATTACCCAGACCTGGCTGTGGCTCCCCAAGTAACCGAGATAGTCATATACAAAACTGTTGCAGGTGGCTGTTTGGCCTCACTGAAAGGTGATGATGTCAGCAAGGGCAATTTTGGCCCCACCCACTAGAGCGCTTTATGCATTACATTACTACTCTCCTTGGGGCACCCAAATGTGTCTGTGCAACGCCAACCCGGCAGACTCCCAGACTACTACAGGACAGCCACGCAGGGAAAAGCATCCAGCAAGATGCCACATCTGCGCGTGAACAAGTACGCTGTCTCCTATGGCAACAGTCTCCAATACAAGTGTAACAGTTGCTCCGGGTAATTAAGGCAAGTCCAAAACAGAATCTTGTGCCAATCTTATCAATAATAAAGACATTTGGCATTACCTGTTAGCTGCATACTTCTCCAGGCAGTGTCTACTCACCAGCCTTCCAGGCCTAGATACTGCGCCACAGGCCCTGCAGACATCTTGCTGGGGCGCTGGCTCTGGGGAAGAGGAGCAAAGACGTCTTCCTTGGAGCTCTTCTCCTGAGTGGGAGCGCCATCCGGGCTATGCTCCTCTGAAGAACGTCCGCCTTGCCTTGGCCCGGCCATCTTGAGAGCGTGGGCGTGCGGGGCTGAAGCAAATCAAAGCCAATCCGCATGAGAGGGCACTCTTTTTCCTGAAAACTTACCAATATGGTGGTCCCCACCCTAGTTGTTGAGGGTCTTTATATGAGCGGTAACTGACTCTTTATCTGTGGAGAAATTGGACGGCCAGCTGAGGTGAGGATAGCTGAAAAGTGTAGATATAGGAGAAAGGATTCCACTTTCCTTTTTTTTTTATTTTTTTATTTATCTACATAGTCTGTCTGGGGCGGGTTAGGAAAGGGTTAATTAAAGAGGGTAGGAACCTTCAGCCCTGATTACTATCAGCTGAGCTGAAGATGTCAGAGGAGTTGTGTGTTTGGAGAGAGAGAGACACACAGCAGTCAATGTAAGGATATGTAAAAACATATAAAAAAAAAAAAACTGTATCTCAGACTAGAGCCATGTACTTTGTCTATATATCAGCCTGTTGGTTAAAGAGACTGAACCTTTCCTATCTCTGCACCTGTGTGACAAGACAAGCCTGTCTTTTTCTTCTGTTTGTTTTGCTGAATAAAGCCATTTTTATTTTACTGAACTGGCCTTTCACCCCTCTGATCCCCTACAATGCATACATGTATTTGCATACACCCCCACACATATGCATACCCACACATCCACATACAATTTTTTTTTTTTTTTTTTTAAACGTGTATATACATATACGCACACCCATATCACATATACATTCATACATACATACCTATACACACACATGCAACACCTGCAGGACAGCAGGGAATGGGAAAGGTAATGAAGGACATGAAGGAGACATAAGGGGCTAAGAGAGAGATAAAGCATAGCTGGCCCCCCATATTCCACAAGTGCTGCAGTTATCAATTTTAAAAGCAGATTTCGTTCCTAAAGAGGAAACACTGCAGGGGCCCCAATAAGACCCACAGAAGGGATTCCCAGGCTGTTTAGCGCATGTTAGCAGCCTGAGCGCTGGGACTTTGCACTGGGAGAGGCTTGAACCCAGCCGGATGCTGCACAGAGGCAGAGGGGGGGACATAGTACTGCTTACTCTTCACTGATGCGTTGAGGTATGAGGAAAAAAAGAAGAATGGGGTGGGGCCTAACTAGGCCTTATATTTATGCTATTCACTGGTCCTGAGGGAGTGGTCAAGAGGCGGAGCTCTATCACTCGTATGCTGCCATGTATAAAACAGAAAAAGAAGAAGGGTTGCAGGGGTATACCCTGCTGGTACTGGACTTTAACGGCATGACATGAGACAGAAACTAATATGATAAATAATATATATATTTTATTTTAAACAGTTTAAAATTCAGAAGAGATTAAAGAAAATACACAATAGTATAAAAAACATCAAAATATTGTACTATGATATGATACAATAAACCTTCTAACACCTTCTAATGTACTTACAGTATATCATAAAAGCTTGAGGTGTACAGGTAGCTCAATCCTCCAAGGATCAACACGTTTCGCTGAATTGCGTAGCTTCCTCAAAACCCATAGGTCGGGTATCATATTAGCGGCACATGGCCGAATGTTAGAGATGTCAAAACGTCTGTGGGGCGGACACAGGGGTAATAGCTCCCTAATTGTAACCTAACCTCTCTGGCGTCATAAGTGTATGTACCTTGCGGGGGGGACACACAGTGACTGGCTATTGTTTTTTGACCTATGGCTATCTCAGTGAGCATTTCTCCGGATAGGGGTCGTGTGCCAATCGGTGGGTACTAAGGACTGGATGATCCAGCAGAGAGGCAGAATGGCAGTCTGTCTATCTAAACAAGGCAGATTGTCGTTCTGTCAGTAGGGAAGTCATGGATCCTGTGTTTCTGCAAAACAGAGACAAGGATCCATGTCTTCCCCTAGTAAAAGCACCTCCCACACTGTAGAAAAACACTTGCTAGGAACACAGTCAACCCTTTGATCACCCCTAATGTTAACCCCTTCCCAGCCAGAGTCATTGGTACATATTAGCATATTTTTAGCACTGATCACTGTATTAGTGTCACTGGTCCCTAAAAAGTGTAAAAAGTGTAATTTAGTGTCTGAATGTCCGCCGCAATATTGCAGTCCTGCTATAAGTGTCTGATCTTTATTTATTTATTTTTTATTCGTTATACTACTAATAGCGTATTACTAGTAAAACAAATAAAAAATAAATAAATACAAATTCCAGTATATATACACACCATAGTTTGTAAACGCATTAAAGCGGAGCTCCACCCGCACCAAAAATATTAAAAGTCAGCAGCTACAAAAGCTGCAGGTGCTGACTTTTAAAAAATGGACACTTACCTGTTTCAGGTTCCAGCAGTGTCGGCAGAATGTGACGAGCGACCGCTCGTCTCTCGGCTGCCCCGCCGCCATCCTCTGTCAGGGAATCGGGAAGTGAAGACGCAACGGCGCGTCTCTATTGGTCCCCGTTGTGTCCTGGGAACTGTGTTTCCCAAGACACAACGGGGCATCTCCGGATAGGGGCGGGGCAGCTCCGGATATTTCGTCCGGAAGTGGGTGCAGATACCTGTATTATACAGGTATCTGCACCCCCCTGAAAGGTGCCAATTGTGGCACCGGAGGGGGGGAGGAATCCGATAAGCGGAAGTTCCACTTTAGGGTGGAGCTCCGCTTTAACGTTTGCTTAAACCAATCAATATATGCATATTGGGATTTTTTTTTACCAAAAATATGTACAGCAGCAGAATACATACTGACCTAAATTAATGAAGAAATTAGATTTTTGTTATTATTTTTATTGGATGTGTTTTATAGTAGAAAGTAAAAATGTTTTTTTTTTTTTTTTTTTTTTTAAATTGTCGATCATTTTTTTTTTCCAGCAAAAAAAAAAAAAAAAACGCAGAGGTGATCAAATACCACCAATAGAAAGCTCTAGTTGTGGGGAGAAAAAAGACATAAATGTTATTTGGGTACAGCGTTGTGTGACCATGCAATTGTCAGTTAAAATAACGCAGTGCCGCATCGCAAAAAAAAATGGCCTGGTCATGAATGGGGGTAAATCTTCCAGAGGTCAAGTGGTTAAAGTGCAGCCATAATCACAAACAGAAACATCAGCACACGAGACATAACTTACAGTCAGTGAGATGTGTCCATTGTGCTGATTCCTCTTCTGTTAACTTCTATATATTGGATCAGGGAGGAAGGGGCGGTCATGGTCAGGATGTGTAGATGAGTGCCTGTGACAGCCCCTGCTGCTTTTTGTAGAATTGAGATTACAGTGAGCTAAACCTATAAAAACAAGTGCAAAATAAAATAATGGTATTGCCTAGAACTTCGGGTTTTAATTCTATTGTGAAGTTTACACTGGGAAATCCAAATAAGAAATCTTTATGGCTGCTGTCGGCCGCAGTGTAACTTTGCTTTACTTATCAAAGACCCTGCCTGTCTAAGCCCCCGTACACACGGTCGGTAATTCCGACCACAAAATCCGTCTGATTTTTTCCGACGGATTTTGTCCGACACTGGTGTTGCATACACACGGTCGGACAAAGTTGTCGGAAAATTCGATCATTCTGAACGTGGTGATGTTCGTTGCGTACGACGGAACTACGTAGAGGCTAGTAGCCAATAGCTTTGGTCTCGTAATTTGATCAGAGCATGCGTGGCACTTTGTCTGTCGGAATTCACGACACACGATCGGAAAAAGTCTGATCGGATTTTGTAGTCGGAAAATTTGAGAGCCTGAGGTCCGATGGAGCCCACACACGGGCGGATTTTCCGATAACATGGTCTGATCGGATATTTTCCATCGGAATTTCTGACCGTGTGTATGGGGCATAAGGCTCACACAGAGTGCGTGACATGCAGCACTTCATTTTTGAGGATCTGGTATGGGATTTAATTTATGTGAGAGACCAGGCCCTTTTAATTAATTTTAAGTTGGTATAATGTGAAGCAGAGGACATGCTACGTTTCCCCTTGCATTTCTGTAGAAATCAATGGCATGCATTCCTGATCCTTCATGCTAGCTTCAGTGTTACTAGGTGAAATCAATATATTCATGTTTGACACTACCTGCCTATGACATTTGTTTTTTTATCCAATATTTTTTAGCTTCTACATAAGTTAGGATTAAAGCAGGCAAGTTTTGATCATTTGTGGATAGTTTGTACTGAATTAGCAATGACAAATCATCAGGTATATTCAGCGACTTGACAAAGTATTCATACCCCTTGAAATTTTCCACATTTTGTCATGTTACAACCAAAAACATGAATGTGATTTATTGGGATTGTATGTAATAGACCAACACAATGTGGCACATAATTGTGAAGTGGAAGGAAAATGATAAATGGCTTTCTACATTTTTTACAAATAAGTCAATACTTTGTAGAACCACCTTTTGCTACAATTACAGCTGCAAGACTTTTTCGGTATGTCTCTACCAGCTTTGCACAACTAGAGAGTGACATTTTTGCCCATTCTTCTTTGCAAAATAGCTCAAGCTCTGTCAGATTGGAGGGAGAGCATCAGTGAACAGCAATTTTCAAGTCTTTCCACAGATTCTCAATTGGATTTAGGTCTGGACTTTGACTCGGCAATCCTAACAGATGAATGTGCTTTGATCTAAACCAGACAAGTCAAACACAATTTCATTGTAGGCCGCATCAGCATTATGATTGCCCTCAAAAGGGACGGTTGTATCTGTAAGATTAGATGTCCAGCGCATCCCCTCCCCTTACATAAGAGCCTTCTCACCATCGGAAGTTGAGTCCCCTACTCTCCCTAACATCACAATGCACCCCTTTCCTTATGCTGCTTCTGGGAAGAAGCTGAAAGTAAGGGTCTGGAGGAGGAGGTCTGGAGCTCTCCTGCAGCTGCAGGAGAGGTGCAAGGGCCACATGAAATGGCCTGGAGGGCCGGATTCGGCCTGTGGGCCTTGTGTTTGACACCTGTGATCTAAACCATTCCATTGTAACTCTGGCTGTATGTTTAGGGTCATTGTCCTGCTGGAAGGTGAACCTCCGCCCCAGTCTCAAGTCTTTTGCAGACTTTGACAGGTTTTCTTCTAAGATTGCCCTGTATTTGTCCCCATCCAACTTCCCATCAACTCTATCCAGTTTCCCTGTCCATGTTTCATGGTAGAAATTGTGTATTCAGGGTGATGTGCAGTGTTAGTTTTCCGCCACACATAACATTTTGCTTTTAGGCCAAAAGGTTCAATTTTACTCTCATCAGATCAGAGCACCTTCTTCCACATGTTTGCTGTGTCCCCCACATGGCTTCTCACAAACTGCAAATGGGACATCTTATGGCTTTCTTTCAACAATGGCTTTCTTCTTGCAACTCTTCCATAAAGTCCAGATTTTGGGAGTGCACGACTTAGGCTGGGTTCACACTATTGTGAATTGGATGTGGGTTTCTCCACATCCAATTCGCATAGCAGGAGATTGTGACCGGCTCTCTATGGAGCCGGCTTACAAATCTCCGGAGTGGCTCTGGTGCGAATTGCACAGGAGTCCTGTGCATCCTTTGGTCCATTTCAGGTCTGAATTCATCCAAAAATTCAGGCTGAAATCAGACCTGAACCAGTGAATGGAGGCCCACCTGACCTTCTGCTGTGAGACGTTCCATGCTCTAGTGTGAACCCAGCCTAAAGCCCCATACACACGGTCGGATTTTTGCATGGATTCGGTCCGATCGGACAATGTTGTTGAAAAATCAGACCGTGTGTATGCACCATCGGACAGTGTACGTCGTATTGTCCGACGGACAAAGTCCTATCTCCTGCTGGATAGATTTTCCGACAACACGGTCCGATCACACCAAATCCGATCGTGTGTATGGTAGTCCGACCGGACAAAGTGCTACGCATGCTCAGATCACATTACAAGACCAAAGCTATTGGCTACTAGCCTCTACGTAGGCAACAAACGTCACCACGTTCAGAATGATCGGATTTTCCGACAACTTTGTCCGACCGTGTGTACGCAAAACCAACATCAGACAAAGTATGACGGACATGGTCTGACGGACCTGGTCCTCGGATAATCCGCGCGTGTGTATGGGGCTTTATAGTTTTTCTGTGGACAGATT
Organism: Lithobates sylvaticus; assembly: GCA_028564925.1. NCBI lineage: Eukaryota > Metazoa > Chordata > Amphibia > Anura > Ranidae > Lithobates > Lithobates sylvaticus. The sequence goes on along the minus strand of CM053031.1, from coordinate 108,124,427 downwards.
CTTCCACCTGAACTGTGGATCTCTGCAGCTCCTCCAGAGTTACCACGGGCCTCTTGACTGCTTCTCTGATTAATGCTTTCCTTGCCCGGCCTGCCAGTTTAGGTGGACAGTCATGTCTCGTTAGGTTTGCAGTTGTGCCATACTCTTTCCATTTTCGGATTATGGATTGAACAGTGCTTAGTGAGATGTTGAAAGCATGGGATATTTTTTTTAAACCTAACCTTGCTTTAAACTTCTCCACAACTTTATCCTTGAGCTATCTGGTGTGTTCCTTGGCCTTCATGATGCTATTTGTTCACTAAGATTCTATAACAAACCTCTGAGGGCTTCACAGAACAGCTATAATTACACTGAGATTAAATTGCACACAGGTGGACTCTATTTACTGATTAGGTGACTTCTGAAGGCAATTAATTCCACTAGATTTTAATTAGGGGTATCAGAGTAAAGGGGGCTGAATACAAATGCACGCCACACTTTTCAGATATTTATGTGTAAAGAATTGGGAAAACCATGTTTATTTTTCTTCCACTTCACAATTATGTGCCACTTTGTGTTGGTTTATCACATAAAATCCCAATAAAATAAATTTACGTTTTTGATAGAACATGACAAAATTTTAAAAATTTCAAGGGGTATGAATACTTTTACAAGGCACTGTATGTAGGTAAAATGTGAAAAAAAAATTTTTTGAGGAAGAATCAAAGCAGCAAGCACGCTATGAGATATCTTTATCTATCACAGAATATAGTTATATAACAAATGTGTTATGTATAATAACACCCAGAAGTGATAAAACAAATACTAGAGAGTAATATAAAAAATATAACACAAAGGGGGTTATTTACGAAAGGCAAATCCACTTTGCACTACAAGTGCACTGCAAGTTCAGTCGCTGTAAATCTGAGGGGTAGATCTGAAATGAGGTGAAGCTCTTCTGATTTTATCATCCAAGCATGTGCAAGCTAAAATGCTGTTTTTTTTTTTTTCCTTGCATGTCCCCCTCAGATCTACAGCGACTGCACTTCCAAGTGCACTTGTAGTGCAAAGTGGATTTTCCTTTCGTAAATAACCCCCAAAGTCTCTTGTGAAATAATTCCAACGAACTTCCAAAAGAAAAGCTTCTTCCACTGTGATCCAGCACCACCAAGAGATCTAAATCTGCTTACCAGATGTAAGTTAGAAGAGTCTAACCAGTATTATGTAAAAGTTTCTACACTGGTCAACTCCACCAATATTCTGAATTTTTTTTAATTTTTTTTGCAAGCACGTGATTGGGTATTTAGACTGAACAGAGTATCACATTCAGGGAGAATCCCTCCTGGATACTTCAGACAGATTTATGTGTGTGTTCAGTACTTAGAAAACCATGCAGAGAACCTGGAGTGGATTCCACCAGTTTATTCTGTCTGATTAAGAGGACTAAGGAAAAACGGACTGCTAGAATCTAAGTGCCACATGGTCTTCAGAAGCAAGTTCCTCGCGTTACTGTCTCTCAGATTTTTAGAATTACATTGTTTTGCTACAATACAGTACTGCTATATCTTTAACTACATCCTATTAGGAGATAAATACTGCATAGTTAAGGAAAGTCTGTTCAGGGAGGATTAATACAGACAATTGCTTTAGGCCACTTTCACATGGACGGACCGTTCAGATCCGCCTGTCAGTTTTGACGGCGGATCTGAACGGGCGCTTCATGTTAGTCTATGGAGCGTCGGATGTCAGCGGAGACATCTCTGCTGACATCCGACCCAGTCCGATCCACCAAAAGCAGACGTATGGCCCCACGTCCAGATCCGTCGCTGGCGGATCGGATCGGGTGAGATCTAATGAAAACGGACACACTGTCCGTTTTCATCCGATCTCTCCATAGAGACCAGCGGCGCTCAGTGAGCAGAGAGGGACTTGTCATCCGCCGGCTCAGCGGAGATCAACGGAGAGATCTTCCGCTGAGCCGGCGGACAGAGGCGGACTCCGTGGAAGCGGAGTCCGCCTCGTGTGAAAGGGGCCTTAGGGTCCTTTCACACGGGCTTGTCCGCTTGCTCAGTGGGGGATTAATCTGCTGATTCCCGGCGCTGAGCAGGCAGATGACAGGTCCGTCTCCGCTCACTGTGCAGAAATGGACCGGTCAGAGCCCCGCTCTTCTCTATGGGAAGATCGGATGAAAATGGACCGCCTGTCCATTTTCATCTGATCCCAGCCGATCTGATCCTCCAGACGGATAAAAAATAGGGTCGCCATCCTTCTGGATTTCACGGACAGGATCGGATAGCTGCGAGTGTCAGTGAACACGTCACCGCTGACATCCGCCGCTCCATAGGAGTGAATAGAGGCTCCGATCAGGTCTGTCTGAATAACTGTCAGGCAGACCTGATCAGAAAGCCTGTGTGAAAGGGGCCTTACAACAGTGTCTACTAGATAAAGTAACCTGTCTGAGAAGAGTTTTTCTTCAAGGTGGATAAAGGGACCTCACCAGTGGTGTATTTAGGTTTTGTGCTGCCCTAGGCCTGACTAAACTCGTGCACCCTCTAAATTAAATATGACCCACCCCTTCCTGTTTAAGACTCGCCATGTCATCTTTAAACCACACCCCTTCCTCTTTAGGCTCCACCCTTTCCTCTTAGAGCTCCACATCTTCCTCTCTGTAGATTAAAAGTGGGTACCAAGTGCCTACTTGTAAGCTCCTTGAGGGCAGAGACTGATGCGAATTTACATTGCAGGCCTCAAAATTTCAAGTCCTGAGCCACTAGTCAGGCCTTAAGAGTAAAGGCCCGTACATCCGAAAATCGGAAGTAAAATTTCATTCAGCGAAAGATCTGCCGATTTTCGGGTTCGTTAGTATGGTGCTTTCGACCAGGGCTGCTGATAGAAATCACTGGGCCCCTTACAGACTCCCTGACCGTCACCCCCCCCCCCCCCCAGAAAATTTTAAAGCAATTTTTTCCTAAAAATAAAATACAATTATTAGCAGACACATATACAACATAACTCACATAATTTCTGCTAAATCTAAACGATAAAACTGAGTTAATAAATAAAAAGGAAGATGAGATGAAACAAATATACAGGCTGGGCAGTCCCTCTTTTAGCGAGACAGAGGGAGAGACACAAAGTTACAGAGATAGAAAACTCAGGAGCACAGTTAACATTATAGCCAGCGCTGGGAGGGAGGCCCCGTACAAGGAGGGGGATTAGTGAGGGACCACAATCTCTTCCTCAGCAGATAAAAGCTGGCAGCAGGGAGAGGGGGGGGAGACCAGCTTTCAGCTGCTGGGGGAAGAGAGATATGATTGTCGTCCATCACTAATCCCCCTCCCTGTGTGGGCCCCCTTGTGTGCTTGGGCCCCCAACAAGAGGACCGGTGGTCTCCCCATAAGCTGCCCTGCTTTCGACAGCCAATTCCGTTTTTTGTCAGACAAAAGCTGGATGTGCAGACTGTAAAATCTTTGCCGTACGTGAACTCAACGTCTGATTTTTGTTTAATTAGTGCGGTTTTCATACGAAAAAAATCGTAAGAGCAAGACTACGCATGCTCAGAAACGAAAGAACACATACAAAACTAGTCAACACATTACGTCACTTCTGAAGTTGTAATCTGTCGTACGAGAATTTTCGTATGGTGAGTAACCTCTTTCGACAAGAGACTAGCATGCAACAAAAAATGGACGAACAGTGGTCTGAAAGTCTGATCATGTGTACGAGGCTTTACTCACCACCACTTGCCCCACCCTACCCTCCCCCGCTCCTAAACACGCCCTCATAAATTATCTCATGAAATGACACCGTTAAATGTTTTATGCAGAATTAAGTTCCAAAAAGAAATATTAACAGCTTTAACAATATTAACATAAGGCATATCAGTGCACCATAGCAATGCATCAGACCCTAGTACAGTGAACAAACCCCAAGAAAATAGAAGAAAAAAAAGCACTTGCATAGTACATGTGCTGCAGGTGAGGGCTGAGTCTCTGGAATAAGAAGCAGACAGAGCTCGCTGACAATTATTCTGCCTGTAATTATCCTGTGAGGTTCCAGTCTAAACATCAATAAGACAACCTGTCTCTTCTTCCCCAATATTAACCCCACCCACAAAATGCCTTCCACCACTAGGTATGCATTGAACAGGGGCACTTGCCGATGTTGTATCATTACCAGTCCCCCATCACGAAGTGTCCGAGGTGTACTGCGCATGCGCAGTACACAGGACACCCTGATTCCGAAAATTGACGAGGACGAACGGCGCCTGCGCCGTGAGTCCACTTTCAAGCCCCACCATCCAAGTGGACATAGAGTTAGAATATAAAAGAGCCGAGCGCAGCGAGGCCGTGCCCGAAGCGTGCCCGAAGCGTGGCGAGCGAAGCGAGCCCGCGAGGGGCCCTCTAAATTTGACTAACCCTATGTCCGCTTGGATGGTGGGGCTTCTCCTCGACTCACGGCGCAGGCGCCGTTCATCTTCCGACAATTTCCGTACATCTTCATGCTCCGTACTGCGCATGCGCAGTACACTTCGGACACCTAGTGACAGCCGGACAATTGGTGATAGAACAGGCGGAAACACCCAATCACCGCCCCCTAACCCCACTCCTCCAACCAAAACCAAATTTTTGGTTGAACACGCTGACCCGAGTTACATACAGATCACCACACAGCCAATAGCAGCACGTCCGCTCTCTCCCCGTTCCACTGACATGGAATGACGTCTGCGCAAACACCTCCAAAATGAGATGGGGAAGGGCGCGGACTGGTGAGGAAGAGGGCGGCAAGCCTGTGGCCAATTACTGGCACTTGGAGGGAAGGGGCGGGAGTTTGTCTGGACGGCACTCCCACTTGTCTCTACTGTGCGTAATACCGCGCGTGTCCCCAGAGGGTAAAAGGAGAGTTCGAGAGCGCGCTGTTTGTGTGTGAGAGGCGGGACTCGGGAGGAGCAGATGGGGGCCCCCCCCCCGCCCCCAGAATGCCGGTGCATTGCCATAGAATGAGATTTGCCGTGGAATGAGATGCTCCGCCTCCATCACATTCTATTGGCTTACACTGGTCACGTGACCTATTTAACCGTGTGATTGAGGCGGAGCATCTCATCCGACGGCAAATCTCATCCTGCTGTTAATCTCTAGCAGCTCAGCAGCACATGATGTGTTCAGGGAAACACTGTGATGCAAGATCTATGTGTGTAAATAAAGAAAGCACTTTAGAAGGGGAGGGGAGTATGTTATAGTAAAACAAAATCAGTGTGCATATGACATAACAGGGGCGCAGCCGACCCTTGCGGCCCCAAGCTCCCGGTGTCCTGTCAAATAATGTCCCAGACAGCTGTGACAGAGACTGATGTGAGACTGATGTTTGCTCCGTGCAGCTCCAGCTATCACAGGGAGGAGATCCTCTCCCTGTGATAGCCAAAGTGAGACTGATGTTCGCATCAAGATTTGCCGTCGGATGAGATGCTCCGCCTCCATCACACGGTTAAATAGGTCACATGACCAGTGTGAGCCAATAGGATGTGATGGAGGCGGAGCATCTCATTCCACGGCAAATCTCATTCTATGGCAATGCACCGGCCTGGGCCTTGTGGACCTAAGCCATGACACAGCACTGGACCTCACATTAGTTATATTTTTTAGTGTGTAATATTTTAATGAGACAGTACATCAATCGCTACTATTTATTTATTTTCATCATGCAGGTCCCACTATATGAAGTTGCACGTTATTTACAATTATCTCTTTCAGGCCCGGTTCACACTGCTGCGGTGCGGGAACGCTGCGAATCTACAGCGGGTTCCCGCACCGCATGTCTCCCGCCGGCAGTTCACACTGCCCTATGCGAGCTGCTGGGAGTGTCAATGAAATGTTAATGACACCCCCATAGCAGCTTGCATATCGCAGTGCGATTTGCAAACTCGGACAGGAATCAGATCGCATGGTGAGAACACCATGCGATCCGATTCTGCAACGGACCGAAAAAAAAGGGTCCTGTGCAAGTTTGGGCCGAATGCAATGCGAATTCAGCCATACTATCTGTATGGCTGAATTTGCATCGCACAGAGATCGCATATGATTTGAACTGCAGTGCGGTGCGAATCATATGCGATCTCCCGCACCGCAGCAGTGTGAACCGGCCCTCACTGTGATATGGGATTTTGAGGGAGTTACCAGATTCAGGTAGGAGCTGTACTTGCATACTTATTAAAACCAACACCTACAGGTGTGTTGCATTAAGAAAAGGTTAATGCCTGATACACACAATGAGATGAATGATCATCCTTTTTTCTTTTTTTTCATGCTAGCTTCATTGAAAATGAAGAGTTCACTAAAGTGCTGAAAATTCTCGTACAACAGAATAAAAATTTGGAAGTGATGTAATGTGTTGTAGTGTATTTGTATTGTACTTTCAAACAACAACTGTACTGATTAAACGAAATTCGTACGATCTGATATCGTACGAGAAACATTTTTGTGCTTGTCCCATTGGATAATATCGAATGAACTGTCATGATCATCTCTCGAAAGCTGCGTAATAACAATCAGATTATTGTACGATCCATTCAAAAGCGGTATTTTTCGTATGATTTTCTGATTGTGTGTATGGGCTATAAGGCTGCATGGAAATGGGTGAAAAACACGCAAAATTGAGCATTGTGCTTGCTGTGCCATTATCTCTTAATGGCACCTCAAACTTGGGTTACAGTTGGGCAATTTGTTGCACATTTTCCATGCAACAGAGTGTGTGAAAAATGTGTCTGTGTCAAAAATGGTACTTTGTCGCACCTAAAATGCATCCAAAAGCTCTCACGTAGGTGTGAATGCAGCCTTAGTGTTTGGCTGGGGTTAAAGTAGAGCTGCACAATTAATCATTAAAAAAATCATGATCTTGATTTAACCCCCTCACGATCCTAATCAGCCATTTCCGCAATTCTATGTAAATAGTGCCTAGTCGAGATGTCAAAAAAAAAAAAAAAGCTGGAAAATGTTTATCAACATTCCTCAGTGCTGAGAGATAGAGCAGAGATACAAAGTAACATTTCGTTTTTTTAGATCAAATGGGATGAACTTCGGTCTGTAAATGAAGTCAGTTTAACCACTTAAAGACTGTACCTTTTTCTGACACTTGTTGCTTATGTATTTTTTGCTCGAAAATTACTTAGAACCCCCAAACATCATTTATATTTTTTTAGCAGAAACCCTAGAGAATAAAATGGCAGTCGTTGCAATATTTTATGTCACACGGTATTTGTGCAGCGGTCTTTCAAATGCAAATTGGGAAACTATACACTTCGAATAATTAAAAAAAAATAATAAACAGTAAAGTTAGCTAAATTTTTTCCTATAATGTGAAAGATGGTGTTACGCTGTGAGAATCGTGAGAGAATCGTAATCTTTATTCTAAGCAAAAAAATAGTGATTCTCATTTTATCCAGAATCATGCAGGTTTAGGTTACAGGGAGGATTAGTGTCAGGGTAAAGCCTCATACACACACGATCGGACCATGGACCACTTTCCTGTGGATTTTTGTACAAAAGGGCGTTGGCCCCAAGTTGGTATTGCATACACACGATCAGACTCTTTAGGTAACAAACATGAGCGTAGTGACGTTTCAACGTACTGACGACACTTCAAAAGAGGACGTTCGAATACTCCAGCGCCACCTTTGGTCAACTTCTATATTGTTGTCTGATCTTTTGCATTGGTTCTGAGCATGTGTGTTTGTACTTTGTACAAAAGTCCGTTGGTTTTGTGTACACACAGTCGGACTTTGGTCCATCGGGCTTTTGTTGGCAGAAAGTTGGTCCGTTCGCACAGCCAACAAAAGTCAGACGAAAACGGAAAAAGTTGGTCCGATGGAGCGTACACACGGTCGGATGTTGGTCCAAAACAGCTAATTTGCATGTTGGTTGTCAAAAAGTCAGATCGTGTGTACGGGCCTTTAGTGTCACAGTGCGGATTAGACTGAGAGTCAGTGCTAGAGCCAGTTCACAAAGGTATTGAACAGAAACGTGGCACGTAATTCCTGTACATTCCCATGCAGTGCGATTTTGTAGCCCATTCATTTGAATGGGCTGAAATCACACCTGAACATGGAGAAGGTGAAACAAAAACATGCTGCACCAAATTGCATGGTACTGCAGTACCATGCGATTCAATGCCCGCAAACATACTGTGTTTGAAATCGGCCTTTGGGGAGCTATTGATATTACATTGGCACCTGCAACAGATCGCAAAAGTAGTGAATTCTAAGTGTGGTTTGGGAATGTTCTGGTGTGACATGGCCCTTAAAAAAAATTTTTTTAAACACAGTGCTTTAGAAAAGAAAAAAATTAGGTGTCTGGACCAGCCAACACTGGAATGATGAACAGCTGTGGCAAGAAATGATGTACCAACTGTGCAGAGCAGGAATGGAAAGTATAACCACTTTCCGACCAGATAACATAATTATATGGCAGCAGATCAGCTCTCCTGTGCTGGATCGCTTACTGAGGCACTTCCGGGTAGGGGGTGCATGTGCGCGGCGCCGATGCCGCAGCCGATCAGTGGGTGCCGGCCAAGGGATGTCCGCTGGCACCTGCTGATCAGTGAGGAGAGCCACAGAACAGAGCTCTGCCTATTTAAAAAAGGCAGAGCTCTGTTCTGTCAGCATGGATGCAGGGCCGGACTGGCCTACCGGGATATTTCCCGGTAGGCTGCCTGCCCTGGGGCCGCTTTGCGGCTTCTGTGCTCCCCTCTCATGCTCCTGTGAACACGGAGCTGGCCGGGTCTGTGTTCGGCGCCGGCGGCCGCTCCGTAACACGGTCCCGCCCCCCTAGACCGGCTCATGTGATAGTAGATAGAAGAATCCACCTATCACACAGCCGGTCTAGGGGGGCGGGCCCGTGTTGCAGAGCGGGAGCGGCCGCCGAACACAGACCCGGCCAGCTCAGTGTTCACAGGAGAGATGCCTGTGAGTAGCCTGTGTGCCTGGATAGGGGGATCAGCAGGGGGGCCGCATATGAAGGAAATGAGCTTTCTATATTCCTCCATGCAGCCGCTGAATGCTTGGAGGAGGGAGAGGAGGAGAATCAAGCACTCAGCGGCTGCATGGAGGAATATAGAAAGCTCATTTCCTCTATATGCGGCCCCTCTGCTGATCCCCCCATCCAACTTCTTTTACTGCCCCCCCCCTTCTCCTTGTGCTCCCCCCCAGTGCTCTCCTCCCCCACCACACTCTGCAGCCCCCCCCCCCCCACAGTTCCCTCAACCCCTGTTCTTTCTGCCCCCCCTCTCCCCATCCTTCTCTAGCCCCCCCCCCCCCCACAGTGCTCTCCAGCCCCCCGCAGTGCTCCCCACCCCCCACAGTACTCTCCAGCCCCCCGCAGTGCTCCCCCCCCCACAGTGCTCTCCAGCCCCCCGCAGTGCTCCCCACCCCCCACAGTGCTCTCCAGCCCCCCGCAGTGCTCCCAACCCCCCACAGTACTCTCCAGCCCCCCGCAGTGCTCCCCACCCCCCACAGTACTCTCCAGCCCCCCGCAGTGCTCCCCACCCCCCGCAGTGCTCCCCACCCCCCACAGTACTCTCCAGCCCCCGCAGTGCTCCCCACCCCCCACAGTACTCTCCAGCCCCCCGCAGTGCTCCCCACCCCCCACAGTGCTCCCCAACCCCCACAGTACTCTCCAGCCCCCCGTGCTCCCCCCCACAGTGCTCTCCACCCCCGCAGTGCTCCCCTCCCCCCCCGTGCTCCCCCCGTGCTCTCCAGCCCCCACAGTGCTCTCCAGCCCCCACAGTGCTCTCCAGCCCCCACCGTGCTCTCCAGCCCCCCAGTGCTCTCCACCCCCCCCAGTGCTCTCCACCCCCCCCAGTGCTCTCCAACCCCCATCCCAGTGCTCTCCCCCCCCCCAGTGCTCTCCACCCCCCTCCCGTGCTCTCCAGCCCCCTCCGTGCTCTCCAGCCCCCTCCCCTCCACCCCCCTCCGTGCTCCCCACCCCCCTCCGTGCTCTCCCACCCCCCACAGTGCTCTCCCACCCCCCACAGTGCTCTCCCACCCCCCACAGTGCTCTCCAGCCCCCATCCCAGTGCTCTCCAGCCCCCATCCCAGTGCTCTCCAGCCCCCATCCCAGTGCTCTCCAGCCCCCATCCCAGTGCTCTCCAGCCCCCATCGTGCTCCCCACCCCCACAGTGCTCTCTACCCCCCACAGTGCTCTCCAGCCCCCGTGCTCTCCACCCCTGTTCTTTTTTTCTCCCCCACCAGTGCTCTCACAAGCTCCCCCCAGCACTCTCCACTCCCCCCTGCATTTTGCCCCCACCCATGTGCTCTCCAACCCCACCAGTGCTCGCCAGTCCCCCGTGCTTTCCACCCCTGTACTTTCTGGCCCACATGGGTGCTCTCAAGCTCCCCCCCATTGCTCTCCACTCCCCCCCCTGCTCTTTGTACCCCCCCAGTGCTCTCCAGCCCTGTTTTTCTGCCCCCCCCCAGTGCTCTCAAGCTCCCGTCTAGTGCTCTTCGCCACCCCACACTCTTACCCCCCCCCCCGTGCTCTCAGCCTCCCGTGCTCTCCACCCCTGTTATTTTTGCCCCCCCCCAGTGCTCTGCACTCCCCACCCCCTGTGATCTCCACTCCCCCCTGCTCTTTGCCCCCACCCATGTGCTCTCCAACCCCGCCAGTACTCTCTGCTCCCCCTTCTCTTCAGCTCCCACCCAGTGCTCTCCACTTCCCCAGGACCAGGGGACAGGCTGACTGGGGCCGGAAAGTGAGGACGGCTGAAGGTGCAGGTGGCCAGGGACCACTCCATCTCACACCAAACAGATCCTCTGGAAGGAGCCACTGTCCCCATCCAAAACGAGAACAGCCCCTGCCTGCTGCTGGCCATCATGGATATCCTGCTGGCATGCAAGGTACTGTACCGAGCATCAACAACACACCTTCCCACAGACAGGGACTGCAGACGGAGACATGGGGCACAGTGAGGCTACATTCATGGGCACAGTAAAGCTGCATTTGATGGGCACAGCGAGGCTGCATTGATGGGCACGGTGAGGCCGCAATGGTGGGCACGGTGAGGCCGCAATGGTGGGCACGGTGAGGCCGCAATGGTGGGCACGGTGATGCCGCAATGGTGTGCACAGTGAGGCCACATTCACAGGCAGAGTAAAGCTTCATTTGATGGGCACAGTGAGGCTGCATTTGATGGGCACAGTGAGGCTGCATTTAATGGGCACAGTGAGGCTGCATTTGATGGGCACTGGCGAGGCTGCATTTGATGGGCACAGTGAGGCTGCATTTGATGGGCACTGGTGAGGCTGCATTGAGCTCTTGTATCATGTCTGCAGTCTCTGACCATCTCCTGTATCATGTCTGCAGTCTCTGAGGGAGTCTGAAGAGGAGTCAAGAGTGGGAGCGCCGCCAGGATGGGGATCATGGGAGAAGTCAGACGTGTGTGGACTGTGGAGAGGAGACTATAGGATAAAACCAGAGCCACCAAGCTGGAGCCGACTGACTGAGCCCTGCTTGGTGCACCTGAGATGAGGTCAGTGACAGCACTGCCATGCCAGTCTGAAGGGGAGTCACTGATGTAAGGGGGGAGTGAGTACAATAATGTAAGGGGGCACTCCTATAAAGGATTTCCCCCTTATATCAGTAACCCCCCCCCCCCTTACCTTAGTGTATTCTTTCTGCGGAATGTGGTCCCCCCCCCACGTTCTGAGTTCCTGGGGTCCTCCTTGATGATTGACCACTTTTAACTGGAATTTGCATATATATATATATATATATATATATATATATATATATATATATATATATATATATATATTGTAACCTGGGGGACAGGTAGCAGGTACAAAGCTCCCTGGGATAAGGTGTTTATTTAGGCACAGATACCAAATCCACTTGAGGTAGTGAAAACAGTGCTGGGTTTATTGGTTTTAAATACAAGTCCATACACAGGTGCTGCACAGTCTTCCAGAAAACATATCAAAACAGAAATAACAAAACAAAAGTCCTAGCCGTGTCTCGGCTCTAACTATACCATACACCGTCTCTAACTATCAAGCTGAGCAAGCCTACCGCTTGTCAGTTTCTGTAAAGAGTTTTTAAAGGGTTTTACCAACCTTTTGGCTCCTCACAAACCATCCCTGTTTGTGTGTCCCAGGCAGAGAGCAAAGGCTGTTTGCTCAGGTGAGCTTAAATTAGCCTGGAGAGGAGGACTAAGATCCGAACTGGATCTTGTATCAGAGACCTCTGAATGTGTATGAGAGGAGCCTGGGAGATGTATAAACCCCGAACAAGACTTCTCCTGGCTCTCTCTGGGACGCTCTGCTACATATCCTCCCCCCTTGTTTCAACCCCAGGGTTGGAACACCTGTGGCCCAACAGGAGTGAACACGGGACAGGGCATCTACATTCCCCATCTCCACACCTGGCCTGTGTTTTACGGTGAAGGAGTAATCCTGTAGAGCCAAAAACCACCGGTTCACCCGTCTATTAGTCTCCTTCTTTTGGGCCATCCATTTCAGGGGAGCATGGTCAGTTATTAAGTCAAACTGACGCCCTAACAAATAGTACCTGAGCGCGTCCACGGCCCACTTTATGGCTAAACATTCCTTTTCAATGACTGCATACTTTTTCTCATGGTCATTGAGCTTTCTGCTTAGGTACACGACAGGGTGTTCTTCCCCATTGTATACCTGTGATAGTACTGCCCCGATACCAACATCAGACGCATCCGTCTGAACCAAAAACTCTCTGGAGAAATCGGGAGAGTACAGTACTGGCTGTGCACACAGAGCCTTCTTCAGGACCTGGAAAGACTCCTCTGCTACTGGGGACCATTTCACCATTACAGAATCTTTCCCTTTCGTAAGGTCTGTCAGAGGGGCAGCTATAGTTGCAAAATTTGGGATAAATCTTCTATAATACCCCGCAATACCAAGAAAGGCCCTGACCTGCTTCTTGTTTGCAGGGCGTGGCCATTCCTGGATGGCTGCTATTTTACTCACTTGAGGTTTTATGACACCACGGCCAATAGTATAGCCCAAATACTTGGCTTCCTCTAGACCAATGGCACATTTTTTTGGATTTGCCGTAAAACCTTCTTTGAAGAGGGAATCAAGAACAGCCTGGACACGAGGCAGGTGAGACTCCCAGTCAGTACTATGTACCACTATGTCATCTAGATAGGCTGCTGCATATCGTCGGTGGAGTTTTAGGGTCCTGTCCATGGCCCTCTGAAATGTTGCGGGGGCATTTTGCAACCCAAAAGGCATTTTTTTATATTGGAAGGAACCGTCTGGGGTCACAAACGCAGTCTTCTCTTTGGCGCTACCAGTTAGGGGTATTTGCCAATACCCTTTTGTCAAGTCCAAAGTGGTAAGATAGCGAGCCTTGCCAAGTCGGTCTATAAGTTCGTCTACTCTGGGCATTGGGTATGTGTCAAACTTTGTCACCGCATTAAGCTTCCTGAAGTCGTTACAGAACCTCCACGTGCCATCCGGTTTTGGGACTAACACGATGGGGCTAGACCAGTCACTATTGGATTCCTCAATGACATCTAGCTCCAACATTTTTTTTAACTTCCTTGCTGATGTCCTTTCTCCTCGCTTCAGGAATTCGGTAAGGTTTGAGCTTGACGCGTACCCCAGGTTCAGTAACAATATCATGCTGAACTGCTGAAGTCGTGCCAGGTAACTCTGAAAACTTCTCTCTATTCCTTATCAGGAATTCTCTAGTGTCCTGTTTTTGGGAATATGAGAGGGTGTCTGGAATCGTGACCTCAGGGATGAGAGGGGACTCAGTACCCGTAGGCGTTACTGGGAGAGGCCTCGCAGTTAACGCCATTCTATCCTTCCAGGGTTTTAACAGGTTTATATGGTAAACCTGTTCGGGCTTCCTTTTTCCTGGTTGATAAACCTTGTAATTGACCTCCCCAACTCTCTCAATTACTTCAAAGGGACCCTGCCACTTAGCCAGGAACTTGCTCTCAACAGTGGGAACTAACACCAGGACCCTGTCACCAGGTGAGAAAACACGGAGTTGGGCCCCCCTGTTGTATATTCTCTGTTGGGCTGCCTGGGCCTGCAGTAAGTGTTCTTTTACCACTGGCATGATTGCTGCAATCCTCTCCTGCATTTGGGCAATATGCTCAATGACACTTTTATGGGGTGTCTGTTCTCCCTCCCAAGTTTCTTTGGCTATGTCTAAGAGTCCCCGAGGGTGTCTCCCATAAAGCAACTCAAATGGGGAGTACCCCGTAGAGGACTGGGGAACCTCCCTGATGGCAAACATCAAGTATGGTATCAGGAAGTCCCAGTTTTTCCCATCCTTGTCCACAACCTTTTTTAACATGCTCTTTAACGTCTTATTGAAGCGTTCCACTAAGCCATCCGTTTGAGGATGATACACTGAGGTTCGCAGCTGCGTCACCTTAAATAACTTGCAGAGCTCCCTAGTTATTCGCGACATAAACGGGGTGCCCTGGTCTGTAAGGATTTCTTTCGGGATGCCAACCCGACTGAACACCATAAACAGTTCTTTGGCAATGTTTTTAGCAGACGCGGCGCGTAAGGGAACTGCTTCAGGGTAGCGGGTAGCATAATCCATGATTACGAGGATATGCTGATGACCCCTGGCAGACTTGGGAAGTGGGCCCACAAGGTCCATGGCAATCCTCTCAAAGGGCACTTCAATGATAGGCAAAGGTACTAAAGGACTTCGGAAGTGGGATAGTGGGGCTGACATCTGACACACAGGACAGGATTGACAATAATTCTTAACATCTTTCTGTATCCCTGGCCAGAAAAACCTGCGCAACACCCTTTCAGTAGTTTTTTCAACCCCTAAATGGCCTCCTAGCAAGTGCCCATGGGCAAGTTCTAACACCAGCCGTCTGTATGGCTTAGGGACCACCAACTGTTCAACCACTTCATCATTCATTTTACATACACGATACAGTAAATCCTCATTGCTGCTGAAATAAGGAAAACAGGGCCTGTCCCCGGGTTCGACAGGTACATCATTAATCACTATTACATTTTCCCAGGCCCTGGAAAGGGTATGGTCTTTTCTCTGCTCAGTACCAAAATTTTCCTTATGCACATTAAGGTCATCAAACTCTAACATAGGCTCGGGGTCAGCAGACGGCTGTCCGGCTCTACTGGTAGTAGGGACTTCCTCAGGGTCCTCCAGCTCTCCTGCCATAACCGATAGAGGAAAACCCGGGGAGCCCTGAGAAGAGTCCCCTGAACCCACCTTGTCAGTAGTGGCCAGGAATTCTGGCTCTGCGACTGAGTTGGGTACTGCGACCGGGTTGGGATGATCCCACAGTTCCCAGAACTTAGGGAAGTCCCTACCAATGATGGCCTCATGCACCAAGTGGGGAACAAGTCCAACCGGATGGGTCACTGTACCTAAACCAGTTTTAAACTGAACAGTGGTTACAGGATACTCCCGGGTATTCCCATGTATACAGATCACAGCAACATTTTTAGCATGATAATTCACAGGTTCAATAATTTCAGCTGTAACCAAAGTCACTAGACTTCCAGAGTCCAGCAAGGCTGTAATAGGCTTATCATTCACAGTCATTTGGCACATTGGTTTTCTCATATTTGGCGTTGCAGTGCATGAAACCGCTGCAAACATAGACTGCCTTCTAATGGATAAATCACACTGCATTGGTTCATCTGTCAATGGACAATTTGCCGCAACATGTCCCATTTCTTGGCAACGAAAACACCTGACGTTTCCCCAGTTTGGTTTGCTGACAGGCACCGGCTTCCCTTGTTTAGGAGGCCAAGCTTCAGTCCTGGCACCAAAAATCCTCCCCCCTATTTCCTTGCCATGCTTACCACCCACTTCCCCTGGAACAGTCTTACCGGTTGCCTGGGGAGACCATGGCTTTGGGCGGAAAGTCCGTGCGGCTGTAGGGGTGGTGACCAGGTTCTTTGCAGCAAAATACCTTTCAACAAGTTCCACCAGGTGGTTTGCCGAATTGGGGTCTCCTTGACTCACCCACTCCTGCAGGGGAATGGGTAGTGACCTCAGAAACTGGTCCATGACCACACGCTCCACTATTTGTGGCCCAGACAGGGACTCCGGCTGTAGCCATTTCCTCACCAGGTGAATTAGGTCGAACATCTGCGATCTTGGGGGCTTCTCGTCTTGGAAGGACCAGCTGTGGACCCGCTGTGCTCGAACTGCCAAAGTGACACCAAGTCGTGCCAGTATTTCCTGTTTGACCTTTTCATAGTCTGCTGCTTCTGCTGACTCCAAATCATAGTAGGCCTTCTGCGATTCCCCAGTAAGCAACGGGGCGACCAGTCCTGCCCACTGGGTTTTAGGCCAACCTTCCCTCTCAGCGGTCCGTTCAAACGTTAGCAGAAAGGCCTCTGGATCATCATCTGTAGTCATCTTGGACAAAAAGCGAGCCACATGGATGGCTGAGGGCTTGTCTCCAATATTATCAATGTTAGCAGGTGACCACTGTGCTATTGTCTCCACAACCTCAGACAAGGTTTTCCTATCTGCTTTTGCAGCAGTGGCTAGCTGTTCAAACAGCCTCTGCATTTGTTCCTGTGCGATAGCTTTAGCTTGCTGTTGTGCCGCATGGAGTGCAGCGTTTGTTTTCTGCTGTGCAGCATTTGCTTGCTGTAGTGCAGCATTTGTTTTCTGCTGTTCAGCGGTTGCTTGCTGTTGTGCAGCGTGGAGTGCAGCGTTTGTTTTCTGCAGTGCAGCGTTTGTTTGCTGTTGCGCAGCGTTGGATATCATCAACTGTTTTAGGATTTCCTCCATGTTTAGTCACTCTAGGTACTGGCCTTTTAAGTAGTAACTTACTACAGCTGCCCGCTGAAATCCACCATATGTAACCTGGGGGACAGGTAGCAGGTACAAAGCTCCCTGGGATAAGGTGTTTATTTAGGCACAGATACCAAATCCACTTGAGGTAGTGAAAACAGTGCTGGGTTTATTGGTTTTAAATACAAGTCCATACACAGGTGCTGCACAGTCTTCCAGAAAACATATCAAAACAGAAATAACAAAACAAAAGTCCTAGCCGTGTCTCGGCTCTAACTATACCATACACCGTCTCTAACTATCAAGCTGAGCAAGCCTACCGCTTGTCAGTTTCTGTAAAGAGTTTTTTTAAAGGGTTTTACCAACCTTTTGGCTCCTCACAAACCATCCCTGTTTGTGTGTCCCAGGCAGAGAGCAAAGGCTGTTTGCTCAGGTGAGCTTAAATTAGCCTGGAGAGGAGGACTAAGATCCGAACTGGATCTTGTATCAGAGACCTCTGAATGTGTATGAGAGGAGCCTGGGAGATGTATAAACCCCGAACAAGACTTCTCCTGGCTCTCTCTGGGACGCTCTGCTACAATATATATATATATCACATCCCTTAGTAAAAACAGCACACATAGTACACAAAAACGTTGGTTAGGCACACATTTTACCCTTTGATCAACTAGATGTTTAACCCCTTCCCAGCCAGTGTCATTAGTACAGCGACAGTGAATATCTTTAGTACTGATCATTGTATTAGTGTCACTGGTTCCCACAATTTGTCAAAACTGTCAGACTGTTCGCCGCAATATCTCAGTCCCCTTTAAAAGTCGCTGATCGCTGCTATTACTTGTATAAAAAAAAAAAAATACATAAAAATTCCAGTATATATCCAATATTTGTAGAAAATATAACATTTTCACAAACCAATCAATATGAACCTATTGAGATTTTTTTTTTTTTTTTTTTTACCAAAAATATGTAGCAGAATAGATATTGGCCTAAACGTATGAAGAAAATGTATTTATTTTTTATTAGATATGTTTTATAGCAGAAAGTAAAAAATATTGTTTTTTTTTTTTTCTAAATGGAATGTTTATGGAACAAAAAATAAAAAACCCAGTGCTGATCAAATACCACCAATACTACCTCTATTTGTGGGAAAGAAAAAAAAACGGAAAATTGTATCATACTTACCGTAATTTTCCTTTCCTGGTGCCTATCCATGGCAGCATACCTGTGATAGAGCTCCGCCTCGACTCCTCCCTCAGGACTAGTGAATAGCATAAATTAAAGGCACCGTCCCTCCCCCAACATTCTCTGTAATATAGCATACCGAGGGTGGGAGCGTATGCTGCCATGGATAGGCACCAGGAAAGGAAAATTACGGTAAGTATGATACAATTTTCCGTTTTCCTGGTGCCTCCATGGCAGCATACCTGTGATAAATAACTAGCTGACAAGGGTGGGATAATGCTTGTTAAATGTTTAATCAGAAAAGGACATTGCAGCCTGGACTGCCCTCCTTCCGAACTCAACAGTAGTGAGAGCTCCTGGATCGATATGGTAGTGCCTGAGAAAGGTATGGCGAGAAGACCAGGTGGCGGCCCTGCAAACCGTCTCCAATGAAACATTAGCCCTTGCTGCCCAGGAAGCTGAGACTGCCCTTGTGGAATGAGCATTCACTCGGGAAGGAGGTTCCATATTCTTCACCCTGTAGGCCTTCTGAATCAGCTTTACGACCCAAGATGCCAGAGTTCTGATGGAAGCTTCTTTCCCCCTGTATTTACCGAAAGGTACCACAAAAAGTCTCTCGGAGTCTCTGAAGGGACTGGTGGCTTCGAGGTAAGCCCTGAGCACTCTGGAGATGTCTAGCTCGTGACAAGACTCTGAATCCGTATTTGTGAATACTGGTAGTGCCCAAGGTTCTGCCATATGGCTTGTGGTAGTGACTTTAGGCGTGAAGCCCCTAAGGGGACGGAGTTCCACTCTGTCTGGGAAAAAGGAGATATGGTCGTCCCCTATCCCTAACGAATGTAGTTCTGAAACTCTTCGGCCAGATGTGATGGCTAGCAGGAAGGCAGTTTTCAGTGATAGGTTCCAGATTGCCACTTGTTCTACTGGAGCAAATGGATGGCTAGATAGGACCTCCAGGACTAGGGACAGATCCCACTTAGGGAACGGCCGCCCGGCAGGAGGGCGGATCTTTAGCACCCCCCTGAGGAAGGTGACCACCAGAGGATCCTCTGCCCATCTTTTATTTGTGGCTGCGGAAATAGCTGCTACCTGCACTTTGAGAGAACTCAGACCGAGCCCCAGGTCGAGACCTGACTGAAGGAAACCCAAAATATTGGGTGTGGAGGGAAGGATTGGGTCAAAGCCTTTATCCGTAGCGAAAGACAAGAATTTGTTCCAGATTCTTGAGTAGATAGCGTTGGTCGCCGGCTTTCTGGCCCTCAGTAGTGTTGAAATAACCCCTGGGGAACACCCTAAGGCTTCAAACCTTCGCCTCTCAACTTCCAGATTCGAAGATCTAGTTTCTGTGGGTTCGGATGAACCAGGTTGCCCTGCGACAGAAGATGAGGGAAAGGGGGGATCCTGATTGGAGGACTCACGCTGAGACGCATGGCCAGAGGAAACCAGGGTCTCTTCGGCCAATACGGGAGTACCGCCAACACTTGCACTGATTCCCTGAGGACCCTCAGGAGGAACCTGAATATTAGTGGCCGGGGAGGGAAGGCATATGCTGTCGTGAACCTCCAGGGGCACGTCAGGGCATCCACTGCCTCGGCTTGCGTGTGTGGCAGGCGGGAGAAAAATCTGTCCAGCTTTGCATTCTCCGGGGTGGCAAATAGATCCACCTGAGGGGGATCCCACAGGTTGGAGATCTGAAGGAAGACCTGGGGATGGAGCGCCCACTCGTTGATGTCTTGGAAGTTTCTTGATAACGAGTCTGCTTCCGTGTTTAGTCTGCCCGGGAGATACATCGCTTTGAGATCCAGGAGGTTCTTTTCCGCCCAGAGCATGATCGGCTCTACCTCCCTGAGGAGCGATCTGCTGCGCGTGCCTCCCTGCCTCTGCAGATATGAGACAGCCGCCCTGTTGTCCAGGCGTAGGAGTATCCTCCGCCCTCTGACTTGAGATGTCAAAGTAGTCAGTGCCAAGAAGGCTGCCCTCATCTCCAAGATGTTGGATACCACTCCCCGGGTAGAACATGACCATCTCCCTTGAATCCTGGTTTCCCCGCAATGGGCCCCCCAGCCTTGCCCGCTCGCATCGGATGTGACCGTGGTCCAAGAGAGGGAGCCCAGATGGTGAGGCTTGGAGAGGTTCTCCGGGATTGTCCACCAGCGCAGACTCCTGCGCATTACTCCCGTCAGCAGGATTGTCTGTGAGAGACGCTGTCTCTTCCACTGAGACAAAAAACCCGTTTGAAAGTATCTCAGGTGCCAATGGGTCCAAGGCGTCAGGGGAATGCAAGAGGACATTGTGCCAATAAGACTCAGACATTGTGATGCCGTCAGATACTGGCTCTGGATGGTCTTGCGCATCCTGCGGATGATGATCCTTGCCTTCGAAGGAGGTAATGACACTGTCCCTTCCTGAGTGTTGAACATCGCACCTAGGTAGACCATCTGTCGAGTTGGTGTTAATTGACTCTTGTCCATATTTATAAGCCATCCCAGTCTTCTTAGGGACTGTAGAAGGATCTCCCGGTGATGTACCAATTGCTCCGGACTGCTGGCTAGTAGGAGGATATCGTCCAGGTAGTGGTATATCCTCAGGCCCTTCTCCCGAAGGGGGGCCAGAGCGGATATCAATATTTTGGTGAACACTCTGGGGGAGGTGCACAGCCCAAAGGGTAGGGCTTGAAACTGTAGGTGGGTTTGGCCCACTGCAAACCTCAGATACTTCTGGAATGCAGGAAGAATTGGGACATGCGGGTAGGCATCCTGCAGGTCGACCGAGATCATCCAATCCATCGGTTGGACTACTTGGATAATTGTTTGCAGGGACTCCATCTTGAAGCTCTCGGTGCTGATGTACAGATTGAGCTTCTTCAGGTCTATCACTGGCCTCCAACCACCTGTCTTTTTGGGTACTAGGAACAGGGTAGAGTAGAAGCCTGTGAAGCGCTCTGACAAGGGAACCGGTACAGCCGCCTCCTGAAGCTGGAGGGATGTTATAAACTGTACTAGGGCCTGCGCTTTTGACGGTGAGGCCGGGATCTCGGTTCTCTTGAAGGATATGGGAGGTGGAGTGTGAGAGAACTTCCAAAAGTGTCCCCACTGGATTGTTGATAAAACCCAGGGGTCTTGGCAATGGGTAGTCCAGACTGGGACAAAAGACTTTAGTCTGGCTCCTACCGATGGTCTCTGGACTAGCCCGGCGTCAAAAGGACTGCTTCTGCTCCTGAGGGGTCCTAGGGGCTTTTTTTTTTCTGCTCAAAAAGGAAGCTTGGGTGCCTCTCCAGGGCCTTCTGTTGTCTCTGAAGTACCTTGACTGTCTAAAGTCCCTGGCGTTTGACTGGCGGAACCTGGACGGACCTCCTCTGGGTCCTCGCACCCTTTTGTCCTGGGGGAGCATACCAGATTTCCCCCCTGTCACCCTGGAGATAGCCTTCTCCAATTTGTCTCCAAATAGCGCTTTGCCATCGAATGGGATCTTACACCAATTTTGCTTGGAGGCGAGATCAGCCGTCCAGGGCTTCAGCCATAAGGCTCTCTTTGCCATCACAGAATGGAGCATAGACCGGGCCGAGCATCTGATGGTGTCAATGGCTGCTTCTCCGACAAAGTCTGCCGACAGTCTAAGTTCCTCCAAGGCTTTTATTATGTCTTCCCTAGGGACCTCCTGTCGTAGGGCCGTCTCGATGTTGTCTGTCCAGGCTCTGATGGCATTTGACACAGAAGTGAGGGCAATGGCCGGCTTACAGGCGGCTCCTGCGGCCAAGTAGCTCCTCTTAAGCTCCAGATCGATCCGCCTATCTAGAGGATCTTTAAAGGAAGCGGAATCCTCCATTGGGAGGGTGACATTCTTCGCTAAACGCACCACGGCCGCGTCTACTACCGGCATGGAGTTCAGCGACTGCGTTTCAGCCTCTGGTAGAGGATAAAGTTTATTGAGCCGGCCCACGGAGAGCTTCTTGTCGGTCCTTAACCATTCATTTTGAATGACTTCCGTGATCTCCCCCATCAGAGGGAAGAGAATCTGTCTCCTTTTGAGGAATGGGAAGTAACTCCTGGACTTTTGAGGTGGTTCCTCCGCCTCCTCCCAGGTGATCGCGGTCTTGACCGCTTGGATGAATGGTGGGACCAGGGCATAGCTGAATCCAGACGGCTCTGATTCCTCTGAAGAGTCCCCTGAGGGGTCTTCAGGTGGTAATTTCTCGGCCAGCCGTGACGGCGGCGGGGGGGTACTGACTGCCGAAGGACCTGGGACTTCGTGATCTGTCTCCCCTGCCTGTGTCCGTGGGACTGGCTGAACGGGGACCAGGGCTGCTAGCTCGGAGAATGAGTCCCTCATTGTCCGCTTAAGCAGATCCACGACCTGTTGACTCTCGAGCTCGCGGTTGGCCGCGTAGTCCCTGAAGCAGTCCTTACAGACCAGTTTGCCCGGTAGCGGCGTAGCCCCACATGTCCAGCACTTCTTCTTTGCGCCACTTCTAGGGGAAGGCGACCGGTCTCGTCTTCTGGATCTTGACCTCTCTGATTCGTGGCGTGAGGACCGGGACCCATGATGAGAGGAACGGGACCTGCGGTCTGGGCTGTCATCATTGTCGCTGCGTCTTGACGACTTCTTGGTGCTTTTGGAGTGGGCAGGGCTACGATGCAAAGAATCTATGTTAGATTCATGCAGTGCACTTTTTTTTTTTTTTTTTTTTTTATACTCACGTACAGTTGGTCTCATACCTATTGGACGTAGGAGGATCTTTGTTACGAGATGAATAACTCATAGCGCGGTTGGGCAGAGGGATCAGCTGCGGAAATATAGTAAGATAGGGGAAGAGAGAGAGAGAAAAGGACTATGTAGATTTAAGCGTATACATAAGTACCTATATGTAACATATACTTGCATACATAAGCTTATGCGCATACACGTGTGCCCCTCCCCCCCCCCTTCCCCCCCCCCCATCTTCTCTTTTTTTTTTTTTTTTTTTTACAAAGACTTCCCGTGAATACACCGCACACAAAGCATATTCTTTTACATTATTTCAAAAATCCGCCTAATCCTCACGACTTTTTTTTTTTTTTTTTTTTTAAAAGGTTCACTTGGGGAACACCTACCGGGAGACGGTCAGCAAAGAGGCTCGCAGGGCACAGCTGAAACAATACTGACAGCCATGACCCTGCTGCTAGCCTTTTAATACAAAAGGAGGTGGATGGGCTAATCCCAAACCACCTCCTACCTGAAAAAAAAAAGTAGTAAGGGCAAAACTGGAATTTTTTCCAGAAACCAAGATGGCCGCCGGGCGGTCAGGCCGCTGCGCACGCGCACGCGCATGCGCAGTAGCTAACGGCGCCGTGGGCTCTGTGCGGAGCCCTCGCCAGTCGGCGTCCCCACACTACCCCGGAACGCGCATGCGCCCATCAGGCGGCGAGGACGCCGACCACGGGGGGACCCGACAGCCGAATGTAAGGACCACTAAAGAGCGCTCCTGCGGCCCCCCCCATGACAGAGTCTTTGAAGACATTCCTGCAAGAAAAGGGGGGCAAGAAAGCAAATTACAAGGCAAATCTATATGGAGGGAAGAGAGAGGGGGAAGGGGAGAAGAGAGAGAGAGAGAGAGAAAGAGAAGAAAAAAAAAGAGAAGAGAGGGGAAAGAAAGAAAAAAAAAAAGTAACCGGCCTGAGACTGTGCATCAACAAGGGAGGGAGCTGATCCATCTGCGACTCGCTGCGATTCATCCTAGAAAGCGGCAGACTGCGTTCCTGTGAGGAAACTCTGCAAAAGACCCCACAGATCCACAGAGGGGTTCCCAGTCTTATCAGTGCATTGAGCGGACCCAAGAACAGGGACTTCGCACGGGAAAGGCTAAACCCGGCGGACGCTGCCGAAGGCAGAGGTATGGACATCTGCTACTCTTCACCAGCGCAAGAGGTATGAGGAAAAAAAGGAGAATGTTGGGGGAGGGACGGTGCCTTTAATTTATGCTATTCACTAGTCCTGAGGGAGGAGTCGAGGCGGAGCTCTATCACAGGTATGCTGCCATGGATGGCAAAAAAAAAACATGATGGCTCATTAGGGAATAAAATGCACAAGCACCAAGCCTGCGTGACAGGGTGACAAATGCAGAAACACAACTGCAAGAAAGGAACAGAATATTTTCAGCCTATAATAGGAAGTGTCTTTATAAGGACCTTCATGGCAGGATATCCAGGTATTAAAAATGTTGAAAATAGGGTTTTTGCCTTGCTAGAGACTTTGTTTCACGTGATGGTCTGTAAAAATGCCAATCTGGCTTTCTTACATTTCCCCATACTGAGCATTTTGCACCTTAGCAGAAATTGGTCACATACCTTTTTTATTTCTGATAGGCAGACCATTGCTCAGGCCTGGAAGACTCCATCTGTTGCCGGGGAGTGAAAACCCAGGTGAACGCCCTAATGATTGATGAGCAGATGTCCAGTATTATGAAGAACACACTAATCCCAACGCACACGTTTCTGTAGATATGGCTGTGCATATAAACGGGTGCTGTAGCGACCAATGGCTTGAAATCATGTCAAGTCAAAGAAAACAAATGTCACCAGCACACCAAGGATCTCCAGAGTGGGTCCAGAGCTTTAATCAGTGATCACATAGTTACAGCAGATTGCATTTTAAAGCCACCCAGGACCCCCTTCATCAGGTCACATGCCTGATAAAGGGATCCTGCAGTGCTCTGAAACGTTGCAATCTGCTGTAATGATGTGATCACTGATTAAAGCTCTGGACCCCTCTGGAGATCCTTGGTGTGCTGGTGACATTTGTTTTCTTTCAGTATCCTGAAGGACTCGCATTCCAATTTCCTTAAAGTTTGGTAGCCTTCGATCAGCTATTCCTTCCTATCTCTGCCTCTGACTAGCTATGGTTGTTTATAATTGTTGCCCACACAGATCACAAATCCATGCTCTTAAACCTTGGTCTTTCTTCTCTCTGTTCTTCTTTTTTCCCTTTCCTCTTTTTTTCCTTTCCCTTTCTCACTCCTAGTTTTCCTTTTCTCTTCCTTGATGACGTGTATTTTTGAGGACTGTCGCCCCGAAGGCTCAGTTCACACTAGTGAGGGCCGTGCATTCCAGTTGTGGGAATCGCATCGATTCTCACACCTGCAACCACCAGCAGCTGATTTGCACAGTTCTTGCGAGACACGTGGGGCTGCCATTCATTCTGAATGGCACCCCCACTCATCTTATTTCACAGTGCGATTGCGAGTGTGGGAACCACATGGAAAAAAGACCATGCGGTTTCCCTGCGGCCACGTTTTTAAAAAGGTGCAAGCACATTTTTCTGTGGTTCACATAGCACAGCATGAATGGGCTGTCGTGCTCGAGCAAATGCAGGCTACGCAGCCCGCACTAGTGTGAACCGAGCCTAATGCCCCATACACACGGTCGGACATTCCGACGACAAAATCCGTCTGATTTTTTCTGCCAGATTTTGGCCGAAACTTGTCTTGCATACACACGGTCACACAAAGTTGTCGGAAAATTTAGATTGTTCGGAATGAGGTGACGTACAACTCGTACGACGGGACTACGTAGAGGCCAGTAGCCTTTAGCTTTCGTCTCCAAAT
Organism: Lithobates sylvaticus; assembly: GCA_028564925.1. Taxonomy (NCBI): domain Eukaryota; kingdom Metazoa; phylum Chordata; class Amphibia; order Anura; family Ranidae; genus Lithobates; species Lithobates sylvaticus. Next base: position 108,098,906 of record CM053031.1, on the reverse strand, counting down.
TTTTTCTGAGTATGCGTGGCACTTTGTGCATTGGAATTCTCTAGAGCCCACACACGATCGGATTTTCCGACAACATAATCCAATCAGACTTTTTCCGTCTGAATTTCCGACCGTGTGTACAGGGCATTAGAGGACAGCCGGGCAATGATCAAGATATTTTCTTTAATTTCCTTGCTGGTCCTCTTTCGTTTCGGCTAGAATTTTGTTGCTCTGACAATTCATGCTTAATGTGCCTGATTTCATATGTGAATGTTTAGCTCCTGCGTGTGCAAACTGAGAGCTTGTTATATTTTCTCAGAAAACTACAATAAACATATTGAAACTGAATGCCAATAAAATATCTATAGCTCTGTAGGATAGACTTTTATATTTAAAATATAGTAACTGAATGTTTTTAAAATTACCTTTCCTTTTCATTCTGCAGTTTAATTTTCTGTAAAATGCAATGCAATATGGCAACCGTGAGGTATTCTGTACACTGATGGTGTACAGAATTTCCCTCAGAAATGCATTTTCCTGCTTGTGTGATTGGCTTACAGATTTTTACAGAGGTCTGCACTAAGATACAAGTCAGATTTTGGGCACTCCTGCAACAAAAATTCAGTTTTTGGTGAGATACTCCCAAAGGGAAATCACGTATAAAGGGATGCAGACTCTGCAACTTAACTCATTAGAACCCTGCAAATGCAGCAGCTGATTGATAATTTTAACATTACTCCTATTCACATTCACTTTGCACATGGACACAAACAGCTATTTCTTCAGAATAACAAAAATTAGGAACCTGCAGCAAACTTTGTTAAAAAAAGAAAAACTTGTAACGTACATAGATCACTCAGATGGGAATGTTTTTTTTTCTCAACAAAAGGGAAGTTACTCTTTGAGTTTTGGATTACTAAAAGCTGTGTTAGGCCCCTTTCAAATAGGAGGTCCATCTGTACGTTTTTCAACTATCTGTTGACAGATGAAAAATGGACAGAAATGCATTTCTATAGGCAAACAGATGACCATCCCTTTACATCAGTTTACATCTGCATCCCTTCAGGTCCATTTTTTTAAATGGAAAAAGTCTCTATTTTTGTTTAAAAAAGGAAGCAAACCTAAACAGATATAAATGGACACCGGTCCATTTTTGTACTTATTTTTGCCGTGGTTGTTAGAAGCTGGCCCCTGCTGGCATTCATGGCTCAGAATTGAAATTTAAGAAAATGGCACAAGGTTCCCCCCTCAATCCATATCAGGCCCTCCAGGTCCTAATACCAAAAAGCAAACCTCATGTCAAAAAATAAAAAAATAAATGGTGTGAGATCCCGCCAAAAATCCATACCAAACCATTATCCAAGCATCCAGCCTGGCAGGACAGGAGGGAAAGGGAAGAGTGTGCAGCTTCCCTTCCAAAACCATACACGCCCTCAACATGGGGGGTACTTTGGGCCTCTTCCCCACAACCCTGGCCCGATGGTTGTAGTTGTGCAAGGGTTTCTTATCCAAATCTGGAAGCCTCCAGTACCCCAGTATGTATGAGGTACATAGTACCCCTTCACAAAAGAATGACAAGTGTACATAAACACACAATACTGTTTTTGACATGTCCTTTATTAAAAAAAATATTCGCCCAATGTAGATCCATCCTCAGTCATGTTGTCCAGTGATGTAGGTCCAAATCAATCACTATGAACAATGGATGCCGACCCCCCACAAAAAAACGCTATTGCTTGCTAGAGGCCAATGACATTGCCACGTTTCCCCACCTCTAAAGTAAATAAAGGGTCAAGGTCACCTAGTGACTTCACCAGGTGACCCGCTCCTCATGATGTCATATATGGTTAATGATATCATAAGGGTATAGGGTTACCCGGTGACGTCACCAGTGGCCCTGCTCCTTTGTTTACTTTCGCACGGGAGATGCCCTGCCACTGAAGTAAACAAAGGGGCAGGGTCAACCAGTGATGTCACTGAGTGACCCTGCCCCCTTAGGACATCTTTGAACATATATGATGTCATAAGGGGGTGGGGTCACCTTGTGATGTCATCGGGAAACCCTGCCACTTTGTTTAGTGGTGGAGAGAACCAGCAATGTCATTCAGTGCCGGCATGCAATGGGAGCATTCGGTTTTGGCAGGCGGTGGGGAATGGGTCATTGTTAAAAACAGATCAAAAACTGATGAAAACTGAATCTTTTTTTTCTTTGAAAAAAATGTGACTAAACGGATTACATTTGTTTTAGAAAATGTTCACAGTTTCCAATGAATTCCATAATTAGGGCTCATTCCTTCCAGGGGCTTTAGGCTGAATTGAACTGAATACAATGCAGGCTCAACACAAGGACACATAGAAAACAGCTTTCTTTTATGAGCCCTAAACACCATTCATTGGAGCTGATTAAATACAGTTGGAGAGTGCAAAATTGGGCACAACTCTGCATAGAAACCAATCAGCCTCCAGGTTTTATTGTCAAAGCTTAAATGAACAAGCTGAAGTTAGAAGTTGATTGGCTACCATGTACAACTGCATCATATTTTGTACTCTCTCTAGGTTTAGTAAAACTACCCCATTGTGTTAATGTGTGCAGAGCAATGCATATAAATGTATTTCATTGCTCCATGGCACACTGAAACACACTGGTATGCATGAGTTGAATGAAGTGTCAAAGTAGATAAAAGGAAAAATAAGTGAACTGTGCAATGCATTGTAACAGATCATCACACCACCCCTACACAATGTACACCGGCATGCAAATATTTTAGGGCCAGATGTTTGACTGCTAGTGTGAACATGTCATAAATGTCAACTTAAAGCTGAAATTTATTTTGCTTACATTTATACTTCCCTGGTCCCCTTTCACATCAACATGGAAATTATATTTTTATATAAAACCTTTCCATTTTCATTACATACATTATTGTGGCTAGAGATGGCCTTGCGGTTCGCCCGGTGGTCGGTTCCCGGCGAACTTTGCTCGTTCGCCAAACCGGCGGACTTATGGTGCTGTTTGCGGCGGCCATATTCTTTTACTTTGTGAAGAACTTTGACCCATGACACATCCATCATGGGGTACAGGAAAGCCAATTTGAGACATTTCAGCACATGGACATACCCCCCACCTTATAAATAGACCTGATCTGGCTGCCATTTTACATTGTCTTTTGTCAGTGTAGGGATAGGATGCTGTGTGGAGCAGGGACAGTCTGTACTCACTAGCTATTAGGTCCACAAAAGTCCTTTTAAAAGGACTGGTATAGGTGTATAGGAGAGGGCGAGAGGTGTAGGGAGAGAGTTTGCTGTTTGGAGCAGGGACAGTCTGTACTCACTAGCTACTATTAGGTCCACAAAAGTCCTTTTAAGGACTGGTATAGGTGTACAGTATATAGGGGTGTAATACACTTATAATATACTTTTAAATATAGAAAGCATATTATATTTCATTTGTATTGTGCAGCAATTTGTGACTGCTGAGCGATTCTGCAGCTGTCTTTTCTCATTGTAGGGAGAGAGTCTGTAATCACTAGCTACTATTAGGTCCACAAAAGTCCTTTTAAGGACTGGTAAAGGTGTACAGTATATAGGGGTGTAATACACTTATACTTTCAAATATAGAAAGCATATTATAGTTCACTGTAGTGCTGAGCGATTCTGCAGCTGTCTTTTCTCAGTGTAGGGAGAGAGTTTGCTGTTTGGAACATGGACAGTCAGTACTCACTAGCTAGCTACTATTAGGTCCACAAAAGTCCTTTTATGGACTGGTATAGGTGTACAGTATATAGGGGTGTAATACACGTATAAAATACTTTCAAATATAGAAAGCATAGTATAGTGAGTGCATTCCTACTGTGCAGCATTGTGTATGCTGAGCAGTCCCGCAGTGAGTTGCTGGTGTCAGTGCTCTCTATCTCGGTACTGGTGTCAGTGCTCTCTATCTCGGTACTGGTGTCAGTGCTCTCTATCTCGGTGCTGGTGTCAGTGAGGGAGATAGCAGCGGAGAAGCCAATCAGCAGGCAGTGCCCGCACCATGGCTGAGGATCAGCACTGGACTGGCACCTCCGGACCACCGCAGTGGAGCCCTGCATAGGTGGGGGTAAGGGCTGGGCAGAGGGAGGGGTCAGGGGCTCAAGCACAGGTTGGCACACTGGCACACCGGCACAGGACTGCGCTGCCCTGACTGTGGCACTGATCATCTCCTGCACCCCTTTCATAGCCTGGTCTGACCTTGCCTCTCCTCCATGGCCTTCATGCGCTCCTGAGTCCTGATATGACAAAATTTCACAGATAAAAAAAGAATGCTTGTCGTTGTTGATCCCAGATTCACTTAATACTTCTGGTATGTCAGTGTCCATGTTGTGGGACTATGTGTGCACAGCTAGTAAGTATTTTGTGGCTGCAAATATAACCTAGAGGTTTTTAATGGTCGCCTGCCATTAAAATAAATTTGGCCTGCAGCAAACCTGCGGTTCGCGAACATTTGGGCACGTTCGCGGATCGCGTTCGCGAAAACATCCCGTCAGAATTTCCTACATCACTAATTGTGGCATCATCGCAGAGTCTCTATGCTTCCTTATGCAATGCAGGCAGATCATAGTTTGTGGGAGAGGCTAGAAGTGTGCTGTACGTAGCTTCCTGGTAACATCACAGGACCCTGCCTCAGTATTCCTCTCAGAAGCCCTCGGCCCTTCAGCAGTAGCCTGGCTCTTGGAAAATGCCTAGATGGGTTGATGTTTTGCTTCGTGTCTTTTAAGGTTACATGCAGTAAAGCAAGGAAGCATACAAATGCCGTAAATGCTACTTACAGTTTTAGCAAAACAATACACATACAGGGAATTACAAGATATGCATAAAATATACAAATGCACACGCTATCTATCCTTCCTAGTAAATAAGCATGGACAATGTATGCAATAGGGATACACTAAACAATGACTTAACTTGGGTTGTAGATTTGGTGTCATCCCCAAGTGAAGATTCCTCCTTACTCAGACCTTGGGGTTTATTTACTAAAGGTAAATAGACTGTGCACTTTTCAAGTGCAGTTTTACTCTGCAAGGGAATTTGCTACAGAGCTTAGTAAATGAGGGGGAGCTTTGCTGACTTCCATCCTTGCATGTGATTGGATATTCTTTGCAAAGTATAGCTTCAACTAATTTACTAAGTTCTGGAGCAAATGCCCTTGCATAGAAAATTGCACTTATAAAAGTGCACAGTCTATTTGCCTTTAGTAAATCAACCTCTTTCTTTGGTCTTATGGAGTCCCCTTCCTTCTTTGGGCCGAACATTGGCTAAATTTGCAGGGTGTCTGGCAGGTGTCTGCCCTGCTGAACGCCCTGCAATTTACTGCGTGCTGCACAGTCCATTCTGTGCCCTAATTGGGCAAAGCTTTCAGCAGTAAAAGCTGGTTGTTAAGGATCGGGGCCAGGAAGCAGGCCGCGGCGTCATTAACAACCGATGAGTCATCAGCAATGGGCTTTCCCGCTGAATAAAAAAAAAAAAAATGTATTTGCTAGTAAAAAAATAAATAAAACAAAAGGTGTGCCCCCTCCAGTCCATCAGCATGTACCGATCCGTGGCATCTCAATGGGGGGGGGGGGGGGGGGGGGGGGGGTAGTGCCACCATATGACGTCGCCAGATGGCCCCGCCCTTACCTATATAAGAACTGTCAAATGGCGAGGAGGCATTCATCGGTCGGCCATCAATGTGTGCGGAGCGTTTTTTTTCTTTTTTGGGTGCAGCGGGCAATGTTATGGACGATGGATTTACATCAGGAGACACTGTTTTTTTTATTTTTTTAATAAAGGAATTGGAATTTTTTTGGAATAAAGGAAAACTGTCTCTGTGTTTTTATTACTTTGACACTTTTTTGGTGAATGGGTAGGGGTACAAACTCAGTCAAATATCCAGATTCCGATAAGCCTCCTGCCCGCACACCTCCACAATAGACATGTGCACAACAAAAAAATTTGTTTATTTTCGTTTCGTTTTTTTCGTTTCCGTTGATTCGTAACGATTCGTAAATTCGTAAGTCGTCGGTGTTCGTATTCGTAACGATTCGTAAATTTGTAAGTCGTCGGTATTCGTAACGATTCGTAAGAGTTATTTTTCGTTGATTCGTATTTCCGTTAGTTTAATTTTCGTTTATTCGAAATTCGGACGCATTCGGATTTATTCGTACATTCGTAACATTCGTACATTCGTAACATTCGTAACATTCGTGCATTCGTAATCGGAGCATAATTCATAATGTTATGTAATGTGTATGCTATTATTACATTTTAAGAGACATGCAAAATTACGAATCGAAAAAAAAAGTTACGAATTTACGAATTTTTTCGTTAAATCCATTCGAGGCACGTTAAGCAGCACCATTGTAAGAGACACAGAAAATTACGAATCAACAAAAAAAAAATTACGAATTTACGAATTTTTTCGTTCAATCCATTCGAGGCAGCACCATTGTAAGAGACACGGAAAATTACGAATCGAAAAAAAAAAAAAAAAAAGTTACGAATTAAGAATTTTTTCGTCCAATCCATTCGAGGCACGTTAAGCAGCACCATTGTAAGGGACACGGAAAATTTACCAATTCAACAAAAAAAAAAAAAGTTATGAATGTACAAATTTTTTCGTTAATTTTGATTTTCGTTGTTCCTGTTTTCGTTTTTCGGATTTTCTTCTATTCGTACATTCGTTGTTTCTAATTTGTTTTTTTCGGATTTTCGTTGTTTTCGGATTCGTTCGATTCGTTAAAATTTTTAGCGAAACGTTCGTTCATTCGTACGAAAATGAATGAACGCAAATAACGAAAAAAAAAACGAAAAAAACGAAATGAATTGCACATGTCTACTCCACAACCACAGTCCAGGGTTGTGGGGAGAGACCCTTGTCCCCATCAACATGGGGACGAGGTGCTTTGGGGTGGGGGGAGAAAATCACCCCCCATGTTGAGGGCATGTGGCCTGGTATGGTTCAGGGGGGGCACTCGCCCCCCCCCCCCTTTCTGATCTCGGAAGTGCAGAATCACAAATATATACAGAACGAACACCCTGTAGCAGTAAATTTGCTATAGGGCGGTTGTTAAGTGGTTAACATATGCATAGGGGAATCCCAGCCTCTAAAAACAATGCATGGTAACTAAAATGTATTATTCCTTATATTTATGTTATAAAAATCACTAAAATAGCCATGGCAACACAGCAGAAGTCCGTCTGGAATCATTCATAAGCATGCTGCTACCTTTGCATGCAGACTGTCCTAGGTAATGCCCACATGTGATGTCGAGCTTTGATCATTGAAAGAACTAAAGTCTAAGGACAGAAATGAGCAGCCCATGGTCACTAGTGCAGGTGAGGAAAGAGCTAGATTATTCTGGATGTCCTCCAGCTAGGAAATGAGAAAGGCTCTATCTGACTTACTGCACCTTCTATTGCATACTGATCGTTCTGTACATGGGCAGAAGCCAGTCTGCCTATGTAAACAAGGCAGATCGCCGTTCTGTCAGTACAGAAGGCATGGATCTTATGTTCCTGTAACAGCGATCTATGTCTTCCACTAGTAAAGGCACCTCCCCACTACACTGAGTTAACAGCTCGGCACACAGTTAACCCTTTGATCTGCCAGTGTCATTAGTACAGTGACAGTGCACATTTGTAGCACTGATCACTGTATCACTGTATTAGTGTCACTGGTTCCCAAAAAAGTGTCAAAAGTGTCAGTTAGGTGTCCAATTTGTCGGCTGCAATATCACAGTCCCGCTATAAGTCGCCGACCGCCACCATTACTAGTGAAAAAATAAATTAAAAAAATTCCAAAAATATATCCCATAGTTTGTAGACGCTATAACTTTTGTGCAAACCAATCAATATTTGCATATTGGGATTTTTTTTACCAAAAATATGTAGCAGACTACATATTGGCCTAAATTAATAATAAAGAAATTAGATTTCTTACATGTTTTTATTGGATATGTTTTAAAGCAGAATGTAAAAAAATATATATATATATATTTTTCAAAATTGTCATTCTTTTTTGTTTATAGCGTAAAAAAATGCGAAAAACACAGAGGTGATCAGATACCACTAAAAGGAAGCTCTATTTTTGGGAAAAAAAGACATACATTTTATTTGGTTATTTGGTTACAATTGGTTACAATTGGTAACAATTTTCAGTTAAAGTATCGCAAAAAATTGCCTGGTCAGCAGTGTTAATTTTGGCAGCAAATTTTGATTTAGTTTTAGTCTTTTGACTAAAATGTAAAATAAAAATACTGCGCTAATATCCCCTAAAAAATATACCAGTACTACAACGGACAACTTGTGTATACAGAATAAGAAAAATTCATATATACACATTTTGCAATTTTTTTATGTAGTATTACACTGATTCTCAACATTTGTTAGAAATCCATAGTCATAATTTTGTTTATATGAATTTTTCTTATTCATGTGATTAGCGGTACACTGTTTTTTGACTAAAATGCCATTTTAGTTTTAGTATCATTTTAGTCATCTGCAATTGTTTTAGTTGTATTTAGTCGACTAAAATCTCCAGTACATTGTAGTCAACTAAAATCATTTTAGTTGACTAAAGGGAACTCAGTCAAGTAATTGCCAGACCATTGTTCCTAATTTTTACTGAAAGTATACTGACTGGAATGGTACCAACTGATTGGAGAAAAGCCAATGTAGCACCAATATCTGAAAAGGGCCCAAAATACATCCCTGGGAATTACAGACCAGTTAGCCTAAGGCCCCTTTCACACTGGGGCGTTTTTCAGGCGGTACAGCGCTAAAAATAGCGCCTGTACAGCGCCTGAAAAAATCCAGCCACATTCACTCCAGTGTGAAAGCCGGCGGCGGTGGTGTCAAAAAGTCCTGCTAGCAGCATCTTTGGAGCGCTATATTCACCGCTCCTATACCGCTCCTACCCATTGATTTCAATGAGACACAGCGGTAATACCGCGGCAATACCGCTGCAAAGCGCCGATACGGCGGCGCGTTGCGGGGGATTTTAACCTCTTTCAGCCGCTAGCAGGGGTTAAAACCGCACCGCTAGCGGCCGAATCCCGCGGCTAAAACGACGGTAAAGCAGCGCTAAATATAGCGCTGCTTTACCGTCGCCGCGGCTCCCATGCCAGTGTGAAAGGGGCCTAACAGCAATAATATGTCAACTCTTGGAGGGGATGATAAGGGACTGTATACAAAATTTTAGTAATGAAAACGGTATCATTAGCAGTAATCAGCATGGATTCATGAAGAATCCTTCTTGCCAAACCAATTTATTAACCTTCTATGAGTAGCTGATTTGCCATCTAGATAAAGCAAGGCCCGTAGACGTGGTGCATCTGGATTTTGCAAAAGCCTTTGACACAGTTTCCCATAAACGTTTACTATACAAAATAAGGTCCGTTGGCATGGGCCATAGGGTGAGTACATGGATTGAAAACTGGCTACAAGGGTGATTTCAGAGGGTGGTGATAAATGGGGAATACTCGGAATGGGTAGTGGGGTCCCACAGGGCTCTGTGCTGGGACCAATCCAATTTAATCTGTTCATAAACGACCTGGAGTATGGGGTAAACAGTTCAATCTCTGTATTTGCGGACGATACGAAGTTAAGCAGGGCAATAACTTCTCCGCAGGATGTGGAACCCTTGCAAGAAGATCTGAACAAATTAATGGGGTGGGCAACTACATGGCAAATTAAGTTTAATGTAGAAAGTTTTAAAATAATGCATTGGTGTGGCAAAAATATGAATGCAATCTATACAATAGGGGGAGAACCTCTGGGGGAAAAGGACCTGGGGGTCCTAGTAGATGATAGGCTCAGCAATGGCATGCAATGCCAAGCTGCTGCTAACAAAGCAAACAGAATATTGGCATGCATTCAAAAAGGGATTAACTCCAGGGAAAAAGCAAAAATTCTCCCACTCTACAAGACTCTGGTCCGGCCGCACCTGGAGTATGCTGTCCAGTTCTAGGCACTAGTCCTCAGGAAAGATGTACTGGAAATGGAGCAAGTACAAAGAAGGGCAACAAAGCTAATAAAGGGTCTGGAGAACATTAGTTATGAGGAAAGGTTTCAAGCTCTGAACTTATTCTCTCTGGAGAAGAGACGCTTCAGATGGGATATGATTTCAATTTACAAATACCATACTGGTGACCCCACAATAAGGATTAAACTTTTTTGCGGAAGGGAGTTTAACACGTGGCCACTCATTAAAATTAGAAGAAAGGAGGTTTAACCTTAAACTACATAGAGGGTTCTTTACTGTAGGAGCGGCAAAGATGTGGAATTCCCTTCCACAGGCGGTGGTCTCAGCGGGGAGCATCGATAGTTTAAAAAAACTATAAGATAAGCACCTGAATGACCGCAACATACAGGGATATACAATGTAAAACTGACATAGAATCACACACAATTTTCAACCTCACCTACTATGTAATGTAAATATGTAGTCTATTAAAACACATTTTAGCCTTTTAAAATCGAATGGGTTTAGTTAAATTGTAATGCATTATTTAAGCATTTCTCTACCCTAATTTCCAAACTCATTACATACTCCTGGAGTGGGAAATCTCTAATATGTTTTTATTTATGGTATTAAGGTTTGAACATGCACTACAGACACAGATGTAGTCATTATATAACGTCTTTATTTAAAAAAAAATTCAAAAAAGCAATATTCTTGTATTGTTAAAATAAAAAAATAAAAAATAACTGTTTGCATGAAGATGCCACCATGCAGTGCACATTTACATGAACTTTAATGTCGCGTACACACGATAAGACTTTTCGGCAAAAAAGGTCAGACGGAATCATTCCGTCGGACACTCCGATCGTGTGTGGGCTTCATCTGACTTTTTTTTTTTTCAAAAAAATCAGACGGACCTAGAAATAGAACATGTTTTAAATCTTCACTCCGGAAGTCCGCCGGACCCAGTTCCTATCGGGAAGCCCGTTCGTCTGTATGCTGGTCTGACAGACCAAATACGACACAAGGGCAGCTACAGCACCGGCCCGCGAGAATGTTTCCAGCACGATCCTATCTCGGCTGCAGGGTACTGTACATCTCACGCTCGCTGCAATAGGAAAAACACATTTTCCCATTGCAGCGAGCGCGAGGGATAGGCGACAATGTCCCTTAGGTCTGGTATGGATTTTAAGGGTCCCCCCAAAGTCCATACCAGACCCTTATCCGAGCATGCAGCCTGGCCGGTCAGGAAAGGGGGGTGGGGACAATTTTTTTTTTTAGGCAGCTCCGGGGGTCTTCTCCCGACTTCGGGGGTCTCTTCCGACTTCTCTGCGTTTTCCGGTTCTTCTCACGCTCTACGGCCTCTTCTCCTGCTCTTACCTCAGACTGAGTCTCCTGTCCGCCTTTGGATGTGCTGTCCTGGCTCCCCTGCTATGCTGTGCACTTCTGTGTGTTTGACAGTCTGACAGTTTTTTGTCTCAGACTATGAATGTGTCTGCTGTCTGCCTTTGGAAGTCCTGCCTGAGCTCACCTGTGGCTGCTTCCGAAGTGAGTGGATGAAGGAGGATGGCTCTTAAGGACCTGTTTTTTGGTGAGAGGTAAAATGCTTTTTTTTCCACTTACCCTGTGAAGGAACAGGATCCAGGAAATTGGCACATGCGTTTATGTCAGCATGATAGAAAATGCCTCACAAAGCTCAGGGTGCATTTTGGGCATGCAGTCTGCAGTGGCAAAGAAATTAAATTGCACAGGTTGTGGTTTGTGCAAAATTCTAAGCCCTATTAGGGCAGCAATAGCAGAAAGTATGCTACAAATATCCACCCCACAAGCAACACCCATAATGATAGAGCGTAAATTGCTCATTGTTGAAGGATGGTCTTTTCCCACAGTGATAGAGCGTAAATTGCTTGTTGAGGAAGGATGGTCTTTTCCCACAGTGTTAGAGCGTAAATCGCTCTGTGATGAAGGGTGGTCTTTTCCCATAATGATAGAGCGTAAAGCGTTCGTTGATGGAGGATGGTCTTTTCCCACAATGATAGAGCGTAAAGCGCTTGTTGAGGAAGGATGGTCTTTTCCCATAAGTATAGAGCATAAAGCGCTTGTTGATGAAGGATGGTCTTTTCCCATAAGTATAGAGCGTGAATCGCTCGTTGATGAAGGATGACAGAGACCTCGACAGAAGGCCAATTTACAGTAAAGCCCCATACACACGGTCGGATTTTCGCATGGATTCTGTCCGATTGGACAATGTTGTCGAAAAATCCGACCGTGTGTATGCACCATCGGACAGTGTACGTCGGATTGTCCGACGGACAAAGTCCTATCTCCTGCTGGATAGATTTTTTGACAACAAGGTCCGATCACACCAAATCCGATCGTGTGTATGGTAGTCCGACGGACAAAGTGCTACGCATGCTCAGATCACATTACAAGACCAAAGCTATTGGCTACTAGCCTCTACGTAGTCCCGTCGTAGGCAACAAACGTCACCACGTTCAGAATGATCGGATTTTCCGACAACTTTGTCCGACCGTGTGTACGCAAAACCAACATCGGACAAAGTATGACAGACATGATCCGACGGACCTGGTCCTCGGATAATCCGCGCGTGTGTATGGGGCTTAACAGGTTCTATAAGCTTTATCCATATAAGATGGCTGTCCTATGTTTATGCACTGCACTTCCAGGGGTGGATGCTGCCTTCTAGTGTCTGGTTAAGAAAGTATCTTTGCCTTTTTATAACTCTGTTGTCTTCAGAGATCCTATGGATGAGAAAATGTATTGGTTCCCACCAGATGCAGTACAGTGCGTTTTTATCAAGAATGCATGGTCAGTGTTTAACTTTTTGAAGATCTTGTTGGCAGTGGTGGTACCTTGGGCCAGGTGGTACATAAGGGCAGTTTTAATTTGCCTTCTTTAGCCTATAAGCTGGGCTGTCTATGAATCAGAAAATCTTTGTGCCTACATAAATTCAACAAGAACTGGAATTTTGAACATCGCCACTGTGCTTCTTTCAGAGGCATGCCTCTCAGCCCAGGAGATAGGATGATTCTGAAGCCAAATGCCAGTCTCTGGGGCTGGGGAGTCCGCAATCTGAAGAAAAAAGTGCCAGGCCATTGGAGTGCGGTGAAGCGTAGACTCCCCAAGTATCTTGAATGGAAGGAAGCCTTTTTTCTAGCATTGCAAGCCTTTCAGGATCCGCAAGGGTGCTTGAGTAAGATTGACAACAAGACAGTAGTAGCCTATATCGCCTGACAAGGGGGGACACCAAAAGTCTTTTCTTGTTACATCTTGCAAAGGTTGGTCTTCTTGCCAGGGAAGCAAATCCAATTATTGGTTCAGTTACAACAAGTTTAAGTGCAACAAGTGCATCATACCCAGCGGCGGTGAGTCCATAAAGGGCGCAGGAGCGCCGCCCCCCCTCTCCTGTCACTCGCTCTCTCACATAGATTCATGCATTGCATGAATCTATCTATGGTCGCCGCTGCCGCCCCCTATTCATGTGCCTGGCCCCTTGTTGGGCGCCAGGCATATGAATTACAGCGGCGGGGTTTCTTTGGAAACGCCTGATTAGAGCCATAGGCTCAAATAGGCTTCCTAATTAGAGCCATGGGCTCTAATAGGCTTCCAAAAGGGTAAACAGTGGGCTGATTACTCATTAGTGTGTTAGAGAACTGAATACATTGCTTCCCTAACACTGGCCCGCCTCACAGCCAATTAGGTTGCTCAGGTCTGGTTAACTGTCACCTGATTGGCTGAAACAACAGGCGCCGCTACTGGATGCCTGACGGGAGGAAAAGATGGGAGAGGAAGTGCAGGAGACGCATGAAGGACCCGCTCGTTGCTG